>OY731404.1:33002044-33342715 GCA_963425845.1 Sphenostylis stenocarpa
TCTGAATATAATCTTGCTTGTGTTTTAAATCAAATCATCTTTTCAAGAATTGAATAAAGATAACTCATTCTTCCAAAAGAAAGTAAAGTTTTGTGAAAAAGTTTTTAAGTTCAATTCACCCCCCCTCTTGAACTCAACCATTAATTCTTTCACATTCCCTCAGGGGGCGACCAAAATTAGATCCCCAAGGAGTCTACCAATTCCCTGGTAGATCACCAAAAAAAAAACTTACCCAGAGAGCCTACTGCAAAGGCAAAACTTCAAACGCATATCCTCAGAAAGCTACTTGCCTAACATGGATATCCCTAGTGGAACGCATAGGCAAAACCTTGCAAGCAAAAAAAGCAACATTAACCTATTCAGAGGCAAAGAAAAAAGCAAAACCAAAAGTCTTCACCTCCAAACGGAACATCTGCCTACTCAGAGGCATTACCAAAAACTTAATGGATATCCGCCTACTCAAGAGGCGTCACCAAGATCAACAAATCCCCAGAGGATTCCTGCCTACCTGAGAGGCACTTATCGAAAAATTCCCAACAACCAGCAAAGTCGGATGACCACCACAAAAGATCAAAAACAAAGAATCCCCAGCAATCAACAAGCTGGACGAACACCAATAGAATCCCCGGCACAGACTGGACGACAATTCCCAGAAAAGACAAAAAACAAAGACAAAACACATCTCAACAACGGCGCATGAGCTACCCAAGCAGTAAGCCGCCACCACCACCAGTCCTACGCAACGGACTATACCAGCCTGATAGGGGGTTTATACCTATCAACCAGCACACAAGGAGTGCCTAAACGGCGCATGGGCCACCTGAACAGTAAGCCGCCACTACCACCCCGATGGGGGGATCATACCCATCCGGTCCCACACAACGGACCGTACCACCCTGATGGGGGGTTCATACCCATCCAGTCCCATACAACGGACTGTAACTACCAGCCTGATGGGAGGTTTATACCCATCAACCGAAGGATCGGCTACGTCAGGAGTAGTATCCGGAGGTTCTACCACGTGTCAACCAAAAGGATCGGCTACGTCAGAAGTAGTATCCCAGAGGCGCACAAATACAACATCTCCCCAAAGGATCATCTGCCACCAGACGGGACGTCCGAAGGGTAGCCGGGCGAGAGGGTCAACTCCTTTACCTTCCTGTCTATCTGTCTGGCACAACAAAAGCCAACAGCCGACTAGTCAGGTAAAGGGGGGGCAGCTGTAGACCCCAAATCTTGCCCAGCCTCAGAATAAAGTCAGAAAACTTCATATTTGAAGACGGTCGAAGCCTAACAAGCCACTAGGAGAGACTATTAGGCCCCCGTACTAAGATAGGAGGGCTTTTTGGCCCGAAAAATAAATTTCTCGCACCTGAAGGGACGAGACCGCCGTCTGGAAAGACCAGACCACCATCTCGCCTCACTCCAGGGATGAGACCGCCGTCTCGCTTGTCCAGACGGCGCTCTCGCCATTGCAAAAAGTCGAGACGGTAGTCTGGGTTTTCCAGACGACGGTCTCGATCCCTGCTATGGTCGAGACGGCGGTCTGGGTTTCCCAGACGGCAGTCTCGACCCCTGCTATGGTCAAGACGGCGGTCTGGATTGTCCAGACGGCGGTCTCGACCTTGTCAGACGAGACCGGCGGTCTCGCCACTGTCAGGCGCGAAAACCTATAAATAGGGGCTCCCTCCCCTCATTTCCACACACCAAGCACAGTAGCTCTCCCTTCTCTCTAGATTTTCTCTCTCTAGAACCCCTCCGAAGCATTTCCGGAGTTTCTGAGTGTCTCTAGGCATAAATTGAGCGTTCTAAATCTTCTTTAGAATCCCTCTGAGGCATTTCCGAAGTTTCTGAGAGTGTCACCGCCGTCCGTTCCGACGTCTGAGGACGTCTCGAACGTTTATGCGAGCAGTTGCGAAAAGATGGGAGAGACTCGCGTTTTTTGTTAAAATTGTGTTCATTACTTCTGAGGTGCTCAACACTGAACTATCCTCTAATAGAAGCAAGGTTTTCGAAAAGGGGTTCTTTTGGAGTCGCCACCAATGTTTTGACCAGAAACATTGGAAATGGAAAAAAGGCGTTGATTTTATTAAAAACCAACTTGGCCATTATAACCAGAGTTGGGTAAGGGAGTTAGTTACGTGTGGGGAAGGTGTTAGCACCCCCACAACGCCCCTTTCGGGTTCCCTATGACGGATTTATTCATTAAGTGAAGATTATGAGAAATTACGCTTTTACCCTTATTTTATTCGTACAGTATTTAAATATGGCTATCTACATGATTTATCTACATTGCATACAAAAAGCAATAAATAAAGCAATAAAGAATAAGAGAATTGAGAAAAACCTCCGTAGCAAGCTTTTATATTAAGATTCCGTTACAAGGAGGACGCGTTTCGGCAGTCCTTCGCTCTACAATTGCTCTCCTCTCAACTTACAATATCGACTCGACTAATTTTTCTAGAAGAAATCGAATGCCGGAATAGAAATTCCTTAACTGATTGTTACCTATAATAGGAAATCAGAAAGATCATTCGAGAGAGGGAGAGAAGAAGACAAGTCTCAAGTTCTCTGGAGTGTCTGGGGTGAGGAATGAGACAAATGAGGTTCCTATTTATAGCATTTTCGCTGCCTGGGACTTTGGGACGACCGTCTGGGTTGGGACGGCCGTCCCAAACGTGATTTTTGCGTTGTGCCAATCTGGGACGGCCTTACTGGGTTGGGACGGCCGTCCCAAACGCAATTTTGTGCACGTTGGGACCCCCTGGGGTTTGGGACGGCCGTCCCGAATGTGGGACGCGCATCCCAACTGCTTAATTGCAGTTGGGACGGCCGTCCCAACCTTGGGATGGTGGTCTCGACCTGTTTTGTCCAGCTTTTGTATTTTGGGACCCCGGGAAGCTTTCCTTGCCGTTTTCGGACGTGGATTGGTGCCGATATATGTTTGTTGAAGCTTTATCTTCATGTAGGAAGTCTTCTTGGGCTTCATTTGTAATGTTGGGCGAGCTTTATCTATGTATAGGAAGTCTCCTTTGTGTGGATGAGTGAACTCCGTCTTATTATGAGAGGTCTTCTTTAGTCTTTATCGTGCATATGAGCGAATTCCATGTTGTTGCGGGAGGTTTCCTCAGTTTTTGGGAAGCCAGATGAACTCCATCTTCGGGCGAAGTTCCTCTAGCTTTTATTTTGAGAGGCCGGGCAAAATTAGGGGTCTACAGAGAGTTGTAGAGTGAAGGGTTGCCAAAAAGCACCCATTCTTTAAAAGAGAAATATAAAAAGCTTGCTTTGAAGGTGCATCCTCTCTCTTCCCAATTTTACCGCTTTCATTTAAAATTATGCAATAGACGCTAGGGCCATGTAGTCATAATCTTTAAATACCGCATAATAAAAGGGTAAAAGCGCAATTTTCCAGTTTAATTATTTATCCAAAAGTAGCCAGCCTATCATAGGGAACCCGAAAGGGGCGTCGTAAAGGAACTAATACTTCCTTTACACGTAACTAACTCCCTTACCCAACTCTGGTTCTAATGACCAAAGTTGGTTTTCAAAAACCAACGCCTTTTAAACTCCTTTTCCGATGTTTCCGGTAAAAACATCAGTGGTGACTCCTCGAACCCTTCAAAACCCGTTCTTGGGTTAGCCCGGTTATCGGACAACCCAAGAACACTTTTCGAAAACCTCGTCTCTAGGTTAGCCCGGTTATCGGACAACCTAAGGACGTTGTGCCCACCCATAAAAAAACGCGAAAAATCAAGAGGGTCAAAAAAACCATCGCGTCGCTCCGACCGCCTCGTTTTGACGGCGGCGACATCTGGCACAACAGGCCAACAACTGACTAGTCAGGTAAAGGGGGGGGGGGGCAGCTGTAGACCCCAAATCTTGCCCGGCCTCCAAATAAAGAGTAGAAGACCTCCTATTCGAAGATGGATGAAGCATAAAAAGCCACTAGGAGAGACTATTAGGCCCCCATACTAGGATAGGAAGAATTTTCCGTACGAAAATAAGTTTCCTCGCCTCTTTGGGATGAGACCGCCGTCTCGCCTCAGGAAGTGGCGAGACCGCCATCTCGTTTGATGAGACGGCGGTCTCGCCACCTGCGAATGGCGAGACGACGGTCTCGCTTCCCCAGACGGCGGTCTCGCCACCTGCGAATGGCGAGACGGCGGTCTCACCATCCGCGCAGGATGAGACGGCGGTCTTGTTGGGCGAGACGGCGGTCTTGACCCTGTCAGACGAGAACGGCGGTCTCGCCACTATCAGGCGCGAAAACCTATAAATAGGGGCCTCCCCCCCTCATTTCCACACACCACAAGCTTCTAGCTCTCCCTTCTCTCTAAAACTTCTCTCTAGAATCCCTCCGAAGCATTTCCGGAGTTTCTGAGTGCCTTTGAGAGCGTTTTTCAGCGTCTAGAAAAGTTTCCAGCACTGTGTAGAGTGAAGGGTTGCCAAAAAGCACCTTCTTTTAAAGAGAAATAAAAAAAGAAAGCTTGCTTTGGAGGTTTAAACTCTTCCTCTCCCCTTTTATCGCTTTAAATTTACATTATGCAATAGATTAGGGCCATGTAGTCATACTTTTAAATTCCGCACAATAAAAAGGGCAAAAGCGTAATTTTCCACGGTTTAAATATTTTTAAATAGCCGGCCTGTCATAGGGAACCCGAAAGGGGCGTAGTAAAGGAACTAATACTTCCTTTACCACGTAACTAACTCCCTTACCCAACTCTGGTTCTAATGACCAAAGTTGGTTTTCGAAAACCAATGCCTTTTAAAAAAACCTTTCCCGATGTTTCCGGTAAAAAACATCGGTGGCGACTCCATAGAACCCAAAATAAATAAGTCCTTGGGTTAGCCCGGTTATCGGACAACCCAAGGACACCTTTCGAAAACCTCGCCCCTAGGTTAGCCCAGTTATTGGACAACCTAAAGGCGTTGTAACCACCCATAAAAAACGTGAAAATCAAAAGGGTCGAAAAAACCATCACGTCGCTCCGACCGCCTCTTTTCAGACGGCGGCGACATGGTGGTAGGATGCTTGAAAGTGGGAGAAAGGAGGATAGGAGTGCAGGAGAGAGTGTTTGAGACCCCCCCCCCCTAGGCACCGCTATATATAGAATTTTCGGCCAACCTCAGGACCGTCGTTTGGGAGATCGGGACCGCCGTCTCGAATTTGTAGGATTCGGGACCGCTGTCTGGATCCTCGAGACGGTGGTATCGACTTTGGCTTTAAACGAGACGGCCGTCTCGCCAAGCGAGAAGGCGGTCTCATTTTTGGTCAAGTCGAGACGGTGGTCTCGTTTTGGTGCAAGTCGAGACGGCGGTATGGAAGGACGAGACGATGGTCTCGTTTTTTAGAAGTTTTTTTTTTTGAAGAAAATAGGACCTTGTTCAAAAACATTTTATGCATGCAATGTTTTCATGTTTGATGTCCTATAATGCCTATTTCATTAGTTTTTTAGAAGGATTTGATTGACGCGTCTTTGTAGAGACGGGTGTCCTCTAATCTTTGTTCCTTCTGCTGTACTTGGTTGTACCATTCCGGACCTTAGGTGACTGAAGAATAATTTTCTCTTTTTCTTTTCTTTTTTTTTGGAAAGCACACTTTTCCATGTTAGTTTCCCTTTTTCTTCTCTTTAGGGGTTTCAATCCTCTTGTTGACTATACGCCTCCATATTCCCAAACTAATTGTTAGAATAAGGTTGTGAGGGTCAAGAGAAAAGAAGTAAAAGGGTAAATTCAATGGCTTGTGTTTTAGACGGTTAATTTTGTTTAGAAAAGATTTTGTAAGAATGGCTGGCTAAGGTTAGGCTTAGGTGTTTAAGCTTTTTGTCTAAGCAAATGTTTCCTTTTCTCTCTTTTCTTTTTTTTTATTTGCGCCTTAGCTTATTTCCATTGCTTTTTATGGCTGGTTGATTTCCCTAGATCACCCTTTGGGTTTTCGAACTAGGATATTGTGTTTTGGTCCTATCTTTTGTCTAGGTTCCTTTTTTTGTTTCTGTTTTAGGGAATCCTAGCGGACTTTATTCTGTAACCCTAACTTTTGCCTAGGCTACCTGTCGTCGCCGTCAAAACGAGGGCGGTCAGAGTGACGCGATGGTTTCGACCCTCTTGATTTTCGCATTTTTTGTTGGTGGTTACAACGCCTTTAGGTTGTCCGATAACCAGGCTGAACCTAGGGGCGAGGTTTTCGAAAAGGTGCTCTTGGATTGTCCGATAACCGGGCTAATCCAAGAGCTAGTTTTGAAAGGGTTCTGTGGAGTCGCCACCGATGTTTTTACCGGAAACATCGGAAAAGGAGTTTAAAAGGCGTTGGTTTTCGAAAAACCAACTTTGGTCGTTAGAACCAGAGTTGGGTAAGGGAGTTAGTTACGCGTAAAGGAAGTGTTAGTTCCTTTACGACGCCCCTTTCGGGTTCCCTATGATAGGCCAACTATTCTATTGATAAATAAACTGGAAAATACGCTTTTACCCTTTTATTATGCGGAATTTAAATCATGACTACATGGCCTAATGTCTAACGCGTAATTTAAATAAAGTGGTAATGGTAGAGAGAGATTGGAAACCTTCGAAGCAAGCTTTTATATTGATTCTTTTGATAAATTGGGTGCTTTTTGGCAGCCCTTCACTCTACAGCATCGGAAAACCTTTCGTAACGCTCAAAAACACTCTAAGAAACGCTCAAAAACTCCGGAAATGCTTCGGAGGGGTTAGAGAGAGAAATTCTAGAGAGAAGGAGGAGAGACCTCTGTGTGGTGTGTGGAAATGAGGGAATGGAGCCCCTATTTATAGGTTTTCGCGCCTGACAGGTCGAGACCGTCGTTCTCGTGTGACAGAGTCAAGACCGCCGTCTCGTCAAACGAGACCGCCGTCTCGCCAAACGAGACCGCCGTGTCGTTTGGTGAGACGGCAGTCTCGCCATTTGCGTGAGGCGAGACGGCGGGCTCGATTTCGAGACGGCGGTCTCGTCCCAAAAAGGCGAGAAAACTTATTTTTTGTGCCAAAAATCCCTCCTATCCTAGTATGGGGCCTAATAGTCTCTCCTAGTGGCTTTTTAGGCTTCATCCATCTTCGAATAGGAGGTCTTTATTCTTTATTTGGAGGTCGGGCAAGATTTGGGGTCTACAGTTGCCCCCCCTTTACCTGACTAGTCGGTTGTTGGCTTGTTGTGCCAGACAGATTGACAGGAAGGTAAAGGAGTTGACCCTCTTGCCCGGCTACCCTTCGGATGTCTCGTCTTGTGGCGGTTGATCTTCTGGGGAATATTGGTGTTGTGCACCTCCAGGATACTACTTCTGACGTAGCCGATCCCTTTGGTGGACACGTGGTGGAACCTCCGGATACTCCTTTTGACGGTAGCCGATCCTTCGGTTGATGGGTATAAACCCCCCATCAGGCTGGTAGTTGCAGTCTGTTGTGTGGGACTGGATGGGTATGAACCCCCCATCAGGCTGGTAATTGCAGTCCGTTGTGTGGGACTGGATGGGTATGAACCCCCCATCAGGCTGGTAATTGCAGTCCGTTGTGTGGGACTGGATGGGTATGAACCCCCCATCAGGCTGGTAATGCGACTTACTGATCCGGCTCGAGCGCAGATCAGGTGCAACGCGTGCGCAGGTTGATAGGTATGAACCCCCTATCTGGATGGTATAGTCCGCTGCGTAGGACTGGTGGTAGTGGCGGCTTACTGTTCAGGTGGCCCATGCGCCAGCTCTCTGGGGAGTGATTTTTGTGTTGGTAGATGTACTTTGGACCTCTTTGAATGGTCATCCGGGTTGTGCCGGGGATTTTGGGTTTCATCCAGCTTTGTTGGTTGCTGGGGACTCTTTGCTTTTGACTTTTGTGGTGATCATCCGACTCTTGCTGATTGGTCGGGTTATCTTGTTTGTCCGTTCCACTCTGCTTTGGTTGTTGAAACTTTGTTGGTTGGACATATGATTTGACAAAGTCTTACCGGGGTACCTTCTATGCAAACATGAAGATGATCTTCTTGACATGAATGTCTTTTTTTGTTATGGAGTGTGTTTGTTTGTTTTGATTCTGACAAAGTCCTATTTGTGCGATTACTTGTGTGTGGATGCTATTGATGCAAGTTATTTTAGTTGAGGGCACCTAGAAAGTGACCGGTACTTTCTTCTTTTTTGTTCTATTCTTTTGCACTTTTTGTTTTAACCCTCTCTTTTGCCTAGACCGCCCTTTGCGGGTTTTCGATCTAGCGGGCTTTGATTTTTGCCTAAGATATTTTGGTGGGCTTTTTTCCTTTTTTATGAAAGCCTTATCTTTTGCCTAGACCGCCCTTTGCGGGTTTTCGATCTAGCAGGTTGCCTTGTACTTTTTGCTTCGCCCTGGTTGGTGTCATTTGTCTTGTTTTTATGCTTTCTTGAATTGTTTGCTTTATGCATGCTCATATTTAGTTAATACAGAGGCATTCACACAAGTAGGTAAAGAGAAGAAAAGACGATTTTTATTGATATAAACAGATGGTTTATTTTTACATGGGGATTTACAAAAGAATTTGTAAGCAAGGCTGGCCAGGGTTGGCTAAACTGTTTGAGGGTGCTACAATCATGTCTGTGATCTTTGTTTCCCCGTTTTTCTTGGTCCCTTCAGTTGAGATGTTCGAATCCGAAGTGAAGACTATGCGAAGTCTGCTTGCTTTTGCGAAGGTATTGCCTTAGTCGCCTTTGCAGTTTTCGGCTAAGGTAATCATTGCTCTCTTTTTTTTGTTTTTTTTTTTTTTTTTTTTTTTGAACCTCTAATTTTTGCCTAGGACGTGTCCTAGCGAGGAATGTGGACCCTATTTTTTGCCCAGGATGCCCTTTGTGAGTTTTCATCCTGACGGGTCGTGAGCAATGTCTTTAAGCGTAGTATTTCCTTACCGCATCCGAGTTGACAGGATATCGGAGCTCTTCTCCGTCCATGTTGGTGAGGATAAGGGCTCTTCCTGAGAAGGCTCGCTTGACCACAAAGGATCCTTCGTAGTTTGCTGTCCACTTCCCGATTTTGTCTTTCTGGGCTGGAAGCAATTTCTTTATCACCAGATCCCCTTCTTGGAAAGTGCAAGGATTGACCTTCTTGTTGTAGGCTTTCTTGATCTTCTTTTGGTAAGCTTGCCCTCGACATATGGCGTCCAGCCGTTTTTCTTCGATTAGGTTAAACTGATCGTACCGACTTTGGACCCATTCGGCTTCTGTTAATTTTGCTTCCATAACAACCCGTAGAGAGGGTATCTCGACCTCTATTGGTAGTACGGCTTCCATTCCGTATATGAGGGAAAACGGGGTAGCTCCTGTGGAGGTTCGTACCGACGTTCGGTAGCCGTGTAAGGCGAAGGGAAGCATTTCATGCCAATCTTTGTAGGTTACTACCATTTTCTGGATGATTTTCTTGATATTCTTATTGGCTGCCTCTATTGCACCGTTCATCTTTGGTCGGTACGGAGAGGAATTGTGGTGCTGGATTTTGAAGTCCTGACATAACTCCTCCATCATTTTGTTGTTGAGATTGGTCCCATTATCAATAATGAGCTTATGAGGGATGTTGTACCGACATATAATATTCTTCTTGATGAAGGTGGTCACCACTTTCCGAGTCACATGCACATATGACGCCGCCTCTACCCACTTGGTGAAATAGTCGATTGCTACCAAGATGAAGCGATGGTCGTTAGATGCTTTGGGTTCAATGGGTCCGATGACATCTATGCCCCACATAGAAAATGGCCATGGTGTAGCCAGGTTACTGAGAGGTGTGGGCGGCACATGAATATTATCGGTGTAGACTTGGCACTTATGACACTTCTTGCATATCGGTGACAATCAGCTTCCATCATGGACCAAAAATACCCTGCCCTGAGGATTTTCTTTGCCATGACATGCCCGGGTGCGTGGGTTCCAAAAGTCCCTTTGTGGATTTCTTTTATCAAGGTTTGGGCTTCTTCTTGATCCACACACCTTAAGAGAGTGGAATCGAGGCTCTTTTTGTAGAGGGTTCCTTCAATCAACGTGAACCCTACGGCCCTTTTGCGAATGGTTCGCTTGTCATTGCCATTGATTCCCTCGGGATATTCGCCTTTCATCAGATACTGCTTGATGTCATGGTACCAGGGGTTTTGGTCGCGCTCGCTATTTACTGCCATGCAGAAAGCTTGTTTGTCATGCAGCTTGACTTGGATGATTGGCATCTCATGTTCTTGATTCAGGGCAAACATGGATGATAGAATGGCGAGGGCATCAGCACATTGGTTGTCTTCCCGAGGGATGTACTGGAAGGTGACACTTTCCATTCTTGAAACTAAGTCTTGGATGTGTTCTAGAAATGGGATTAGTTTTGAGTTGCGGGTTTCCCATTCACCTTTAAGTTGATAAATGACAAGGGATGAATCACCAAAGACTTTGAGCTTGGTAACCCCATGATCTAAAGCCGCTCGGATCCCTAGCGCACATGTTTCGTATTCAGCCATGTTGTTGGTACAATCAAAATTTAGTCTGGCCGTTACGGGAATGTGTTTCTTTTCAGGGGATATCAAAATAGCTCCTATCCCGTGTCCAAGCATGTTTGAAGCCCCATCGAAAAACATAGTCCATGCTTCTTCTTTGGTTTCTTCGTGTTCAATGTGCATGATATGCTCATCGGGGAAGTCGTCTTGTAGGGATTGATATTCGTTTGTTGATCCATGGGCTAGATAATCCGCTAGGGGACTTCCTTTAATAGCTTTCTGGGTGACATGAATGATATCGAATTATGAGAGAAGGACTTGCCACCTGGCTATTCTTCCGGTCAGGATGGGCTTTTCGAAGAGGTATTTGATTGGGTCCATTTTGGAGACCAACCATGTTGTATGCCGAGCCATATATTGTCGGAGACGCTGAGTGACCCACACCAATGCACAATAGGTTTTTTCGAATGGCGTATAACGGGTTTCGTAGTCTAGGAATTTGTTACTGAGATAGTAAATGGCTCGTTCCTTTTTCCCGGTTTCGTCTTGTTGACCGAGCACACATCCCATGGACTCTTCAAGTATCGACAAGTATAGGATCAGAGGTCTCCCTTCAACGGGTGGTACCAATACTGGCGGATTGGTTAAACAAGTTTTGATTTTATCGAACGCTTGCTGGCATTCTTCACTCCACACCGTTGGTTGATTTTTGCGCAACAGTTTAAAGATGGGTATACATTTGTCCGTCAATTGTGCGATGAAATGGGCAATGTAATTGATCCGGCCCAGAAACCCTCTGACCTCTTTTTCCGTGCTTGGTGGAGGCATTTCCAAAATTGCCTTGGTTTTGTCGGGGTCCACTTCAATTCCCCTTTTGCTGACAATGAACCCTAGGAGTTTTCCTGATCATACTCCGAAAGTACACTTTGCTGGGTTCAGTTTGAGTTGATATTTTCGGAGTCGGTCAAAAAGCTTTCTGAGATATCGAATGTGGTCCATTTCATTTCTGGACTTGGCAATCATGTCGTCCACATATACTTCTATTTCCTTGTGGATCATGTCATGGAACAGTGTGACCATAGCCCTTTGATAAGTTGCCCCTGCATTCTTGAGTCTGAAGGGCATTACGCGATAGCAAAAGGTGCCCCATGGTGTGATAAAGGAGGTTTTTTCTCTATCCTCAACGGCCAACTTGATTTGGTTGTATCCCGCATACCCATCCATGAAGGAGTAAAGCGTGTTGGTAGCGGTATGGTCTACTAGTGTGTCTATATGTGGTAGGGGGAAGTCATCTTTTGGACTTGCTTGATTGAGGTCCCTATAATCCACGCAGACCCTGACCTTCCCGGTCTTTTTGATGACGGGGACTATGTTGGCCAACCATTCTGGGTATTTGGAAACTACAAGGAAATTGGCATCCAGCTGCCTTTGCACCTCCTCCTTTATCATTAAGGACCAGTCTGAGTTGATTCTTCTGAGTTTTTGTTTCATAGGTCGGAACCTCTCTTTTAATGGCAATCTATGTTCCACTATACTAGTGTCAAGCCCAGGCATGTCATGATAAGACCAAGCGAATACATCTATATATTCCTTCAGAAGCTGTATCAATCCCATTTTTATGCTGCTTTCTATTTGGGTACCGATGTTCACCTTTTTCTCATCATCCCCTTCTCCCAAATTAACGGTTTCTATCTCTTCCTGATGCGGTTGTATGATACGTGTTTCTTTTTCCAGCATTCTTTGCATGTCCGGAGAGATGGTCTCCTGCTCACTGTCGGACTCGACCCATTCGCTTTCTGTTTCCGGGGTCCACGGAGATTCATCAATCACAGACATGATGTTTTTTAGGTTCTGTTTTAGTCATAGATTTTATTATTCAATTTATCTTTGAAAGAATAATAAATAGAAGAGGGAAAAGAATGAATATGACAAAATGCCTCGTGTATTAATGAAAATGAAAATGTATGTACAAGCCCTTTTAATCAAAATTCCTGCGGCCACGGGTGGGGACCACATGAGATATAGAGAAAAACTTAAAAAAAACAGACACCCTATGGCTGATCCTCCCAGTCCTCCCTTTCTGCTACTCTGGCTTCGACAAAGGTTTGGCGTCGACATCAGAAGCAGAGGCGTCAAAAGTTATCCACCCGGCGTCGATTAATTCTTGAACCCGATATTTAAGGGTCAAGCAATTTTCTGTAGAGTGTACGGGTGAACCCGAATGGTAAGCGCATTTTTCGTTTGGCTTATACCATTCGGGGTAGGGAGGTTCCAACTGCTTCTTGGGAGGAACGCAGGTTAGGAGCTTAGCCTCCAACAGCTGAGGGAGCAGCAATCCATAGGAAGTGGAGATTGGAGTGAACTTCCTCTCTTTCTTGCGAGGCTGCCTAGCCGTTGGTGGGGTAGAAGAAGGAGTGGCAAAGTTGATTGCATGCACAGATTCGTCCTTCTTCTTGCCAGCGGGCTTCTTGAATGAGACCCCAGCTTGGGAAGACTGTGCTATCTTCCCACTCCTTAGTCCCTACTCTACTCTTTCCCCTACAGTGACTATGTCTGAGAAAAGGTTGGAGGTACTGGCTATTGCCTTGTCGTAGTACGCTCCAGTCAGTGAATCGATGAACATAGCCACTGTCTCCTTATCCGTCAAAGGAGGCTCTATTTGGGCAGCCATTTCCCTCCATCTTTGGGCGTATGCTTTAAAAGGTTCGTCGTTCCTTTTGTTTAGAGTCCTGAGATCTGACCTATCAGGAGTCAGATCGATGTTGTATCGGTAGCGACGAAGAAAAGCATCAGCCAGTTGTTTCCAGCTCTGGACCTGCCCTCTCTCTAGCTACATATACCAATTGAGAGTTGTGTCTGCCAGACTCTCCTGGAAGCAGTGGATCAGGAGTTTTTCATTTTCAGCATGGGCGGCCATCTTACGACAATACATCGTAAGATGCTTCTTTGGGCAGGTCATCCCGGCGTATTTGGGGAAATTCGAGATCTTGAATTTGGGAGGGAAGTGGATATTCTTCACTAGGCACATGTCCGCTACCTCCTTGACGTCGAAGTTGTGCCCTTCCACTGCCTTAAGCCTCTCCTCCAGGGCGGAGAGTTGCTGTTTGGACACTTCTGGGGTAAGGATGCGTGCAGTCTTAGCATCCTTCCCGTCATAGAAGTATTCCTCCTCCTCCTCCTCATGGTGAGGGACGTGTTCAGCATGGTCTTCGCCCTTACTTTGACCCTGGCGTATGACCTCCATCAGTTGGGCCACTTGTTCGCGGAGGGTATTGACCTCTGCAGTGAGCTTTCGATTTTGCTCCTCTAAATTTTCCATTGCTTTGGCTTTCTGCGCGCGAGTGCGAGTGGGGAGAGGACCAACCACTTTCTAGAATGCCCAAAAAAGGTGTTATTAATGCATGTTGAGTGTTTAAACTAACATGGATATGCTTATGCATGAGAGATTCTGTTTGAATGATGCTGGATGCGCTCTCACTTTTTATTTTCTCTCTTGGTTTTTCCCTTATGACATGATGTAATATGAATGATACAACTTTGTCAAAATTATTTTTCATAAATGTTTTATTGTTATTATTTTATTTATTTTGGATTTTTATTTTGATTTTTTATTGTTTTTTTTATAGCCTTTTATCTCTTCTGTCGGAACTGCGTGGCTACTTAGCTTGCAAAGAACCTGAAACCAGACTAGCTAAAAGGAAGACTGTCCGAGATAAAATGTGGCTTTATGAGAAAGAATATTTAGCGTCCCTTATCTCTTCTGTCGGAACTGCGTGGCTACTTAGCTTACAAAGAACCTGAAACCAGGCTAGCTAAAAGGCAGACTGTCCGAGATAAGGGTGTTTATTTGGAAAAAATATTTTTTGTAATTTTTCTTTGTTGTTTGTTGTCGCCACCGTCCCTTTCCGACGTCCGGAGGGGGACGTCTTAGAAACGTTTATGCGAGCGGTCGCGAAAAGATGGTTTAGACTCGCGTTTTTGTTTTAAAAGGTTTTCGAAAAGGGGTTCTTATGGAGTCGCCACCAATGTTTTGACCATAAACATTGGAAAAGGAAAAAATGTTGATTTTAAGAAAAACCGCACTTGGCCATTATAACCAGAGTTGGGTAAGGGAGTTAGTTACGTGTGGGGAAGGTGTTAGCACCCCACAACGCCCCTTTCGGGTTCCCTATGACAGATTAATTCATTTAAATAAAGACTACGAGAAATTATGCGATTACCCTATTTTATTACATAATATTAAATGGCTATCTACATGATTTTATTCTACATGGCATAAATAAAGCTAAATAAAACAATAAATAAAGCAATAAAAGAGAAGAGAATTGAAAAGAACCTCCGTAGCAAGCTTGATATTGAGAATCTCGAACCGTGAGGATGCGTTTTGGCAACCCCTCTCTCTACACAGACTCTCCTCACCAATACAGGATCGACTCTACTAAAAATTTAAAGAAGAATCGAATGCCGGAATATAATTCCTTAACCGATTGTTACCTATTTAAGGCAATCGGAAAGATCATTCAAGAGAGGGAGAGAAATAGACAAGTGCTTCGAGTTTTAGAAAGTGTTTCGGAGCTCTCTGGGTGTCCGGGGTGTGAAAAAGTGACAAATGAGCCTCCTATTTATAGTTTTCGAAGCCGGCGCACTTCGGGACCACCGGTCCGGACTCGGGACGGCCGTCGGACCGGGACGGCCGTCCCAAATGGCAAAATTACACAGGCTGGGACCCCCTGGGGACCCGGGACGGCCGTCCCACTTTTCTGGGGCTTGGGACGGCCGTCCCAACTTCGGGACGCGCGTCCCAACTGGCTGGAGCAAGTTGGGACGGCCGTCCCACCTTTGGGACGGCCGTCTCGACTGTTCTGGCCAGTTTCGCGCGTTTCGGGACTCCGGGAAGCTTTCCTTGCCTGTTTTGGACGTCAGTTGATGCCGATATGCGTCTGTTGAAGCTTTATCTTCATGTAGGAAGTCTCCTTGGCTCTTATTTGTAATGCTAGACGAGCTTTATCTTGTTACGGGTGATCTCTTTTATCTTTATTTGAGAGACCGGGCAAAATTAGGGGTCTACAGCTGCCCCCTTCTTCTGCCTAGCTAATTTATTGGCCTAATATGCCGATAAAATTAGCCGGTAGGAGAAGGAGTTAACCCTTTTTGCCCGGTTATCCTTCGGATGTCGCTTTGCTCGACGTTGCTGATCCTCCTGGATGATGAATAGTTTTGATAGGTACCAACCCCTATCTGGTTTGATGAGAATGAACCCTCGTCGGGTAAGCTCCTTTTTGTAAGGCTTGATGAGTATACACCCCCATCTCGGTGTTTGATGAGTACGAACCCCCATCTAGTTTTTGAGTTTCACTATATAATGTTCCGGTGAGTACTTACCCTCACCTGGTAGGAGTCTGCATTTTGACTAACTCGATGAGTACTTACCCCCATCCGGTATGAACCCGGTTACGCAAGGTTTTTGATAAGCCTCGTTCTACAAGGCTTAGGTGAGTACGTACCCCCACCGGTATGAAGTTTTTGGTAAGCCCGGTTTTGCAAGGCTTAGGTGAGTACGTACCCCCACCCGGTATGAAGTTTTTGGTAAGCCCGGATTCTGCAAGGCTTAGGTGAGTACGTACCCCCACCCGGTATGAAGTTTTTGGTAAGCCCAGTTCTGCAAGGCTTAGGTGAGTACATACCCCCACCCGGTATGAAGTTTTTGGTAAGCCGCGTTCTGCAAGGCTTAGGTGAGTACGTACCCCCACCCGGTATGAAATTTTTGGTAAGCCCCGTTTTGCAAGGCTTAGGTGAGTACGTACCCTCACCCGGTATGAAGTTTTTGGTAAGCCCCGTTCTGCAAGGCTTAGGTGAGTACGTACCCCCACCCGGTATGAAGTTTTTGGTAAGCCCCGTTACTGCAAGGCTTAGGTGAGTACGTACCCTCACCGGTATGAAGTTTTTGGTAAGCCCCGTTACTGCAAGGCTTAGGTGAGTACGTACCCCCACCCGGTATGAAGTTTTTGGTAAGCCCCGTTTTGCAAGGCTTAGGTGAGTACGTACCCCACCCGGTATGAAGTTTTTGGTAAGCCCGGTTCTGCAAGGCTTAGGTGAGTACGTACCCTCACCCGGTATGAAATTTTTGGTAAGCCCCGATTCTGCAAGGCTTAGGTGAGTACATACCCCCACCGGTATGAAGTTTTTGGTAAGCCCAGTTTCGCAAAGCTTAGGTGAGTACGTACCCTCACCCGGTATGAAGTTTTTGGTAAGCCCCGTTCTGCAAGGCTTAGGTGAGTACGTACCCCCACCCGGTATGAAGTTTTTGGTAAGCCCCGTTCTGCAAGGCTTAGGTGAGTACGTACCCCCACCCGGTATGAAGTTTTTGGTAAGCCCCGTTTTGCAAGGCTTAGGTGAGTACGTACCCCCACCCGGTATGAAATTTTTAGTAAGCCCCGTTTTGCAAGGCTTAGGTGAGTACGTACCCTCACCCGGTATGAAGTTTTTGGTAAGCCCCGTTCTGCAAGGCTTAGGTGAGTACGTACCCCCACCCGGTATGAAGTTTTTGGTAAGCCCCGTTCTGCAAGGCTTAGGTGAGTACGTACCCCCACCCGGTATGAAGTTTTTGGTAAGCCCCGTTTTGCAAGGCTTAGGTGAGTACGTACCCCCACCCGGTATGAAATTTTTAGTAAGCCCCGTTTTGCAAGGCTTAGGTGAGTACGTACCCCCACCCGGTTTCTGGCGACTTATTGTCTCTGATCATGCGCCTATTCCATGAGGAATGATTGATTTTCTTTCTTTTTGACTTTTCTATTTTAGTTATCCGGTTTTACCGGGGATTCTTCGTTGGTTGCCTTTTGGGCAGGAATTTATTGGGGACTTTGATTGTGCCTCTTGATTAGGCAATTGCTTCAGCGATGGTGAAGACTTTTATGCTTTTGGGCTTGCATTACCTCTCGCATAGGTTAATTTCCCATTTCTTTGGGATATTAGCTCTTTGCTTATTTTGAGCAAACTGTAGTTCTGTTGTAAGCTCACCGGTGAAATTTTTTCTTTTGAGAATTTGATTGCTCTGACTGAGATCTCTTTTGAATTGCCCCCTTAGAGGGAAAATGGAGTTTTTGACTCCTTATTGCTTGAACTGGCTTTTGTCTATGCTTTTATTTCTGCTGGGGAATGGGTTTGTATGTGCGCCTTTTATGCACGTTAGATGGAAAGATATATATTTTCTCTTCTCTTTGTAATGATCCCTGGGGAATTTTATTGGCTTCCTGGGGATGGAAATTTCTCCTTTTCTGCTTTTGTAGATTTTTCTTGATGTGCTCTTCCTAGGGATTTTCTTTTGGCTTTTTCATGCAGTGGCCTTTGTTAGAGGATGAAAGGCTTTTCTCTTCTTTCTTTTTGTTGCCCCCCAGTGATTTGGGTGATTTGATTCTGTGCTTTCTTTCGATGGACTCTTGTGTAACCCTTATTCTCCGTTGGGGCATGAAATGGAGATCCTTATATGAGTGTGCTTGGTGATTCATGTGGTGATGAAGCTGAGTCGCGAAGTAATCTTTTTGTCTTGCCTCTGGAGTAGGCAAGGATCCGCTTGGGGATGATCAAGCTTTTCCGTTGGCCATTTTTCGTTTTGATGGCTTCCTTCTTTTATTGGTGCTATTTTTTCTGAAGCTTCTTTATTCTGCTGAGATAGTTTTGATTTCGCCTTTTTCTTTCGCGATCAACGCGAGTTATTTGAAATCTGGCTTTTTGCTATATTACGTGTGCCTTTTTATTTTACACGTAGGCTTTTCAAGATGCAAATGGAAATAACAACTTTTATATATATATTTTTTGGATAATACATTCAAACATTTTTGAACTTCTAGAAAGCATCATAAAACCTCCTAATCGTCTGCCTCGGGACTGGAGTGAGCGGATGGTGCTGGCGAAGGGAAGCGGCGGAGCAAGCGGCGTTGGAACCTCGCCCAGGTCCGGACCGGATTCTCTATTTGGCGGTCCGTCCTGTCTTGCCTCATGGTCGGTGACCAAGCTGTCGTCGCATGAGCTGGAATTGCCCTTCCATGTAGGCATGCTCATCATCCAGGCGCCTGTATAAGCCGGCGTAGTCGGGGTCGTAAGGCTAGCTGCCGGGATTCCGAAGTGGTGGGGATATCCTGTGGTGTGTCGAAATCCCGCATGTCCATCGAGATAGAGAGGATTGGGTTTAAGATAAACCACTGTACCTTGCCTCGCGAGGATGTTCATATGAGCCAGCACTCCGCCATTGATCGGCTCCGGTCGAAGACTAGGCCGGGATGTCTTCTCCGTCGCTACATCCCCAATACTCGGCTAGAGGGGTGAGAAAGGGAGCTATTATGATCGCTCTCGTCTGGACCACGAGTGCCGCAATCCTTGACGGCTTTGAGAAAGGCATACCCTGGGTTGCACCTATGCCCCTGGTGCATACGATAAACAATGAAAAGGTCGGCCGGAGTTACCTTTCCTTGGCTCTCCTTCCGGCTGTGTATGGTCCCGGCCAGCAATTTATGACATACGCGGAGTGGGGGAGAAAAAGCTGCACCCTTCGATTTGATGGCGGAATGACGGCCCCGGTGATCTCCTTCCACATGGTAGCGGTGGTGAGAGCGGCGGGCTTCTCCAAATATGCGGACCGGTACTGCGGAGTTCTTGTATCCGCTCGGCTGGCGGAAACCCATAATGACATTAAAGTCATCCGAGAGCGGTGGTCCGGTAGGCTCCATCCATCCAGTAGGAGACGGCTTGAGTTGGTGGCACCCCGGGAATTGAAGATGGCATTTCCACCATGTTGACGAAGCAAGAAATTCCATCGTGGCGGTGCGATGGATCCGAGTAGGTAGCTCGCGGAGCGAAAGTCCCATCCTATGTTGTGGATGTATCTTCGACATCTTGATCCCGACCAAATGTAGCTAGGATTTCGAAGTCCAATTGCAGTGTGGGGTACCGGGAGAATTGCTTGGATATTTACTAGACGTAGTTGGTGCGATTCCGCTAGTTGAGTGCTGACCGTAGTAGTTCCTCTAGCAGGGGTTTCTAGAGCGTTTTCTCCTGGATGAAGATTCTCCGTGCTCCATACTTGCTTAAGAACGCTAGAAATGTGTAGAAAGGGAGAAGAAGCAAGATAGAAGGCTTGGAATGGGATGCGAAGCTCAAATCCGCGCCCGGCACTTATAGAGCGCGCGGGACCATTGGGACGGCCGTCCGGGTTGGGACGGCCGTCTCGATCGAAAAAAATACACGGGGGCCATCGGCGGGGAAGTGGGACGGCCGTCCCACCTGGGACGCGCGTCCCAGTTGAATTTGGGGACTTGGGACGGCCGTCCCGACTTTGGGACGGCCGTCTCGAGCTGCTCGGAGGGGATTTTCGATTTTTTTGAGTTAATTTTCATGTTTTTTGATAAGTTTGAAGATAGGATTCCCTTCATTTATGTTTTAATGCATGTAATGCTTCATGATATGCATCCTATGATCTATTTTAGTTAATATTTCGAAAGTTTTAAGCTGATATGCTTTGACTGCGGACGCATTCTTGGTGTTGTTCCTTTTTGTCATCATGTTTCTTCGATTAACAAGCTTGGCTGTACATAATTTGTCGTCGTGGATTTTTTCTTGCTTTTGCCGAAGAGCAATCCGTTGTTCACGGGGTAACTGCCATATCAATGCCCCCTTCCTTTCCTTAGGAATTTCAACCTTCCTATTGATCACTATATTTCCACATTCTCCTTATTACTTGAATGCTTTATGATGAAATGGTCAAGAGAAAAGAAAGAAAAGGATTCACAACAAGGGCTTGTGTTTTAGAGGGATATTTTTTATAATAGAGGTCTCGTAAGAATGGTCGGCCAAGGTTGGTCGGTGTTTAGGCTAGTTTAGATAAACGTTTCATTCTTATGATGTGGCGTCATTGTTTACTGGTTTATGGCGCCTTTTTGCGATTGATTAACTTCCCTAGGCCGCCCTTTCGGGTTTTCGGTGCGGGATGCTTGTGCTTATGTCCTAACTTTTGTCTAGGTTTTCCCTTTTTATATTTATTTTTAAGGAATACCTAGCGGACTTTTGATAACCCTAACTTTTGCCCAGGCTACCCTTTATTATTGTTCGGGTCTCCTGCAGGGTTTACCCTAATTTTTGCGCAGCCCCCTTTGTGGGTTTCTGCTAGGGTATTTTGCCCTTTTATTTTCTTGTCTTGGTCTTTGACCTTGACGGGCTTTCTTTTTATATGCGTATATATATTATTATATTTTTGCACAACATTGTCGAAACTTGACTTTGTGAATATAGATTTCATTTGTGTTTCTAGTTAATCAATCAATTTTACTTTACTTTGCGGCGCTTTAATTATTCGGACGCATTTGGAACAAAACATCTATCTAAATCTTGTTTATTGAAGATGGGGTATAGACATATTTAGCAAGAAGAGAAACGAGATAGTAAGAATAGCATTCTTTTTGTAATTTTGGATAAATGTGTGCCCTAGAGATGCTCGGGGACGGGCATACCCCGAGGAGTGATCTCTAATAGTCATTAGGTTTACATCCCTTAGAATCGAAAGAAGGACACCTAACGACTAACGCTACCCTTTGCGCTAATATCCCTCCTTTTCGAAAAATCGTCTTCGAGGGATAAGACTTCTCTGCTTTTCGTATGGTTTGATCTTTCGTAGGGTCATACCCTAATCCATACTTTAGCGGATTATCTTTGAAATCTGGTGGCTCTCTTATTCCTTGAGCGTTCTTTCCAAGCCCCTGTCCTGGGCGATATCCATATCTTTTCATCATATGGGCCACCTTCATGTTACTAGGGAGTCTTTCGATATAGGCAATTTCGAGTGCTTGAAAAGATGTTTCAAGAGCCTCTTCAGCCGCATCCACATATGGTCTGGATAGACGGTTTACTAATTAGAAAGTCTTCTTCGGCTTGAACTGTGACTAGTTTATCATTTGTCACAAATTTGACTTTCTGGTGGAGCGTTGAAGGTATTGCCTTAGCGCTATGAATCCAAGGTCTACCAAGGAGACAAGCGTATCTCTGGTGTGATATCCATTACGTGGAAGTCTATGTTGAAGATAGTAGGGCCGATTTGGATTGGTAGACCGATCTCTCCTACTACTTCTCGTCTTGATCCATCAAAGGCTCGAACAATTGTATTACTTGGACGCATGTGTGTTCCTTGCACTGTTATCTTGTCGAGTGTACTTTTAGGCATAACATTTAAGGATGATCCATTATCCACAAGAACTTTGGAAATGAGATATTCCTTGCATTTGACGAGAGATATGCAAAGGTTTATTATGATTTGACCCTTCCAAAGGGAATTCTTCGTTAGTGAAAGTAAGGTGATTATTGGCTGTGATATTGCCAATAATTCCTTCAAACTTGTCTTGGGATATTGCATGTGGAACGAATGATTCATTCAAAACCTTTAACAGTGCGTTTCGATGTGGTTCTGAACTTATTATGAGTGATAACAAAGTTATCTTTCTTCGGAGTACGATTGAGTTGATCGATGATGGAGTACTCACTTTGTCTTATGTATTGGAGTAACTCATCTGTCTCCTCCTTGGATTCTTTTTCCTCTTCGGCCTTATTTTTCACCTTTTCTTTAGAAGTATTTTCTTGTAATTCTTTGGGGGAATATATTCTTCCACTTCGAGTCATGCCCCCAATACCGGCTATGTTGGAGATGTCTTGATTGACTGGCGATTCTTCGAATATCTCCAAGGTACAGACTTTATTTGATAAGTAAGGGAAAGGACGAGGCACGAAAAAACGTATAGGTGTTATTTCCTTCTCCCTTGGAATGATTAACGGTGCTTGTTTGTTATCGTCTTCGGGTTTATCGATTGTCGTAGAGATTTTGATGACGAAAGGCTTCTTTTCCATTTTTCGATTTGTGGAAAGCACATCAATTAATCCTTTCTTTTTATTATCTTTATTATTAAAATGAGGAGGGATATATGAATGTATGCAACTTATGAATGCAATAGACAATTTAAGGAGAGAAAAATAAATCCTTTTATTAGAAAGTGTAAATCCTTCTATACAATGCTTTGGAGCAAGTGCTTGACAAAAACGGAAAAGCTTGAAGAGTCCTATAGGTAAATTAGGTTTTCTTCGTAATTCGTCTTCGACTATTCTCACATGGTTTCCGAGTATCTTGATTTGCTCATGTACCGCTTGACTCATATCTTCACTATATCGACGAGCCTCTCTCATCTTTTCTTCTAGATGAACGATCAAAGCGTGTTGTTGGTCGGACCTCTCTCTTATTTGGTCTCTTTCACGAAGTAAATGACCGTACTTGAGCTAAACCATCCTTTTCTTTATCATGCAGCTCATTCGAGGCTTTTCTTGTATTTTTCAGCGGTTTCTCGCCACTTTTGTGCTTCGAGACCGAGTTCCCGCTAGGTCATCCTGCATCAACTTGATCATTTTTTCCCGCTTCTGCAAGTGCCTTCTCAAAACGTGCTATTTCGTCATTCATGTCCTGGAAAAGACTATCTTGTTCAAGCCTCGGAACTTTCGGTGTTTGTTTAGCCTCTTCTTGGTAGTCGGCATAATCATTCTTGAGAAGCTCTATCTCATGGTCCTTCTTTTTGCATTGCCTTTTTAGACCATCTATTATAATGGTTGATTCTTGCTCTTTTTCTTCAAAAGTCCTCAGCTGAGTTTCCATGACTTCAACCCTTTTGTTTAAGGCATTGACCTGTAATTGTAGTTCTTCGCTGGCTAACGCTTTAGTGAATGCGAGAAGATGGTAGGGGTATCCCTCTATTTTTCCTCCATTCTTCATATTCAAGGGATGTAGATACTTGAGCCTTTCCGAGTTCTTTATCCCCCGGGTAGACTGGTCTTTCCCATGCTTTCCGGACAGCGAGATACTTCTTCAAAGTTATGGGAATAGTGACATAGGCTCGGCTCTACGAGCTCTTCTTGGGTTGGCGCAGTTTGAGTTCTCATAAGTTGTCTCATAGCCATTTTAGGAGAGTAGGCTATACAGACCTCCGAGACCTAGAAGTGGTATACTCGGGTAGTCTCCGCATCGTATGAGAATATAACCGGGTCGGAGCCAAGGGCAAACCCATGATACATGCTCTATGTTCCAGTTTTCTAACTCGATTTTCCACTCTAAGGCTTGACGATGTTGAAGAGGGATTTTTGAGAAACTTCTTAAAGGGTCGGGAAATACACCCATGTGGCTTGAGGCGTAAAAGTGAGTAACACCCCATATATATAGCAATGGAATACAACATCCGAGTGTTTTTCCTTGTTTACGTCGGCAAAATTCTACGAAAGCGGGGTATCGGCGAGGATCGCAGGTATAGGGCTCTTAGAGTATACATCCCAGGCGAAGAATGCGTCCATTGCAGCATGATCCACGATGTTTACATGGAATGGGAATAATATGATTCCGAACATTGCTAGTGCTAGAGTTTTGTTGAATGTTGACCAGTCTTTCTTTTTGGCTAAAGAGACTAAGTGGTCTTCTATTATAGCCATTTTCCAACCTCTGATATTCCCTTTTCCCTCTAGGATAGATTGATGAGGAGGCAGTCGTATAATAGTAGCAACCTTACTCACGGCCGTATATTCTCCTGGGACATAAACCCCAACTGATTGAGGCCATCTCACCATAAGTTCGTATTCTTCTAATGTCGGTACCAAGTCAAACTGCGAGAATTCGAAGCAGTGTAAATCGGGATTCCAGAAGTGGACCAATACTCTAACAAATATTGGATCAATGCTGATTTTCAGGAGGTCAAGAATTCTTCCGTAAGACTTCTCAAAGTTAGCATAGACCTCCGGCGGCATATATGTACACAAATGCCTTAACTTCTCTACACGGCATAGAAGGATCTCCACTTTCTTTAACTGTCTATTACTGGATCCCTCCATTGTCTAGCAGAAATGAAAATGCATGATATGAGGATGAATTTTTGTAAATGTGTGTATGCAAGTGTTTGTTTTTCTACGTATTATCATGTTTTGTTCCTAATATGATTCATGGTAGTACTTGGTTTTTCTTGAAAAGAAAACTTATCTATATGAATGTTTATGGATTTTGATGAAGAGAGTCCTGTTTTCTTCCCTTTTTTATTTTTGATGAAGAAAAGGTGATATGAATTATGAGACTTTTACTAATTTTTATTTTATAACAAGGGTATTTTTATGATTTTTAGGTTTTTTCATTTTTTTGTTTGTTGTATGATTTCCCTATGCTAATGCATCAATACAAATGCAGCAAACGTATGCACACACAATTCATACATCCACGAGCAGAGCCACGCTATTACAAGGTAGGGTTTTCCTGCAGAAACGTGCTTGGTTTGGGTGGTTCTAAGCTGTTCTCACCAGGCCAAAGGTCCCCAAGGTGCCCCCATTATAGGGACCTCTCAATCTCTCAATCCTCGGGTCATGCACGGAACTCCGTGGCGACACCCTTAGACCAAAAGAAGAGAGTTATCACCTTGAGTTGGTGGTTTTCCGACAACGGCGGTAGCCCCGTGTGCCAACTAACCGATCGTATCCGCCACCCACTCCCTATAGATATTCACTCTTGCCCCGGGTATAGAGGGACCGTTGTGTGCAAGGGTTTTTGTGTGCGGTTTATATTTCAAACAATTTGCAGAAATAATCATACAGCAGTTATTAAAGCCATACAGTAAAAACATACAGAAGGGTAAAGGTGTAATTTCAAATCATTACTTAGTTTGAATTTATCTGTCACTAAATGGGATCAATTCTCTAGCTTCCCCAGTGAAGTCGCCATCTGTTGCCGCCGTCCCTTTCCGACGTCCGGAGGGGGACGTCTTAGAAACGTTTATGCGAGCGGTCGCGAAAAGATGGTTTAGACTCGCGTTTTTGTTTTAAAAGGTTTTCGAAAAGGGGTTCTTATGGAGTCGCCACCAATGTTTTGACCATAAACATTGGAAAAGGAAAAAATGTTGATTTTAAGAAAAACCGCACTTGGCCATTATAACCAGAGTTGGGTAAGGGAGTTAGTTACGTGTGGGGAAGGTGTTAGCACCCCACAACGCCCCTTTCGGGTTCCCTATGACAGATTAATTCATTTAAGTAAAGACTACGAGAAATTATGCGATTACCCTATTTTATTACATAATATTAAATGGCTATCTACATGATTTTATTCTACATGGCATAAATAAAGCTAAATAAAACAATAAATAAAGCAATAAAAGAGAAGAGAATTGAAAAGAACCTCCGTAGCAAGCTTGATATTGAGAATCTCGAACCGTGAGGATGCGTTTTGGCAACCCCTCTCTCTACACAGACTCTCCTCACCAATACAGGATCGACTCTACTAAAAATTTAAAGAAGAATCGAATGCCGGAATATAATTCCTTAACCGATTGTTACCTATTTAAGGCAATCGGAAAGATCATTCAAGAGAGGGAGAGAAATAGACAAGTGCTCTGAGTTTTAGAAAGTGTTTCAGAGCTCTCTGGGATGTCTGGGGTGTGAAAAAGTGACAAATGAGCCTCCTATTTATAGTTTTCGAAGCTGGCGCACTTCGGGACCACCGTCTGGACTGGGACGGCCGTCTGGACTGGGACGGCCGTCCCAAATGGCAAAATTACACAGGCTGGGACCCCCGGGGACCGGGACGGCCGTCCCACTTTTGCGGGGCTTGGGACGGCCGTCCCAACTTCGGGACGCGCGTCCCAACTGGCTGGAGCAAGTTGGGACGGCCGTCCCACCTTTGGGACGGCCGTCTCGACTGGTTCGGCCAGTTTCGCGCGTTTCGGGACTCCGGGAAGCTTTCCTTGCCTGTTTTGGACGTCAGTTGATGCCGATATGCGTCTGTTGAAGCTTTATCTTCATGTAGGAAGTCTCCTTGGCTCTTATTTGTAATGCTAGACGAGCTTTATCTTGTTACGGGTGATCTCTTTTATCTTTATTTGAGAGACCGGGCAAAATTAGGGGTCTACATTTGTTTATGCTATGCAACAAACATATGCACACACAATTCAATCATCCACGAGCAGGCGAGAATTCGTTTTTATCACGAGGTAGGGTTTTCCTGCAGAAAAGTGCATTGGCGAGGGTAGGTTCTAACTGTTCTCACCAGGCTAAGGCCCCCAAGGTGCCCCCATTATAGGGTCCCCACTCTCCAGCCTTCCGACCATGCTTAGCACTAAGGCCATAGTCAGTCTTGTTGCCAAAAGAGGAAATCACCTTGAGTGGTGGTTTCTGATCACACCGGTGGGCACAAGGTCATCACTACAGCGAACCGTACCTGCCACCCACTCCCTATGGTTTTCTCACTTGCCCCCGGGTATAGAGGGAATTGTAGTGTGCAAGGGTTTGTGTACAGTTTGTATTTCAAACAATTGCGTAAGTATAAACAAGCAACAGTTATTTAAAGCCAAACCGTAAAACATGTTATAATACAAGGTAAGGGCAAAAGCGTTATTTTCTTGGTTTATTTATTTTTTAAGCCGACCCATCACTAAATGGGATCAACTCTCGAGGCTTCCCCAGTTGAGTCGCCATCCGTCGCCGCCGTCAAAACGAGGGCGGTCGGAGCGACGCAATGGTTTCGACCCTCTTGATTTTCGCGTTTTTTGTTGGTGGTTACAACGCCTTTAGGTTGTCCGATAACCGGGCTGAACCAAGGGGCGAGGTTTTTGAAAAGGCGCTCTTGGATTGTCCGATAACCGTGCTAATCCAAGAGCTAGTTTTTAAAGGGTTCTCTGGAGTCGCCACCGATGTTTTTACCGGAAACATCGGAAAAGGAGTTTAAAAGGCATTGGTTTTCGAAAAACCAACTTTGGTCGTTAGAACCAGAGTTGGGTAAGGGAGTTAGTTACGCGTAAAGGAAGTGTTAGTTCCTTTACGACGCCCCTTTCGGGTTCCCTATGATAGGCTAGCTATTCTATTGATAAATAAACTGGAAAATACGCTTTTACCCTTTTATTGTGCGGAATTTAAATCATGACTACATGGCCTAATGTCTAACGCGTAATTTAAATAAAGTGGTAATGGTAGAGAGATATTGGAAACCTTCGAAGCAAGCTTTTATATTGATTCTTTTGATAACTTGAGTGCTTTTTGGCAGCCCTTCACTCTACAGCGTCGGAAAATCTTTCGGAACGCTCAAAAACACTCTAAGAAATGCTCAGAAACTCCGGAAATGCTTCGGAGGGGTTCTAGAGAGAGAAATTCTAGAGAGAAGGAGGAGAGAACTCTGTGTGGTGTGTGGAAATGAGGGAATGGAGCCCCTATTTATAGGTTTTTGCGCCTGACAGGTCGAGACCGTCGTTCTCGTCTGACAGGGTCGAGACCGCCGTCTCGCCATGCCAAAGTGGTAAGACCGCCGTCTCGCCAAACAAGACCGCCGTCTCATCATTCGCAGGTGGCGAGACCGCCGTCTCATTTGGTGAGACGGCGGTCTCGCCATTTGCGTGAGGCGAGATGGCGGTCTCGTCCCAAAAAGGCGAGAAAACTTATTTTTTGTGCCAAAAATCCCTCCTATCCTAGTATGGGGCCTAATAGTCTCTCCTAGTGGCTTTTTAGGCTTCGTCCATCTTCGAATAGGAGGTCTTTATTCTTTATTTGGAGGCCGGACAAGATTTGGGGTCTACACTACCCTTTATTTTTGTTCGGGTGTCCTACCGGGTTGACCCTATCTTTTGCGTAGCCCCCTTAGTGGGTTTCATACCGAGTAGTTTGCCCTTTTCTTTTGGCCTTTGGCTTCTATGGGCTTTTTTTTTGTTATTATTTCTTCACAATATTGGCGAAGCATGACTTTATTTGTGGTGAGGTAAAGCCTTATTTTGTGCTTCTAATCGACCAGCTTGATTGTAATGGCCATTGTAAATTTTGATTATTTGAACGCGCTTTTTTATTCTTCTTTATTTTGTTTACTTAGACAAGGTTATTGTGAGGTCTAGTCATGAAATAGCAAGAAGAGAAGCAGATAGTAAGAAGTGTATTCTTTATTAATTAATAAGGGAATATGTGCCCTGAAATGCCCGGGGGTCGGGCTAGCCCTGGGGGATAATCTCTAACAATCATTGGGTTTACATCCCTTAAGTGAAGAAAAAGATTTCCTAATGACTAGGGTAGCTCTTGACGCTTGCATCCCTCCGCTTCGGAATATTTGTTTGAGTGTGCGGTGGGGAGACTTCCCTTTTCTTCCTTCTGCTCGGCCCTTAGTAGGGTCATATCCTATGCCATACTTGTAAGGATTAACTTTGAATTCTGGGGGTTCCCTCATGCTTTGGGAATCTACCCCCAGTCCTTGGCCAGGATGGTAACCATGCTTCATCATCATGCGGGCTACCTTTGTGTTTTTGGAAGTCTTTCTACACTGGCAATTTCGAGTGCTTGAAAAGATGTTTCAAGGGCCTCTTCCGCCGCATCCACATAAGGTTGGGTCGATGGTCCACTGATCAGGATATCGTCTTCTGCTTAGAACGTGACCAGTTTGTCATCCACTATGAACTTGACTTTCTGGTGGAGCGTTGAAGGTACTGCCTTAGCGTCATGAATCCAAGGCCTGCCGAGGAGACAACTATATGCTGGACTGATATCCATTACATGGAAATCGACGTTGAAGATAGTGGGTCCAATTTGGATTGGCAAGTTGACCTCTCCCACTACTTCTCATTTTGATCCGTCGAAGGCTCGAACGATAGTGCTGCTTGGGCGCAGACGGGTTCCTTGAATAATCAACTTGTCAAGCGTGCACTTGGGCATCACGTTCAAGGACGACCTGTTATCCACAAGAACTTTGGCGATGAGGTATTCCTTGCATTTGATGGAGATGTGCAAGGGCTTGTTGTGGTTTGACCCCTCGAGGGGGAGTTCTTCCTCTGTGAAGGTGAGTTGACCGCTTGTCGTAATGTGACCGACGATCCTCTCGACCTTTTCTTGGGATAAGGTGTGAGGTACATGCGCTTCGCTCAAGACCTTCATCAGGGCATTTCTATGTGGTTCCAAGCTCATCATTAGAGATAACAAGGTTATCTTTGCAGGTGTATGATTGAGCTGGTCAATAATGGAATACTCACTTTGCCTTATAAACTGGAGTAATTCTTCGGTCTCCTCCTTGGATTCCTTATTTTCTTTTTCTTCGGTCTTTTTATTTTTTCCTTTATTCTTGGTGGTATCTTCTTGTAAGTCCTTGGGGGAATAGATTCTTCCACTTCTAGTCATGCCCCCAATGCCGTCTATATTGGAGATAATCTCTTTTATTGGTGAAGATTCTCCGTATCTCCATGGTACAACTTTATTTGACTCGTAGGGGAAAGGACGTGGCATAAATAGTCGCACAAGTGTCCTTGCCCCCTCTTCCTTATTGTTTTTGAGGACCAACGGTTGAGGTTTATTGTCCTCTTGTGATGGATCAACCGTTGGGGAGAGCTTTATTAAAAGTGGCTTTCTCTCTATTCTGATTTGGAAGCGTGTCAGTTAATCCTTCCTTTTTATTATCTTATTTATTAAAAGTGAAGGAGAGGGAATTAAATATGAAAATGAATGATATGCATGCAACTAGACAATTTTTGAATAAAGAAGAATTTCATTTATCCGTAGAAGGTGTACATTCCCCTATTCCATACTACGAAGCAACTTTTAACAGAAACGGAAAAGCCTAAAGAAACCCACAGGCGGGTCTTGATCTCTATGTAATTCCCTTTCGGCTTCCCAGACGTGACGAGCGAGTGCTTCGCTTTGCTTCTGGACTGCCTGGCTCATATCTTCATTGTACTTTTGAGCCTCTTTGATCTTCGCCTCTTGATGGACGACCAAGGCTTGCAACTCGTCAAGTTTTGCAAGGGCTTGGTCCTTTTCTTGTAGTACTTGGCCATACTGAGCTAGCCCATCTCTTCCTTTACAGCGTAGCTCAGTGAGACTTTTGTTGAGTCTCCGATTGGCCTCTCGCTCTTGGCATATTTCTAACCGAGTCCTTGTGAGGTCTTGTAATAAGTCCTTGATCGTCTGATCCTGATTTGCTGATTCAGCCTCAAGGCGTGCTGATTTGGCAATTATTTCTTGAAGTTGGCTATCCGAGCTGGTTCTAGCAGCTTTGGATGCTCGGATAGCTTGCTCATTAGAGTCAGCACACTGATCCTTGAGGCGCTCTATTTCATGATCCTTTTTCTTGCATTGCCTTTGTAGACCGTCTATGGTGAGGATACATTCTTGTTCCCTTTCTTCAAGGGCACTCATCTGGGCTCCCATGATTTCTACCCTCTGGGTCAAGGTGTCGACTTGAGTTTGCAGCTCTTCACTATTGGCACATGTAGCAAGTGAGGTGGATGGTTGAGACATCCCTCTTTTCCTCCTCCACTCCTCGTAGTCACTGGAGGCAGCTACTCGAGCTTTTCCTAGCTCTCTACCTCCCATAAAGACTGGTCTCTCCCATGCTTTTCTCATGGCTAGTGAGTTAGCAATTGTGCACGGGTCTCCGAAGAAACACAGTCCTCCGAGCTCCCCTCAGGATATCGTAGTTTGGGTCCTCATGACTTGTCTCATAGCTACTCTAGGTGAATAGGCTATGCAACCCCTGAGTTCTATCAATGGTATGTTCGGATAATCTCCACATCTGATGAGGACTGGACCGGGTCGGAACCAAGGGCAGACCCAGGATAAATGGTTGGCGTCCCATTGTTCCAACTCGTCCTTCCACTCTGAGGTTAGGCGTCGGTGGAGAGGGATTTTGGAGAAGCTTCTCAAAGGGTCGGGGAACATCCCCATGTGACTAGAGGCGTAGAAATGTGTGATGCCCCACACAAAGAGTAGTGAAGAGCAACAACGAAGTGTTTTTCCTTTCTTCTGGCGCAAAATTCCACCGAGAGCAAGGTGTCGGCAAGAATTGCAGGCAAGGGACTCTTCGAGTTCACGTCCCAGGCAAAGAAGGCGTCCATGATGGCTTCATCCACTGTGTCGATGTGGAAGGGAAACAAGATTGTTCCAAATACAATCAAGGCCAGGGTTTTGTTAAAGGCAGCCCATTCTGCCTTTTCAGCCAAAGAAGACAAATGGTCTTCTAACATTGAAACTTTCCAACCGTGGATGTTCCCTTTTTCTATCAGGGTAGTCTGCCGGAATGGTAATCGGATGATGGCAGCGATTTGTGCTGCAGGAGTGTATGCCCCATGGCGAATATGGACCCCGGCTGATTTGGGTCATTTTAGCATAATCTCGTACTCCTCCAAAGTGGGCACCATGTCAAACTACGGGAATTTGAAGTAGCGTAGACTGGAGTTCCAGAAATGTACTAGAACCCTGATAAAAATGGGATCGACACAGATCTTCAGCAGGTCGAGGATCCGTCCATAGGATTTTTCGAAGTCGGAGCGGACCTCTGGTGGCATTATAGCACAAAGTTGTTCCAGCTTCTCAGTATGGTACCGGAGAATGTCCACTTTCTTCAATTGTCTACCAATCCCCTCCATTTTCTAAAACCAAAATGCATGTTTTATGAATATGATGCTTATTGTAGGTATGAATGTGAGTGTTTATTTTCATATTTATCATGTTTTATTTCTACATGATGTATGGTATTTGTGTATTTTTTTTTTTAGAAAAAACTACCTATATGAATGATTTATGAGTGTAATGTTTATGAACAAGGTCCCATTTATTTGTTTTGGGTATTTATTTGATTTTATTTTAGAGCCTTTTATCTCTTCTGTTGGACTGCGTGACTACTTAGCTTATAAAGAACCTAAAACTAGGCTAGCTAAAAGGCAGACTGTCCGAGATAAAAATGGCTTTATGCGAAAGAATAAAGTTTAGTGTCACTTATCTCTTCTGTCAGACTGCGTAACTACTTAGCTTACAAAGAACCTGAAACCAAGCTAGCTAAAAGGCAGACTGTCCGAGATAAGGGCGTTTATTGCAAAAATGTTTTTTTTTTGTGATTTTTCTGTTGTTTGGTTATGCTATGCAATCAAATGCAACAAACGAATGCTCACACAATTCAATCATCCGCGAACAGGCGAGAAGTCGTTTTAATCACGAGGTAGGGTTTTCCTGCAAAAAAGTGCATTGGCGAAGGTAGGTTCTAACTGTTCTCACCAAGGCTAAGGCCCCCAAGGTGCCCTCATTATAGGGTCCCCACTCTCCAGCCTTCCGACCATGCTTAGCACTAAGGCCATAGTCAGTCTTTGTGCCAAAAGAGGAAGGTTATCACCTTGAGTGGTGGTTTCCGATCACACTGGTGGGCTCAAGGCCATCACTACAGTGAACCGTACCTGCCACCCACTCCCTATGGATTTCTCACTTGCCCCCAGGTAAAGAGGGAATTGTTGTGTACAAAGGTTTGTATACAGTTTATATTTCAAACAATTGTGTAAACATAAACAAACAACAGTTATTAAAGCCAAGCATTTAAAACATGTTATAATACAAGGTAGGGTAAAAACGTAACTTCTTAGTTTATTTATTAAGCTAGCCCATCACTAAATGGGATCAACTCTCTAAGCTTCCCCAGTACAGTCGCCATCTGTCACCGCCATCAAAAAGAGGCGGTCGGAGCGACGCGATGGTTCCGACATTCCAATTTTCGCGCTTTTATGGGTGATGTTACAACGCTATTAGGTTGTCCGATAACCGGGCTGAACCTAGAGGCGAGGTTTTCGAAAAGGTGTTCTTTGATTGTCCGATAACCGGGCTAACCCAAGAACTAATTTGAAGGGGTTCTTATGGAGTCGCCACCGATGTTTTTACCGGAATCATCGAAAAATGGGTAAAAAGGCGTTGGTTTTCAAAAACCAACTTTTGTCGTTAAAATCAGAGTTGGGTAAGGGAGTTAGTTACGTGTAAGGGAAGTGTTAGTTCCCTTACGATGCCCCTTTCGGGTTCCCTATGATAAGCCAACTATTTTATAAATAAACTTTTGAAAAAACGCTTTTACCCTTTTATTTGCGGAATTAAAATAATGACTACATGGCCCTAATGTCTATTATACAATTTAATCATAAAAATAAAGACAGTAAAAGAGAGCGAGAGAGTGAAGAAACCTCCGAGGCAAGCTTTTGATTAATACTCTTGAAATATAGGGTGCGTTTTGCAGCCCTTCGCTCTCTACAACACCGAAAACTCTCTCGAAACGCTATAAAAAGCTCTCAAAAACTCCGGAAATGCTTCGGAGGGACTCTAGGAAAAGAATTTGAAGAAAGTGTAGAAGGGAAAGTGGAAGATCTATCCGAAATGAGGGGGGCAGCGCTCACTATTTATAGGGATTCGCACCTGTCAGGTCGAGACGGCCGTCTCGCCATTCGGGATGGTGGTCTCGACTTGCAAAAGTGGCGAGACCGCCGTCTCATTTGGCAGGACGGTGATATCGACTTTTCCAGAGATGAGAAGGTCATCTCGCGAAACGGGAGGGGGGGTCTCGCCATTGGCAAGTGGCGAGACGGCCGTCTAGCCAAACGAGATGGCGGTCTCGAAAAGCGAGACGATGGTGTCGACCCTTGAAGGCAAAAATCCTTATTTTAATACAGAAAATCCTTCCTATCCTAACATGGGGCCTAATAGTCTCTCCTAGTGGCTTTTTAGGCTTCGTCCATCTTCGAATAGGAGGTCTTCTACTCTTATTTTGAGACCGAGCAAGATTTGGGGTCTACAGTACCATTCTGGGTAGGGTGGATCCATCTTCTTTGGAGGGACATATGCTAGGAGATTGTCCTTTATCAATTCTGGTAGCAGACTTGCATAGGATGTTGGAATGGGAGTGAATTTCTTCTCTTGTCTGCGTGACTGCCTAGATGGTTGTGAAGAGGAAGAAGGGGTAGTGAGGTTGATGACATTTACGCTCCCCTCTTTCTTCTTGCCAAAGGAATTCTTGAATGATACGTGGGACTTCTTAAATTTGGGAGGGGATTGAGTATTTTCGACATCAGTTACCTCCTTTAAATCGAAGTTGTGTCCCTCTAATGCCCTTAATTTCTCCTCTAGGGCAGAAATTTCTTGCTTGGAGACCTCATTGTGGAAGCATTGCTGGTACATTAGTTCCATTAAATACACCATCTACTCTTTTACGTAGTTAAGCTCAGTGGTGAGCCTGTGGTTTTGTTCCTCTAACCGCTCCTTTAATTGCGGCATCTGCTCCTTTATGGCATTAAGCTCAGTGGTGAGCATACGGTTCTGCTCCTCTAATTGCTCCATCCTCTTAGCTTTTGCGCGTGAGTGGGGACAGGAAGAAGACCTGCCACTTTCTAAATGATTTAAAGATTTTTATTATTATTTTTTGGCAGTCCCCGCACTCTACAAGCAGGCTTTTATTCTTTTATTATTATTTTTTTATGCTTCCCCCTTTTTTTTTAGATGCATGCTTGATCTTTGATTAAAGGTCTTTGCGCATATTTATGATTTATCAATAAAGAGGCATTTTCATAATATTTGGTCAAGAGAAAGGAAATGAAAGGGAATTTTATTGATAAATGAGCAAAAGTTTATTTCTTTTATAGAAGGATTTCAAAAGGTATTTAGAAGAATGGATGGCTGGGCTTGGCTATACTGTATAGGGTTAAACAGTCATGTCTATGATATCTGCCCCCTGGTTCTCCTAATTGCTTCAGTTGAGATGCCTGAGCTCAGAGTGAAGACTATGTAGACTGCTTGCTTCTGGAAGAATGTTACTTTAGCCGCCTTTTCGGTTTTCGACTGAGGTAACCATTGCTCTTAGTTAGTTTTTTTTCTCTTTTTTTTTTACCTCTACTTTTTGCCTAGGACGTATCCTAACGAGGGATATAGACCCTATCTTTTGCCCAGGGATGCCCTTTGCGGGTTTTCATTCCTGACGGGTCTTGAGCAATGTCTTCAAGCATAACACTTCTTCACCGCATCAGAGTTGATTAGGTGTTGAAGTTCTTTTCCATCCATATTGGTGAGGATAACAACTCCTCCCGAGAGAGCTTGTTTGACCATAAAGGGTCATTCATAGTTTGTTGCCCACTTTCCAATTTTATTCTTCTGGGCCGGAAGCACATTATTTTACCATTAAATTCCTCTTATGGTAAATATGAGGGTTGACCTTTTTTCGTAAGCCTTTTTTATTTCCCTTTGATAGGCTTGCTCACGACATAAAATATTCAGCCATTTTTCTTCAATAAGGTTTAGCTGGTCATATCGGCTTTGATCCCGTTCAGCCTCTGTTAATTTTGCTTCCATCATCATGTGCTTTTATCAACATGATTAGCTATACCAATTTGCCATCTCGGATCTTTGCTAAAACCGAAGAGTAATCATTTTGAATGTAGAGCAACTGTCATGTCAATGCCTCTCTTCCTTTCCTTAGGGATTTCAATCCTCCTATTGATCACTATATTTTCACATTCCCCAGTTAATTACTTGAATGCTTTATTGTGAAGGGTCAAGAGAAGAGAAAGAAAGGGATTTATTGTAAAGGCTTGTGTTTTAGTGGGATTTTTTTGAAATAATAGTTTCTGTAAGAATAGCTAGCCAAGGTTGGTCGGTGTTTAGGCTAGTTTAAACAAACGTTTTGTTTTAATGAGGTGGCGTCTTCAGCTGATTACTTTATGGCGCCTATTTGTGACTGATTAACTTTCCTAGTCCACCCTTTTGGGTTTTCAGCCTAGGATTTTTCCCTTTTATCTTTTTGTCTTGGCCTTTGACCTTGACGGACTTCTTTTAATAATAATTTCTTTTGTCAAAACATTGTCGAAACATGATTTTCTTATTTGTGTCTCTAGCTAATCAATCATGTAAACTTTGGCTTCATTTTGTCTATGGCATTTGGAACAAAATGTTTGTCTAAACATGATTATTTATGGGGTATAGATATGATTAGCGAGAAAAGAAGCAGATAGTAAGAATAACATTCTTTTGTAATCCAAAGGGAAATGCGTGCCCTAAAGATGCCCGGGGGTCGAGCACACCCCGAGGAGTGATCTCTAATAGTCATTGGGTTTACATCCCTTAGAATTAGAAGAAGGACATCTAATGACTAATGCTACCCTTGATGCTAATATCCCACCTTTTTGGAAGATCATCTTTTTAAGGTACGGAGGGGAGACTTCCCTTTTCATCGTACGACTTGTTCTTTTGTAGGGTCGTACTTTAAAGGATTATCCTTAAAATCTAGTGGCTCTCTTATTCTTTGAGCATCCTTTCCACGCCCTTGTCCTGGGCTGTATCCATATCTCTTCATTATATGGGCCACTTTTATATTACTACGAAGTCTTTCCATATTTTCAAATGTCTTCTTCAGCCGCATCCATTTAAGGTGTGGTGGACGGCTCGCTGATTCGAATGTAGTCTTTAGCTTGAACCATGATCAACTTGTTGCCTACCACAAATTTGATTTTTCGGTGGAGCGTTGAAGAAAGTGCCCTAACACCGTGAATCAAAGGTCTGCTCAATCTTCCCCTTGGATTCTTTTTTTCTTTTTTTCTTCGGTTTCTTTATTTTTCCTTTGTTTTTAGGAGCATAATCTTGTAGCTCCTTAGGTGAATAAATTCTTTTTCTTCTCATCGTGCCCCCAATGTCGGCTATATTGGAGATATCTGTATTAATGGACAATTCTTGTATGCATATCCACGGTACAACTTTATCCGATGTATAAGGGAAAGGACGAGGCATGAATAAGCGCAAAGGTGTTATTACCCCTTCCCTGACATTATCAATTTGGGTACCAATATTTACTTCTTTCTTATTATTTTCTTGTCCCAAATTGATGGCCTCAGTTTTCTCCTGATGGGGCTGTATTGATTGAGATTCTTTTTCCAACAGTCTTTGCATGTCCGGGGAAATGGTCCCCTCCTCACTGTCTGACTCAATCCATTCGCCTTCGGCTTTCGGATCTTCCAAAGAGTTTTCAATCACAGACATGACTGTATGGTTATGCTTTGTTTTAGATTTCTTTATTAAGTGTATGAGAGAGAAAATAATGAAAGAGAATATGCATATTATGGAAAATGCCTTATTGTATTGACAAAAGAAAATATTTACAAAGCCCACTTTAACCAAAAATCTCGTGATCATGGGCGGGGATCACGAGAAATACATCGAAAGCTTTTATTATTATATTTTGTATTTATTTTTATTATTTTTTAGAGATGGCAAAACGATGAGCCCTAATTTGCTGATCTTCCTTATCCCGTCTTTTATTCGGGCTTAGATAAGGGCTGGTCATATACTTTTGGAGTAGATGCGTCAAAGGTAATCCACCCTGCATCTACTAAATCTTGGACCTTATGTTTTAAGGCCACGCAGTTATCCACGGAGTGTCCCGGAGCATCTGAATGATAATTGCATTTTTCGTTTGGCTTATACCATTCTGGATATGGTGGCTCCATTTTCTTGGGAGGGATGCGCACGAGGAGTTTGGCATCCAATAATTTCAAAAGCAGACTTCCATAGGAGGTAGGTATTGGAGTAAATTTCCTCTCTTGTCTGCGTGACTTGGTCTGCTATGAGGAAGAAGAAGGAGTGGTAATGTTGATTGCATTCACAGTTCCTTCCTTCTTCTTTCCAAAGCTCTTTTTAACGTTTGGAGTGGAGGAATTGGAGGAAGTATATTGTGTAATTCTTCCGCTTTTTAATCCCTGCTCCACTCTTTCTCCTATAATTACTACATCCGCAAAAAGTGTTGATGTGTTCCCTATCATTTTGTCATAATAGGGACCAGTCAGAGAATTGATGAACATGGATGTAGTTTCCTTGTCGGATAGAGGAAGTTCCACTTACGCTGCTAATTCCCTCCATCTTTGGGCATATGCCTTAAAAGATTCGTCATTTTTCTTGCTTGGTAATTGTAGATCTGCTCTTTCGGGGGTCAAATCAATATTGTATTTATAGCGATGAAGAAAAGCATCCGCCAGATGTCTCCAGGTTTGGACTTGTCCTCCTTCCAGTTGCATATACCAATTTAGGGCTGACTCAACCAGGCTCTCTTGAAAGCAATGGATCAGGAGCTTCTCGTTTTCAGCATATGCAGCCATCTTACGGCAGTACATTGTAAGATGACTTTTGGGGCAAGTTATTCCCATGTATTTTGGGAAGTCCGAAGTTTTGAATTTGTTGGGGAATTGGATGTTTTTAACGAGGCACATATCAGCCGCTTCTTTAACATCAAAGTTATGCCCCTCCATGGCTCTCAACCTCTCCTCAAGGGCAGTAATTTGTTGTTTTGATATTTCCGGGGCATGAATATGTACTGCCCTTGTATCCGATTGGTCATCCTGATCGTGAGGTTCCTCTTCTTCTTCTTGATGAGAGGCTTGTCCACTCTGAGGACCCTCTTTATGGAGATTCTGTTGGCGCATCATTTCTAACATTTGAGCCATTTGTTCTTTCAGCGTATTAAGCTCAGTGGTGAGCTTTCGGCTTTGCTCCTCTAGCTGTTCCATCTTTTTAGCTTTGAGCACGAGTGAGGACGGGCGGAAGACCAGCCACTTTCTAAATGATATTAACGATTTTTATTATTATAGCTTTTTTATTATGAATGATCAGTGTGGGATAGATATGCCTTAGACCATAGCTTTGGTATCTTCTCAAAAGCCTATGTTTTAAGGGTACCATACCCACCTTAGTGTGCTAACTTCTTTTTTTTTTAAAAGGTTGTCAACATACTTTAGCGCACTTATCGCTTCTAGGAAGGTGATAAACGCACTTGGGTCTCTTTCGCTATGATCTAAGGATATCTAATACATCCTAAAATGAGTGTGTTTATGCATGCACTACAAAAATATTTTTTTTATGACAGCAGATATTGAAAGTGGAATAACTTTTGACTGGGTTGTCCGATTTGGACACACAGCATGTCAAAACGAAGAGAAAAGGGTGAAGAACCAAACTACAAATTCCCAAAGGGGATTTGGCCCATTAATTTTCCCAAAAAACCGCTCCTAAGACCCATTTTTTGGAGGTTTATTAAAATGATGTGCATGCATACTTTTCTTAATGCATTTATTTTCTCTCTTAGTTTTACCACTTATTGGATGATGTGGTATGAATGATACGACTTTGCCAAGAATCTTTTTATTATAAAAGGCATTCTTATGGGTTTTAATTGTTTTTATATTTTTTATGACCCTTTATCTCTTCTGCCGGTCAACGTGGCTACTTAGCTTACAAAGAACCTGAAACCAGGCTAGCTTAACTAAAGACTGTCCGAGATAAAGTTGGTTTATCTTATCACTTTTATGGTTTTTTAGGGTTTTCACTATTTTTGTTTATTATATGATTACCCTATGCTAATGCATCAATACAAATGCAGCAAACGAATGCACACACAATTCATACATCCACAAGCAGAGCCACGCTGTTTACGAGGTGGGGTTTTCCTGCAGAAACGTGCTTGGTTTAGGTGGTTATAAACTGTTCTCACCAAGGCCAAAGGTCCCCAAGGTGCCCCCATTATAGGGACCTCTCAATCTCTCAATCCTTGGGTCATGCTTGGAACTCCGTGTCGACATCCTTAGACCAAAAGAAGAGAGTTATCACCTTGAGTTGGTGGTTTCCGACAATGGTTGTAGCCCGTTGTGTCAACAAGTCGGTCGTATCTGCCACCCACTCCCTATAGGTATTCACTCTTGCCCCTGGGTATAGAGGGACTGTTGTGTGCAAGGGTTTTTTTGTGCAATTTATATTTCAGACAATTTACAGAAAATAATCATACAACAATTATTAAAGTCATACAATAAAACATACGGAAGAGGGTAAAGACATAATTTCAAATCTTCACTTAGTTTGAATTTTATCCGTCACTAAATGGGATCAACTCTCTAGCTTACCCAGCAGAGTCGCCATCTGTCGCTGCCATCCGTTCCGACGTCTAGGGACATCTCGAACGTTTATGCGAGCAGTCGCGAAAAGATGGTTTAGACTCACATTTTTATGTTAAAATATGTTCATTGCTTCAGAGGTGCTCAACAACTGAACTATTCTCTAATAAAAGCAAGGTTTTCGAAAATGGGTTCTTGTGGAGTCGCCACCAATGTTTTGACCATAAACATTGGAAAAGGATAAAAAGGCGTTGATTTTAACAAAAACCAAACTTGGCCATTATAACCAGAGTTGGGTAAGGGAGTTAGTTACGTGTGGGGAAGGTGTTAGCACCCCACAACGCCCCTTTCGGGTTCCTTATGACGGATTCATTCATTAAGTGAAGATTACGAGAAATTACGCTATTACCCTATTTTATTTATACAATATTTAAAAATGACTATCTACATGATTTTATTTTACATTGCATACAAAAAGCAATAAATAAAACAATAAAAGAGAAGAGAATTTGAAAAGAACCTCCGTAGCAAGCTTTGTATTGCAAATCTTTAACAGTGAGGATGCGTTTTGGCAATCCCCCGCTCTACAAAGACTCTCCTCCCCGAATACAGTATCGACTCGACTAAATTTTAAAGAAGAATCGAATGCTGGAATACAATTCCTTAACCAGTTGTTACCTTTTTAAGGCAATCGGAGAGTTCATTCGAAGTAGGGAGAGAAGACAAGTACTTGGAGTTGTCTGGGGTGTGAAAAAGTGGCAAATGAGCCTCCTATTTATAGTTTTCGTAGCCTGACAACTTGGGACGGCCGTCTGGAGCTTGGAAATCAGGGACGACCGTCTGGGGAAGTTGGGACGGCCATCTGGAGCTTGGAAATCAGGGACGGTCGTCTGGGGAAGTTGGGAGGGCCGTCTGGACTTTGGGACGGCCGTCTCGAGCCTCCAAATCAGTTGGGACGGCCGTCTGGAACTTGGGACAGCCGTCCCAACTTCTAGGACGACCATCTCGACTATTTTTGCCAGATTTTGTGTTCTGGGACCCCCGGGAAGCTTTCCTTTCTTTATTCGGACGTTGATTGATGCCGATAAACGTCCATTGAAGCTTTATCTTCATATAGGAAGTCTTTTTGGCCTTTATCGAGATGCCAGGCAAGCTTTATCTTCATATAGGAAGTCTCCTTTGCCTTTATTGAGAGGCTGGGCAAAATTAGGGGTCTACAACTATTACCCTATTTTATTATACAATATTTTAAAAATGGCTATCTACATGATTTTATTTTCTATTGCATACATAAAGCAATAAATAAAGCAATAAAAGAGAAGAGAAGTGAAAAGAAACTTTGTAGTAAGCTTTTTATTTCAAATCTTTAGCTGTGAGGATGCGTTTTGGCAATCCCCCGCTCTACAAAGACTCTCCTCCCTGAATACAAGATCGACTCTACTAAAATTTTAAGAAGAATCGAATGCTGGAAGAATATTCCTTAACCGATTGTTACCTTTTTATGCAATCGGAGAGTTCATTCGAAAGAGGGAGAGAAGACAAGTGTCTGGAGTGTGAAAAAATGCACAAATGAGCCCTTATTTATAGTTTTTTCGGCCTGGCAGCTCGGGACGGCCGTCTGGGGTGCAGAAAACAGGGATGGCCATCTGTAGAGGCCGGGACGACCGTCTGGGATCTGGGACGGCCGTCCCAAGTAACAAAACTGGCTGAGACGACTGTCTGGCATGTGGGACGGCCGTCTGGGCTAACTGGGACGGCCATCTCGACTTCTGGGACGACCATCTCGACTGTTTTGGCCAAATTTTGTGTTCTGGGACTCCCGGGAAGCTTTCCTTTCTTTATTCGGAAGTCGATTGATGCTGATAGACGTCCACCGAAGCTTTATCTTCAGATAGAAAGTCTTCTTAGCCTTTATTGAGTGGTCGGGCAAAATTAGGGGTCTATAGCTGCCCCCCCTTCACCTCCTTGACTAATTGTTGGCCTAATGTGCCGACAAAGTTAGTTGGTAAGCGAAGGAGTTAACGCTTTTTGCCCGGTTGTCCTTCGGATGCTCCTTTGCTTGAAGTTTTGTTGAACCTCCGGATGAGAAATATTTTTGATAGGTATCAACCCCTATCTGGTTTGAGCCTTCTTTTATAAGGCTCTAGTGAGTACTTACCCTCACCAGGTATGAGTCTGCATTTTGCTAAACTCTTGTGGGTACCTACCCCCACCTGGTAAGACTCTGCATTTGCTAGATTCTGATGAGTACCTACCCTCATCCGAACCCTATTCTATAAGACTATTCTATAAGCCTCTTGTGGGTACCTACCCCCACCTGGTACGAACCCCGTTCTGCAAGGCTCTGGTGAGTACCTACCCTCACCCGGTACGAGTCTGCATTTTGCTAAACTCTTGTGGGTACCTACCCCCACCTGGTACAAACCCCGTTCTCCAAGGCTCTTGTGGGTACTTACTTTCGAGGTGCTCAACAACTGAACTATCCTCTAATAAAAGCAAGTTTTTTTTTTGCAACCCGCTCTATAAGGCTTTGGTGAGTACCTACCCCCACCTGGTATGAATCTGCATTTTGCTAGATTCTGATGAATACCTACCCTCATCCGGTACGAACCCTATTCTATAAGGCTCTTGTGGGTACCTACCCCCACCTGGTATGAAACTGCATTTTGCTAGATTATGATGAGTACCTACCCTCATCCGGTATGAACCCTATTCTATAAGGCTCTTGTGGGTGCCTACCCCCACTTGGTATGAATATGCATTTTGCTAGATTATGAAGAGTACCTACTCTCATCCGGTATGAACCCTGTTCTATAAGGCTCTTGTGGGTACCTACCTCCACCTGGTACGAATCTGCATTTTGCTAGATTCTGATGAGTACCTACCCTCATCCGGTACAAACCCTATTCCATAAGGCTCTTGTGGGTATCTACCCCCACCTAGTACGAACCCTATTCTATAGGGCTCTGGTGGGTACCTACCCCCACCCGATACGAACCCTATTCTATAAGGCTCTTGTGGGTACGTACCCCCACCCGGTATGAATATGCATTTTGCTAGATTCTGATGAGTACCTACCCTCATCTGGTACGAACCCTATTCTATAAGGCTCTTGTGGGTACCTACCCCCACCTGGTATGAATCTACATTTTGCTAGATTATGATGAGTACCTACCCTCATCTAGTATGAACCCTATTCTATAAGGCTCTTGTGGGTACCTACCCCCACCCAGTATGAATCTGCATTTTGCTAGATTCTGATGAGTACCTACCCTCATCTAGTATGAACCCTATTCTATAAGGCTCTTGGGATGCTCTTTTTGGCATTCAATCTTTTGATGAGTGAAAACCCTCATTCGGTTTTTGGAAATGTGTTGGTGGCTTACTGTCTCTGATCATGCGCCTATGAAAATTGATTGATTATGTTTTTGACTTTTTTGTCTTAGTCATCTGGTTTTACCGGGGATTCTTTTGTTTTTGGCTTTTCTTTTTTAGCCATCCAGTTTTACTGGTGATTCTTTGTTTTTGGCTTTTTGTTTAGCCATCCGGTTTTACTGGTGATTTCTTGTTTTTGGCTTTTTTGTTTAGCCATCCAATTTTACTGGTGATTTCTTGTTTTTGGCTTTTTGTTTAGCCATCCGGTTTTACCGGTGCTTATTTGTTGGTTGCCTTTTATTTTGGGCAAGAATCCCCTGAGGATTTGTGGTTTCGGGCTTTTCTATTTAGCCATCCAGTCTTTGTCGGGGATTATTGATGATTGCCTCTTAATTTATGCAGGAATCCATTGAGGATTTGTTGATTTCTGTTGATTGTGCCTCTTGATTAGGCGAATGCTTCAATAGTGGTGAAGACTTTATGCTTTGGGCTTGCATTGCCTCTTGCATAGGTTGATTTCCCATTTCTTAGGGATATTGGCTCTTTGCTTGCCTCTGAGTAGGCAGAGGTTTTATTGGAAGTGAAGGCTTTGCATTCCACTGGGGATATCCATATTGGGCGTTATAGGCGATTAACTCCCTGAGGATATAAATTTGTAGTTTTGCCTTTGCTGATAGGCTCACTGGGGATAGTTTTTCTTGTTGATGATCCATCGGGGATTTGATTGCTTTCCCAGAGATCTATTTTGACTTGGCCCATAGGGAGGAATGGAGTTTTTGACTCCTTGTTGGATGTTGTTGTTTTGAGCTGGCTTTGCCTATGCTCTTATTCCGCTGGGGAATGGGTTTTTATTTTTTTCTCGCGATTTTATCTTTTTTTTCGCGATTTTGAAAAATTGCGATTTTGAATGCGTGTGCCTTTTTTTAACTTCTTTTATGCACGCAGGCTTTTTTTGTTATCTGCTAGGGATGAAGAGATTTTCTTCTTTTTCTCCTTTCTTTTTTGGCGATCCACCAAGGAGCTCGTTGGCTTCCTGGGGATCCAACTTTGATTTGATTTTTTTGATGATGATGGAGTCTTGAGCTCCTAACTATTGTGAAGCTCTTTATTGAGCAGGATGAAGAGATTTTCTTCTTTTTCTCTTTTTTGGAGATTCACCCAGGAGTTTGTCGGCTTCCTGGGGATCCAACTTTGATTTGATTTTTATGATGGAGTCTTGGCTCCTGGCTTTGTGAAGCTCTTTATTAAACTGGAGGATGTGAATTTTCTTGTTTTCCCCGTTTTGTAGATTTTTCTAAAATGCTCTACTTGTAGATATTTATTTGGCTTTTTTCGTGGCCTCTATTGGGGAATGAAAGGTTTTTCTTTTCTTTCTTTTTGTTGAACCCCTAGGGATATGGATATTTTGACTTCATATCTTCTTTGTTTGATCTTTGTGTAGTCCTTATTCTCCTTTGGGGAAGTAACGGAGATTCTGGATGAATGTGCTCGATGACTCATATGGTGATGAAGTTGAGTCGTGAGGTAATCTTTTTGTTTTGCCTCTAGATTAGGCAAGGATCCGCTTGGGGATTATCAAGCCTTTTCGCTAGCTTTTCTATGTTGATGACCTCCTTTTTCTTGGATGGAAGGATGGTGGTTGGAGCTTCGAATGACTATTTTTGACGACTCATGTGGTGGTGATGTTGAGCCGTGGAGTAATTTTTGTTTTGCCTTTGGAGTAGGCAAGGATCCGCTTGGGGATCATCGAGCCTTTCTGTTGGCCTTTTTCCGGTGTACCTTCATTTATTGGGGTAGAAGGTTGGAGGTATTTTCTTTAAGCTCTTTATTCTGCTGCAGCGGTTTTGATTTCACCTTTTCTTTCTTGAGGGAATTTTTATTTGGCGACTGGATTCTGGCGCCTCCTGTTTTCAATCACAAGTATGGAGACTAGCCTCCTTATATGCATGTTTATTATTCTTATTTAAAGAAAATTATTTTTTCTTGATTTTGACAAAGTCGTATTGTGAAACTACTTTGTGTGTGGATGTTCTAGATGCAATCTATTTTTTTATTTATTTTTGATGCATTTAGAAAGTAACTGGCCTTCTCCCATTGGCTTCTTATGAATATGCCGATGGACTCCTCTTTTAGGACCATGATGATGAGCTCCTCTTTTATTCATCTTTTGTCTTTAGCCCTATCTTTTTCCTAGACCGCCTTTTACGGGTTTTCGATCTAGCGGGCTGCCTTAATTTTTGCCTAGAATATTTTAGGGGGCGTTTGCCTTATCTTTTTCCTAGATCGTTCTTTTGGGGTTTCCGATCTAGCAGGCTACCCTAGTTTTTTCCTAAGAATATCCTAGCAGGCTTTTTTATTCCTTCATCATTATTTTTTATGCTTCCTCTTTTTAGATGCATGCTTGATCTTTGATTAAAGGTCTTTGTGCATATTTATGATTTATCAATAAAGAGGCATTTCCATAATATTTGGTCAAGAGAAAGGAAATGAAAGGGAATCTTATTGATAAATGAGCAAAAGTTTATTTCTTTTATAGAAGGATTTCAAGGATATTTAGAAGAACGGTTGGTTAGGGTTGGTTGCACTGTTTAGGCTTATACAGTCATGTCCATGATATCTGCCCCCTGGTTCCCCTAATTGCTTCAGTTGAGATGCCTGAGCTCAGAGTGAAGACTATGCAGACTGCTTGCTTCTAGAAGAATGTTACCTTAGTCGCCTTTCGGTTTTCCACTAAGGTAACCATTGCTCTTTATTATTTATTATGTTTTTTTTACCTCTACACTACTACAAAATATGCTTTCAACGTCGCCATTTAACGTCGGTTAAAGCTGAGCCGACGTTAAATACACTTTCAACGTCGGTTGGTTAAAAAACGACGTTGAAAGTTGAATGTTGGACACATTCTACGTCGATTCTTAGTCAACCGACGTAGAAAGCACTTTCCACGTCGGTTCTAGATGAACCGACGTTGAAAGTCTTTTAATTTAGACATTCAACGTCGGTTCCCAGATGAACCGACGTTGAATGTGTTTTCACCCAAAAATTCCGTTAAGTTCAAGAATTGTCTCTGACAGGATTCAAACTCAGTATTTTAGAATTGAAAGTTGATACTCTAACCACTAAACTACCGTAATTTTCCGATAATAACTTACAAATTAATTATATTTATATACAAATAAATATATATACGTGTAAATATATATTTATTTATATATATTTTCCGGAAAGTGTTTTTATTTTTTGTCGGCCAAAAATTTACTTAAGTTAGAGAATTGTCACCGACAGGATTCGAACCCAGTATTTTAGAGTTGAAAGTTGATACTCCAACCACTAAACTACTGTAATTTTCTAATAATAACTTACAAATTAATTATATTTATATATAAATAAATATATATCCGTGTCAATATATATTTATTTATATATATTTTTCGAAAAGTGTTTTTATTTTTTTTCAGCCAAAAATTTACTTAAGTTAGAGAATTGTCACTAACAGGATTTGAACCTAGTATTTTAGAGTTGAAAATTGATACTCCAATCACTAAACTACTATAATTTTTTATAATAATTTACAAATAAATTATATTTATATACATATAAATATATATTCGTGTAAATATATAAATATAGAATATATAAATACAAATATATTTATATATTTTGATATATTTATATATATTTATATAGTTATATAGTTATATATTTATATGTTGGATGTGAAGGCGCATTCGAGGGTGAAAGTGAGATTGACTCTCGCTTGAGTGAAAATACGTTAAAACTCACGAAAATTCACTCGTTCAAGCCTCGCTTGAGCAAAAATTGGTATTTTTCGCTTGAGCGAATAATGCGTTTCTCAAATTTAGTTTTTATCATTAATAAATTATAAATATTATATTCTGTCATTAAATTACAAACCCATATAAAGAGACTCGCTCACAAATTTGGCATCAAAATTTGAAAACTCACTCGACACACTTTCACCTTCGAGCGTGCCCTCACATCCAACATATAAATATATAATTATATAAATATATCAAAATATATAAATATATTTGTATTTATATATTTATATATTTACACGGATATATATTTATTTGTATATAAATATAATTTATTTGTAAGTTATTATCAAAAAATTCGAGTAGTTTAGTGGTTGGACCATCAACCTCCAACACTAAGGTACTGGATTCGAATCCTGTCGGTGACAAAAAATTAATTTGGTAATGCTCTAAACTAAATAATAAAAATATAATATAAAAGAGAGAGGGACCAAATAAAAATATAATATAAAAGAGAGGGGGGGTTTCTAGATAACTAGAGAGAGGGGTTGGAAATAAATACAAATTTTCGATTTGAAAGTCAGGACTTTCAACGTCGGTTAAATAGAACCGACGTTGAAATGCCTGACTTTCAACGTCGCCTGATACAACGTCGGTTCTGGAACCGCCATTGAAGGCCTTCCAGAACCGACGTGGAAAGCCTTATTTGTAGTAGTGCTACTTTTTGCCTAGGACGTATCCTAGCGAGGGATATAGACCTTATCTTTTGCCCAGGGATGCCCTTTGCGGGTTCTCATTCCTGACGGGTCTTGAGCAATGTCTTCAAGCATAATACTTCTTCACCGCATCAGAATTGATTGGGTGTCGTAGTTCCTCTCCATCCATATTATTGAGGATAAGTGCCCCTCCTGAGAAAGCTCGTTTGACCACAAAGGGTCCTTCACAATTTGTTGCCCATTTTCCAATTTTATTCTTTTGGGTCGGAAGCACATTATTTACCATTAAATCCCTCTTATGGTAAATATGAGGGTTGACTTTGTCGTGAGCTTTTTTATTTTCCTTCGATAGGCTTGTCCGTGACATATAATATTCAGCCATTTTTCTTCAATAAGGTTTGTAGACCCCAAATCTTGCCCAACCTCCAAATAAAGAGTAGAAGACCTCCTATTCGAAGGTGGACGAAGCCTAAAAATCCACTAGGAGAGACTATTAGGCCCCATACTAGGATAGGAGGGATTTTCTGCACAAAAATAAGTTTTCTCGCCTTTTTGGGATGAGACCGCCGTCTCGAAATCGAGACCACCGTCTCGCCTCACGCAAATGGCGAGACCGCCGTCTCACCAAACGAGACGGCGGTCTCGCCACCTGCGAATGACGAGACGGCGGTCTCGTTTGGCGAGACGGCAGTCTCGCCACTTTGGCATGGCGAGACGGCGGTCTCGTTTGATGAGATGGCGGTCTCGACCCTGTCAGACGAGAACGGCGGTCTCGCCACTGTCAGACGCGAAAACCTATAAATAGGGGTTCTCCCCCCCTCATTTCCACACACCACAAGCTTTTAGCTCTCCCTTCTCTCTAAAACTTCTCTCTAGAATCCCTCCGACGCATTTTCGGAGCTTCTGAGTACCTTTGTGAGCGTTTTTTCGGCGTCTAGAAGAGCTTCCAGCGTCGTGTAGAGCGAAGGGCTGCCAAAAAGCACCCATTCTTTTAAAGAAATAAAATAAAAAGCTTGCTTCGGAGGTTTAAATTTTCCCTCTCTATCTTTTACTGCTTTAATTTTTAATTATGCAATAGATTAGGGCCATGTAGTCATAATTTTAAATTCCGCAAAATAAAAAGGGCAAAAGCGTAATTTTCACCAGTTTAAATATTTTTTAAATAGCCGACCTGTCATAGGGAACCCGAAAGGGGCATCGTAAAGGGACTAATACTCCCTTTACACGTAACTAACTCCCTTACCCAACTCTGGTTCTAACGACCAAAGTTGGTTTTTGAAAACCAACGCCTTTTAAAACCCCTTTTCCGATGTTTCCGGTAAAAACATCGGTGGCGACTCCACAGAACCCCTCAAAATTAGTCCTTGGGTTAGCCCGGTTATCGGACAACCCAAGGACGACCTTTCGAAAACCTCGCCCCTAGGTTAGCCCGGTTATCGGACAACCTAAAGGCGTTGTAACCACCCATAAAAAACGTGAAAAACTAAAAGGGTCGAAACCATCGCGTCGCTCCAACCGCCCCTCGTTTTGGTGGCGGCGACAGATGGTGACTCCGCTGGGGAAGCCTCGAGAGTTGATCCCATTTAGTGATGGGCCGGCTAAAAAATAAATAAACCGAGAAAATAACGCTTTTGCCCTTAACTTGTATTATAACATGCTTTATTATTTGGCTTTAATAACTGTTGTTTGTTTATACTTACACAATTGTGTGAAATAAAAACTGTACACAAACCCTTGCACACAACAGTTCCCTCTATACCCGGGGGCAAGTGAGAAAACCATAGGGAGTGGGTGGCAGGTACGGTTCGCTGTAGTGAGGGCCTTGAGCCCACCAGTGTGATCGAAAACCACCACTCAAGGTGATAACCTTCCTCTTTTGGCAACAAGACTGACTACGGCCTTAGTGCTAAGCATAGTCGGACGGCTGGAGAGTGGGGACCCTATAATGGGGGCACCTTGGGGGCCTTAGCCTGGTGAGAACAGTTAGAACCAACCCTCGCCAATGCACTTTTCTGCAGGAAAACCCTACCTCGTGATAAAAACGAAATCTCGCCTGTTCGGGGATGACTGAATTGTGTGTGCATATGTTTGTTGCATTTGTCTGTTGCATAGCATAAACAAACAACAGAACAGAAAACCAAAACAAAAAATATTTTCACAAATAAACACCCTTATCTCGGACAGTCTGCCTTTTAGCTAGCCTGGTTTCAGGTTCTTTGTAAGCTAAGTAGCCACGCAGTTCCGACAGAAGAGATAAGGGGCGCTAAATATTCTTTCGCATAAAGCCATATTTTATCTCGGACAGTCTGCCTTTTAGCTAGCCTGGTTTCAAGTTCTTTGTAAGCTAAGTAGCCACGCAGTTCCGACAGAAGAGATAAAAGGCTATAAAACAAATAAATAAAATAATCAAAACAAAATCAAAATAAAATCCATTTCCAAAAAAAAAGACCTTGTCCAAAAATATTACACTCATAAAACATTCATATAGATAGTTTATTCTTCAATAAAAAAAATATACGCAATTAGCATACATCATGTAGAAAAAACATGATAAATAGGAAAATAAAAACACTTACATTCATTCAAATAAGCATCATTTTCATTAAACATACATTTTGGTTTTCGAAATGGAGGGGACAAGTAGACAACCAAAGAAGGTGGATATTCCCCGTTTCCATACTGAGAGGTTGGAACGGCTGAGCGCGACAATGCCATCGGAGGTTCGCGCTGACTTTGAAAAATCCTATGGACGGATTTTGGACCTTCTAAAGATCTGTGTCGATCAGGTGTTCCTAAGGGCACTAATCCACTTCTGGAATTCAAATCTGCGGTGTTTCGAATTTCCAGAGTTCGACTTGGTGCCTACATTAGAGGAGTATGAAACCATGTTGAGATGGCCCAAATCAGCTGGGGTCCATGTCCGCCACGAGGCATACACTCCTGCAGCACCAGTCGCTGCCCTTATTCAACTACCATTCCGACAGAGTACCCTGATAAGGAAGGGGAACGCCCAGGGTTGGAAAGTATCAATGCTAGAAGACCACCTGTCCTACCTGGCTGAAAGGGCAGAGTGGGTCGCCTTCAACAAAACCCTGGCACTCATAATTTTTGGAACGGCCTTGTTCCCCTTCCACTTCGACACAGTAGATCAGGCCGTCATGGACGCCTTCTTCGCCTGGGACGTGAATTCAAAGAGTCCCCTGCCTGCTATTCTTGCCGACACCCTGCTCTCGGTGGAATTTTGCCACCAGAAGCAGGGAAAAACACTCCGCTGCTGCTCTTCATTGCTATTTGTGTGGAGCGCCACGCACCTTTACACCTCCAGTCACATGGGGATATTCCCCGATCCTTTAAGGAGCTTCTCCAAGATCCCCCTCCAACGACGCCTGACTTCAGAATGGAGGGACGAGTGGGAACAAAAGGACGCCAACAGTTTATCCTGGGTCTGCCCTTGGTTCCGACCCGGCCCAATTCTCATCAGATGTGGGGACTATCCGAGCGTACCCTTGATAGGACTCAGGGGATGCATAGCCTACTCAGCTAGAGTAGCTATGAGACAACTCATGAGGACCCAAACTACTATTTCTCGAGGGGAGCTCGGAGGACTGTGCTTCTTTGGAGACCCATGCATGATCGCCAACTCACTAGCTGTGAGAAAAGCATGGGAGAGGCCAGTCTATATGGGAGATAGAGAGCTAGGAAAAGCTCGGGTGGCTGTCACCAGTGACTATGAGGCGTGGAGAAAGAGAAGAGGGATGGCTCAACCATCCACCACACCCACTACAAGCGCCAATAATGAAGGGCTGCAAGCTCAAATTGATGCCTTGACCCAGAGGATAGAAATCATGGGAGCCCAGATGAGGGCCCTTGAAGAGAGAGAACAAGCATCTATCCTCACAATAGACGGTCTGCAAAGGAAAGGCAAGAAAAAGGATCATGAAATAGAGCGCCTCAAGGACCAGTGTGCTGACTCCAATGAACAAGCTATCCGAGCATCCAAAACTGCCAGAACCAGTTCAGATAGCCGACTTCAAGAAATAACCGCCAAGTCAGCACGCCTTGAGGCCGAATCATCAGAGTAGGCTCAAACGATCAAGGAGTTGTCGCAAGAGCTCATCAAAACTCGGTTAGATATCCGCCAAGAGCGAGAGGCCAACCGGAGACTCAACAGAAGTCTCGCTGAGCTACGCTGCAAAGAAAGAGACGGGCTAGCTCAGTACGGCCAAGTACTGCAAGAGAAAGACCGAGCCGTTGCGAAGCTTGATGAACTACAAGCCTTGGTCGTTCATCAAGAGGCAAAGATCAAAGAGGCTCAACAGTATAGTGAAGATATGAGCCAGGCGGTCCGCAAGCAAAGCGAAGCACTTGCTCGTCATGTCCGGGAAGCTGAGAGAGAACTACAGAGGAATCAAGATCTGCCTGTGGTTTTCTTTAAAGTTTCCCGCTTCTGCCAAAAGTTGCTTCGCAGTATAGAATAGGGGAATGTACACCTTCTGTCGAATAAATAAAATCTTCTTTATTCAAATGACTGTCTACTTGCATGCATAAACATTCATTTGCATATTTAATTTCCCCTCCTTCACGCTTAATAAATAAGATAATAAAAAGGAAGGATTAACTAATACGTCTTCTAACTCAGAAGAATGGAGAGAAAGCCACTCCTAATAAAGCTTACCCCAACAGTCGACCTGTCGCAAGAGGAAAATAAGCCTCGGCCGTTGGTCCTCAAGAATAAAGAAGAGGGGGCAAGGACACCAGTGCGATTATTTATGCCACGTCCTTTCCCCTACGAATCAAATAAAGTTGTACCGTGGAGATATGGGGAATCTTCACCAATAAAAGAGGAAATAACAAATATAGCCGGTATCGGGGGCATGACTAGAAGTGGAAGAGTCTACTCCCCCAAGGACACACAGGAAGATGTCCTCCAAAATAAAGGAAAAAATAAAAAGACCGAAGAGGAAAAAGAAAATAAGGAATCCAAGGAGGAGATAGAGGAATTACTCCAGTTCATAAGGCAAAGTGAGTATTCCATTATAGACCACCTCAATCGCACACCTGCAAAGATAACATTGTTATCTCTGATAATGAGCTCGGAACCGCATAGAAACGCCCTGCTGAAGGTCTTGAGCGAGGCGCATGTGCCTCATACAATATCCCAAGAAAAGGTCGAGAGGATCGTTGGTCACATTACGGCAAGCGATCACCTCACCTTCACAGAGGAAGAACTCCCCCTGGAGGGGTCAAACCACAACAAGCCCTTGCATATCTCGGTTAAATGCAAGGAGTACCTCATCGCCAAAGCTCTTGTGGATAACGGGTCATCCCTGAACGTGATGCCCAAATGCACGTTAGACAAGTTGACTATCCAAGGAACCCGTCTGCGCCCAAGCAGCACCATCGTTTGAGCCTTCGACAGATCCAAACGAGAAGTAGTGGGGGAAGTTAATTTGCCAATCCAAGTCGGACCCACTATCTTTGACGTCGATTTCCATGTAATGGATATTACTCCAGCATATAGATGTCTCCTCGGCAGGCCTTGGATTCATGACGCTAAGGCAGTACCTTCAACGCTCCACCAGAAAGTCAAGTTCATAGTGGACGACAAATTGGTCACGGTCCAAGCAGAAGACAATATCCTGATCAGTGGACCGTCCACCCAGCCTTATGTGGATGCGGCTGAAGAGGCCCTTGAAACATCTTTTCAAGCGCTCGAAATTGCCAGCATAGAGCGACTTCCCAAAAACACAAAGGTAGCCCGCATGATGTTGAAGCATGGTTACCATCCTGGCCAAGGACTGGGGGCAGATTCCCAAGGCATGAGGGAACCCCCGGAATTCAAAGACAATCCTTGCAAGTATGTCCTAGGATATGACCCCATTAAGGGTCGAGCGGAAAGAAGAAAAGGGAAGTCTCCCCTCCGCACACTCAAGCAAATTTTCCGAAGTGGAGGGGTGCAAGCGTCAAGAGCCACCTTAGTCATTAGGAAATCTTTTTCTTCGTTTAAGGGATGTAAACCCCATGATTGTTAGAGATTATCCCCCGGGGCGAGCCCGACCCCCGGGCATCTTAGGGCACATATTCCCTTATTAATTAATAAAGAATGATTCTTACTATCTGCTTCTCTTCTCTCTATTTTTGACTAGACCTCATGAATAACCCTGTCTAAGTAAACCAAAAAAAAAGAAGAGTAAAAAGCGCATTCAAATAATCAACATTTACCACTGCTATTACCATCAAAGCTAGCTGATTAGAAGCACATAAAAATAAAGACTTCACCTCATCCATAAAAGAAAAGTCATGCTTCGCTAATACTGTGATAAAAAATAAAATAATAAAAATAAATCCACAAAAAAAAAAGAGAAAAGCCCAGAGAAGCCAAAGGCCAAAGAAAAGGGCAAATTACCCGGTAGGAAACCCACTAAGGGGGCTACGCAAAAGATAGGGTCGACCCGGTAGGATACCCGAACAACAATAAATGGTAGCCTAGGCAAAAGTTAGGGTTACAAATAAGGTCCGCTAGGATTCCCTAAAAGTTACAAAAGAAGGAACCTAGACAAAAGTTAGGGCCAAAACACAGTATCCTAGTTCGAAAACCCAAAGGGCGTTCTAGGGAAATCAGCTAGCCATTAAAAAGCAATGGAAATAAAACCAAAGAGCGCGAATACAAAAAAGGAAAAACTGTTTGCTTAGACAAAAGCTTAAACACCTAGGCCTAACCTTAGCCAACCATTCTTACAAAAACTTTATCAATAAAATTAACCCTCTAAAACACAAGCCATTGAAATTTGCCTCTTTGTTTCTTTTCTCTTGACCCTCACATCAATATTCTAATAATTAATTTGGGAATATGGAGGTGTATAGTCAACAAGAGGATTGAAATCCCTAAAGCGAGGAAAAAGGGGAACTACATGACAAAGAGTGTGCTGCAAAAGAAAAAACAACAAGGAAGAAAAAAAAAAGAAAAGAGAAAAAGCAAAATGACACTTCGGTCACAAGAAGTCCGACATGGTACAACAAGTACAAAAAGCACATATCAGAGGGCATTCAGCGCAACGAGACACGTTGGTTAAATCCTTCTGAAAACTTAATCAAAATAGGCATTATAGGACATCAAACATGAAAACATTGCATGCATAAAAATGTTTTTGAACCAGGTCCTATTTTCTCTTCAAAAAAAAAACTCACCAGAAATTTGAGACCGCCGTCTGGGTCGTCCAGACCGCCGTCTCGGTCCGCCGGCAAGACGAGAACGCTGTCTCGACCAACGAGACCGCCGTCTCGTCTTACCCAAAATCGAGACCGCCGTCTCGATGACCCAGACCGCCGTCTCAGTTTGCAGCTAACTCAAGACCGTCGTCTCGCCCTCCCAGACGGCGGTCTCGAACTTGAAAATTTTGCTATAAATAGGGGGCGCGCTTGGGGGGTTTCTCACAACTCTCCTTGCCTCCAGAACCTCCCTTGCTCATATTCTGCACTCCCAAGCACCCCCTAGTCAAGATGTTTGGTAGAAGCGCCTCCAGAAAGAGAAGGAGCACCGCCGGTGCTAGCACTTCTGCGGCACCGCCACCCCAAGACCCCTCTCAATTATCACCACAGCATCAGGCCCGCCTCGACAACATTCGGACCTATCAGTGGCACCCAATGCTCAGACTTGACTTCAGCATCCTGGCTGAATTTGGGTGGGAGGACGACGTCCAAACCCACATAGACAGCATCGGGTGGGGCTTTCTACTGCAGCCACCGCCTACACACGTGTACCCACAAGCGGTACTGGAATTCTTGGCCTCGGTCTCCTACTCCGAGGTCCCCTCCACGGTCCCGGGCCTGCAGCCCGCTAAGATGGTGACCTACTTCATGGGCGGAAGATACCAGGCCACCACCCTCGACGAGTTCAACATGGCCATCGGGTTCGTCTGGCCCGAGGACACACTGACCCAGGAATACCGTGAGGCCATCTGCTCCCGGCCCACCAACCTCACTGCCGCCGAAATGTGGCATGAGCTCACAGGAGCCACCACGCTGCCCACACTGATGAGGGGCTCCGCGCTGCCCCCAACACTCCGCATCTGCCACAAGCTGTTGGCAGGAACCATCCATGGGAGGAAAGAGAGTCAGGGTAAGGTCTCCCTCCCTGACCTCTTCGTACTTTATTGCATGAACCAGAAGCGGCGCTACAACCCCGACTACTTCTTTCTGAGAGCCCTCAAGGACTTCGGGAACAGATCCGCGGGGGCCGTCCTCGTGGCTCCTCTCATCACTCCCCTGGCAAAAAGATGGGGGTGCCCTGGCCGGGAAGAGCTGGCCTCCAACTTGCGACCCGAGTCCATCAACGGGTCAGTCCTGGTCAGCATGGGAATGCTGATACGTCGAGGGACCCAGTTGGCCCTCCATCCCACACTGGATTTCGCACTGGATCTCCAGGGGCTGGTGACGATGCAGGATATCCCCACGCCCCCCGAAGTCCAGCAGCAGCAGCAACAACCACCACCGTACACGGACGATTTTGCCGGCATGAACTGCAACATGAACGATCTGCGCCGGCAGCTCGACCAAATGACGGTACGGCAAGAAGCCTACCATACCCGGGAAGAGGAGATGTACCAGCATCAGCAGGTGATGCGACAGGAATGGACAACATTCCAGCAAGAGTACCGCGACAAAGTCCGAGAACAAGCGGACTTTCGGTATCACATCTACCAGCAATTCGCCCATGGATCATCTCCAAAAGATAGCCCTTAGGGAGGGTACTTGCCTAAATAAAAGTGGTTGTAATAAAACTTCCCTACAAATAAAATTTTATTTCATGCATCTCTTTGCCACCCTTTGCAAAAGCTAGCATAGAACAAAAAAACTTAAAAAGGAAAAAAGCATACGCTCAATAAGAAAAGCCAAAATCCTAAATCGCGAGAAAAAAGAGATAAAACCGCGAGAAAGAGGCAGGGTTAAGACAAGCCATCACCTCAACCAACAAAATTTCGACTACCAAATCAGAGTCGAACAGAAAACAAGACTCATCCGACCAGCCAGCAAGAGTCAGATATCGCCACCAAAAGTCAAAAACAAAGAATCCCCAGCAAACAAGCAAGCTGGATGAGCACTTGCAAAATCCCCGGTACAACCCGGACGACCATTCAAAGAGGTCCAAGAACATCTACCAACACGGAATTCACTCCCCAAGGAGTTGGCGCATGAGCTAGAGCAGTAAGCCGCCACCATAGCCAAAGGATCAGCTACCGCACGAAGGGGCATCCAGAGGCACATAACCAGACGAGGGTTCATACTCGTCAGCCAAGGGGTCAGCTACCGCATCAAAGGAGCATCCCAAGGTTTCACACCGGTGCATGAGCTAGTGCAGTAAGCCGCCACCACGGCCAGAGGATCAGCTACCGCAAGATGGAGCATCCGAAGGCTTAACACCAGATGGGGGTGTGTACTCATCAGGCCTTACAAAAGGGGGGCTTACCGGGCGAGGGTTCATACTCGTCAAACCAGATGGGGGTTCATACTCATCAGCCGAAGGGGTCAGCTACCGTCAAAAGGAGCATCCCAGAAGCGCACAACATTTCCCCCAGAGGATCATCCACCGCAAAGACGGAACATCTGAAGGGCAACCGGGCAAGAGGGTCAACTCCTTTACCCCCCAGTCGATCACCTTGGCACAAAAGGCCGGCAGTCGACTGGTCGGGTAAAGGGGAGGGGGGGCAGCTGTAGACCCCAAATCTTACCCGGCCTCCAAATAAAGAGTAGAAGACCTCCTATTCGAAGATGGACGAAGCCTAAAAAGCCACTAGGAGGGGCTATTAGGCCCCATACTAGGATAGGAGGGATTTTCTGCACAAAAATAAGTTTTCTCGCCCTTTTGGGACGAGACCGCCGTCTCGCCTCACGCAAATGGCGAGACCGCCGTCTCACCAAACGAGACGGCGGTCTCGCCACCTCCGAATGACGAGACGACGGTCTCATTTGGCGAGACGGCGGTCTGGCCACTTTGGCATGGCGAGACGGCGGTCTTGTTTGACGGGATGGCAGTCTCGACCCTGTCAGACGAGAACGGCGGTCTCGCCACTGTCAGGCGCGAAAACCTATAAATAGGGGTCCTCCCCCCCTCATTTCGACACACCACAAGCTTTTAGCTCTCCCTTCTCTCTAAAACTTCTCTCTAGAATCCCTCCGACGCATTTTCGGATCTTCTGAGTGCCTTTGTGAGCATTTTTTCGGCGTCTAGAAGAGTTTCCAGCGTCGTGTAGAGCGAAGGGCTGCCAAAAAGCACCCATTCTTTTAAAGAAATAAAATAAAAAGTTTTATTCGGAGGTTTAAATTCTCCCTCTCTATCTTTTACTGCTTTAATTTTAAATTATGCAATAGATTAGGGCCATGTAGTCATAATTTTAAATTCCGCAAAATAAAAAGGGCAAAAGCGTAATTTTCACCAGTTTAAATATTTTTTAAATAGCTGACCTGTCATAGGGAACCCAAAAGGGGCATCGTAAAGGGACTAATGCTCCCTTTACACATAACTAACTCCCTTACCCAACTCTGGTTCTAACGACCAAAGTTGGTTTTTGAAAACCAAAGCCTTTTAAAACCCCTTTTCTGATGTTTCTGGTAAAAACATCGGTCGCCACCATCTAAAAAAGAGGCGGGTGGGAGCGACGCGATGGTTTCGACCCTTTTTGATTTTTCGCGTTTTTTATGGGTGGTTACAACGCCTTTAGGTTGTCCAATAACCGGGCTAACCCAAGGACTATTTTGAGGGGTTCTATGGAGTCGCCACCGATGTTTTTACCAGAAACATCGGAAAAGGGATTTTTAAAGGCGTTGGTTTTCAAAAACCAACTTTGGTCATTAGAACCAGAGTTGGGTAAGGGAGTTAGTTACATGTAAAGGGAGTATTAGTCCCTTTACGACGCCCCTTTCGGGTTCCCTATGACAAGCCGACTATTTAAAAATATTTAAACCGTGGAAAATTACGCTTTTGCCCTTTTTATTGTGCGGAATTTAAAAGTATGACTACATGGCCCTAATCTATTGCATAATGTAAATTTAAAGCGATAAAAGGGGAGAGGAAGAGTTTAAACCTCCGAAGCAAGCTTTCTTTTTTTATTTCTCTTTAAAAGAGGGTGCTTTTTGGCAACCCTTCACTCTACACAGCGCTGGAAACTTTTCTAGATGCCAAAAAACGCTCTCAAAGGCACTCAGAAACTCTGGAAATGCGTCGGAGGGATTCTAGAGAGAAGTTTTAGAGAGAAGGGAGAGCTAGAAGCTTGTGGTGTGTGGAAATGAGGGGGGGAGAGCCCCTATTTATAGGTTTTTGTGTCTGTCAGTGGCGAGACCGCCGTTCTCGTCTGACAGGATCGAGACCGTCGTCTCGCCAAACGAGACCGTCGTCTCGTCTTTCGCAGGTGACGAGACTGCCGTCTCGCCAAACGAGACCGCCGTCTCGTCCTTCGCAGGTGACGAGACCGCCGTCTCGCCAAACGAGACCGTCGTCTCGTCATTCACATGTGGCATACGAGATGGCGGTCTCGCCATTTGCGTGAGGCGAGACGGCGGTCTCGATTTCAAGACGGCGGTCTCGTCCCAAAAAGGCGAGAAAACTTATTTTTTGTCCAGAAACTCCTTCTTATCTTAGTATGGGGCCTAATAGTCTCTCCTAGTGGCTTGTTAGGCTTCGTCCATCTTCGAATAGAAGGCCTTCTACTCTTTATTTGGAGGTTGGGCAAGATTTGGGGTCTACAGCTGCCCCCCCTTTTCCTGACTAGTCATCTGTTGGCCTGTTGTGCCAGACAAGATTGACAGGAAGGTAAAGGAGTTGACCCTCTTTCCCGGTTACCCTTCGGATGTTCCGTCTTGCGGCGGTTGATCTTCTGGGAAAACTTTGGTGTTCATGCACTTCCAGGATACTACTTCTGACGTAGCTGATCCCTTTGGTGGACACGTGGTAAAACCTCAGGATACTCCTTCTGACGGTAGCCGATCCTTCGGTTGATGGGTATGAACCCCCCATCATGCTGGTAGTTGCAGTCCGTTGTGTGGGACTGGATGGGTATGAACCCCCCATCAGGCTGGTAGTCACAGTCCGTTGTGTGGGACTGGATGGGTATGAACCCCCCATCAGGCTGGTAGTTGTAGTCCGTTGTGTGGGACTAGATGGGTATGAACCCCCCATCAGGCTTGTAATGCGACTTACTGATCCGGCTCGGGCGCAGATCAGGCGCACCGCGTGCGCAGGTTGATAGGTATAAACCCCCTATCAGGCTGGTACAGTCCGTTGCGTAGGACTGGTGGTAGTGGCGGCTTACTGCTCAGGTAGCTCATGCGCCTTTCAGGCACTCCTTGTGTGCTGGTTGATAGGTATAAACCCCCTATCAGGCTGGTACAGTCCAATGCGTAGGACTAGTGGTGGTGGCGGCTTACTGCTCGGGTAGCTCATGCGCCTTTCAGGCACTCCTTGTGTGCTGGTTGATAGGTATAAACCCCCTATCAGGCTGGTACAGTCCGATGCGTAGGACTGGTGGTGGTGGCGGCTTACTGCTCGGGTAGCTCATGCGCCTATCTGAAACCTTAGGATGCTCCTTCGACGCTGTAGCTGACTCCTTGATTGACGAGTACGAACCCTCGTCTGGTTTTGGTGCCTCTGGATGCCCCTTTTTGTGGTAGCTGATCCTTTGGCTATGGTGGCGGCTTACTGCTCTAGCTCATACGCCGACTGTTGAGATGTGCTTTCTTTTGTTTTTGTTTGTCTTTTCCGGGAATATTCATCCAGTCTGTGCTGGGGATTTTGTTGGTGTTCGTCCAGTTTGTTGGTTGCTGGGGATTCTTTGATTTTTATCTTTTGGTAGTGGTCATCCGACTTTGTTGGTTGTCGGGAATTTGATGAGTGCCTCTTAGGTAGGCAGGAATCCTCTAGGGATTTGTTGATCTTGGTGAAGCCTCTTAAGTAGGCAGATATCCATCGAGATTTTTGTTGATTTTGATGGTACCTCTGAGCAGGCAGATACTTCATTGAGTTTCTGGTAATGCCTCTGAGTAGGCAGATGCTTCATCGGAAGTGAAGACTTTTGGCTGCATTTGTTTTGCCTCTGACTAGGCTGATGTTCCCTTATGGGGATGCTGGCTCTTGCTTGCCAGGTCTTGCCTATGCATAGGAAAATGACATTCTGAGGATGAATATGAAGTTTTGCCTTTGCAGTAGGATCACTGGGGATGATCTTTCTCTTTGATTGATCCATCGGGGAATTGGTTGACTTCCCGGGGGTCAGACTTTGGTAGCCCCTTTGGGGGAATGGAATCTTAGCTCCTTAATTGATGTGGGTGCGAGCTGGCTTTTGTGTTGCTCTTATTCTGTTGAAGGGATGGAATTTCTAATTCCTTCTTTTTGTTGATTTTTCCTTTTTCTGAGTAGACCTACTTAGGGAGCAAGGATTTTCATTTGATTTTTCCTTTTTCCGCGATTTACCTCTTTTTTATCGCGATTTGAAATTTGGTTTTTCGGGATAATGCGTAAGCCTTTTTACTTTTTAGTCTCTTTTTATTACGCTGGCTTTTTTCCTTTCTTCTTTTTGGGGAAGGTCCACTAGGGATGACGTTTTATTTCTTTAGTAATCCACCAGGGAATTAGTTGACTTCCTGGGGATCTGATTTTTCTTTTCTAGGAATGGAGTCTTGGCTCCTTGATTGATGTTGATGCGACCTATACTTGTGAAGCTCTTATTCCACTGGGGGATGGGAATTTCTGATTTCTTTTTGTAGAATTTTTTGGAGATCCACTTGAGGATTTTTATTCGGCCTTCTCTGTCATGGCCTTTTTGTCATCTGCTGGAGATGAAGGGTTTTCTTTTCTCTTCTTTCCTTTTTGTTGAGCCCTTGATGGTTTGGACTCTTTTGACTGTTGATGATGATGGGCTCTTGGAACCTTTATTCTCCATTGGGGAGTGTGGAGGAGACTTTGGGTGAGTGTGCTCGATGACTCATGTGATGGCGGTGCTGAGCCATGGGGTGTTTTTGTTTTGCCTTCGGAGTAGGCAAGGATCTCTTGGGGATGACTAAGCCTTTCCGTCGGCTTTATGATGTCTGATGATTGTGCCCTCTTTTATTGGGTGATGATTGGAGCTTTGGCTTCTGGAAGCTTCTTATGACAACTCACTCTTCTTTCTTGAGGGAGAGCAATGTTTGGAGACTTATTACTTTCTTGTGCCTTCTTTTTCTGGGTAGAAGGATGGTAGCTGGAGCTCTTGATTTTTGGAAGCTCTTATTTTGATGAGTCGCTTGATTGACAAGTTGCTCCATTTTCTTGAAGGCTTTATTTGGAGACTCAGTCTCAGTGATCCTGTTTTCAATCACAAACATGGAGCTATTCTCCTTATATGCATGAATGCTTTTCGTTTTTGTTTTTTATTTGAAGTGATTTTTTATTTTTTTACCTTGACAAAGTCGTTTTGTGCGACTACTTGTGTGTGGATGCTTTAAATGCAATATTTTGTTTTTGATTGATGCATCTGGAAAAGTGACTGGCATTCTCCTGCTGGACTCTCATGATTATGATGAAGGACCCCTCTCTTTTATTCATTTTTTGGTTTAGCCCTATCTTTTGCCTAGACCGCCCTTTTGGGGTTTTCGGTCTAGCGGGCTGCCTTAATTTTTGCCTAGGATATCTTAGCGGGCTTTTTCCTTTTTTATGAACGCCCTAACTTTTGCCTGGACCGCCCTTTGCGGGTTTTCGATCTAGCAGGCTACCCTAACTTTTGCCTAAGAATCTCCTAGCAGGCATTATTCATTTTATTCTCATTTTTTCTTTATCTTCTTTTTTTGAGAGATAGGAGCCTATCATATGCATCCTATAATACTATTTCAATTAATTTTTCAAAAGGATTAACCAATGTGCTTTTACTTCTGATGAGCTTCCGACGTTATGTGCTTTTTGTCGACATGATAGGCTGTACCGATTTTGCCGTCTTTGACTTTGGCGTGATCGAAGAATGATTGTGTTAATTGTAGAGCGACTTGCCATGTCAGTGCGCCCCTCCCTTTCCTTGGGGATGTCAATCCTACTATTGATTACTATCTCCACATTTCCCTACTAATTACTAGAATGTTGTAGTAGTAAGGGTCAAGAGAAGAGAAAGAAGAGGATATTTAATTCAAAGGCTTGTGTTTTAGAATTGTTTTATTTTGACAAAAAATGGTTTTTGTAAGCACGGCTAGCCAAGGTTGTTTAGAGTGTTTAGGCTAGTTTAAACAACGTTTTGTTTATGGAGTGGCATCTTATTCTATGGCGCTTGCTATGACTGATTGACTTCCCTAGTCTGCCTTTTGGGTTTTCAGCTTAGGATGTTGTGTTTTGTTTTGTCCTAACTTTTGTCTAGGTTTCTTTTTTCTTGCTTTGGAAACCTAGTGGACTTTATTTTGTAACCCTAATTTTTGCCTAGGCTACCCTTTATGGTTGTTCAGGTTTCCTAGCGGGTTTACCCTAACTTTTGCGTAACCCCCTTTGTGGGTTTCCTACCGGGTATCTTGCCCTCTCTTTTTGGCCTTTAGCTTTTATGGGCTTCTTTTGATTTTTTGTTTTCTTTTTGTACAACATTGGCGAAACACGGCTTTACTTATGACGAGGTAAAACTTTATTTTATGCTTCTAGTCAATCAGTGGTGATGGATTTGACTTTTATTTTGGTCAATGGTGCATTTTGATTACTTTGACACACTTTTGAAAACGTTTGCTTAAACATGGTTATTAATGAGGTTTAGACATTAATAGCAAGAAGAGAAGCAGATAGTAAGAATGACATTCTTTGTAATTAATAGGGAAATGTGTGCCCTACAATGCTCGGGGGTCCGGCTAGCCCCGAGGAGTAATCTCTAATAGTCATTGGATTTACAAACCCTAAGAATCAGAAGGAGAACACCTAATGACTAAGGTCGCCTTTGACGCTTGAACCCCTCTATATGGGAAAATCTGATTCAAGGTGTGGAGGGGAGACTTCCCTTTTCTCCGTGCAGCTTGATCCTTTGTTGGGTAAAGCTTCAAAGGATTGTCTTTAAAATCTGGTGGCTCCCTTATTCCTTGAGAGTTTCTAATGAGCCCTTGGTTTGGGCGATATCCACATTTTCTCATCATGTGGGTCACCTTCATATTGTTGGGGAAGTCTTTTCATATTTAAAATGATATTTCAAATGTCCTCTTACGCCGCATCCATCCAAGGTAGGGCAAATGATTTGCTGATCCGAATGTCGTTTCTAGCTCAAACTACGACTAGCTTGTCGCCTACCCTGAGTTTATCTCTTTGGCGGAGCGTCGAAAGAATTAGCTCAAACTACGTCCAAAGTCTCTTCAATTTCCTCTTTGGATTATGTTTCCTTCGGTCTTTTTATTTTTCCTTTATTCTTGGGAGCATTGCCTTATAGCTCCTAGGGGTGTAGATTCTTTCACTTCTTATTTTGCCCCCGAATGTTGGCTATGCTGGAGATATCTTCATTAATGGAAGATGTTTCTGCGTATCTCAATGGTACAATTTTATTTGACGTATGGGGTGAACGAATGTAACGACATCCTTGCCCCCTCTTCCTTATTAACTCGGATACCCAACGGTTGAGGCTTATTATCCTTCTTAGGCGGATCAACTGTTGGAGATAACTTGATGACGAAAGGCTCACTCTCCATCTTATTCCGATTTGTGGAAAGCACATTGCCTAATCCTTTCTTTTTATTATCTTATTGTTATTAAAGTGATAATGAATGCAATTTATGAATGCAATTTATGAATACAATAGACACTTGAAGAGATGATGAAAACAAACAATTTTATTTATTTCATCCAGATAGTGTACATTCCTCAATGCAATGTTTCGAAGTACATTTTTTTTTTTTTTTAAATGGAGAAGCCTAATCCCGTGCATGGCATGCGAATGCCCTAATCCTCTTTTCATGGTATTGAGGAATGTCCACTTCTTCGATTGTCTATTATTAGATGCATGTTTATGAGGATATGCAAGTGTTTGCTTTTTTTTCCTAAACATTATCATGTTTTATTTTCTAACATGATGTATGATAGTGTTTGGGATTTTGCGTTTTTTTTTTTTTGTATGCGGATGAGGGCATGAAGAATACCAGCCGCTTTCTAGAATGCAAAAAGATTTTTATTGAATGATTTATGAGATGGATATTCCTTAAGACAATGGCTTAGGTATCCTCCTTAAAGCTTATGCTTTATGGGGTATCCTACCCACCTCGGTGTAATGGTTCATTCCCCATCACAGATTTTGACAAGTATAATGGCAATCACCATCACACCTTAGTACACTTGTCCCTTCCTTGTCGCGAAGGTCACAAATGTGCTCGGGGCCTCTTTTGCCATTGTCTTAGGGATATCTAGTGCTCCCTAGAATGAATGTATTTATGCATGCACCAGTACAAAAGGGCAGTAGATGTTCAAAGTGCGATAACTTTTGACTGGGTTGTCCGATTTGGACGCACAACATGTCAAAACGAAGAGAAAAAGGTGAAGAATCAAGTTGCAAATCCCCAAGGGGGATTTGGCCCAATAATTTTCTCAAAAAACGCCTCTAAGCCCCATTTTTTAGGGGTTTATTAAAATGATGTGTATGCATACTTTCCTTTTCTCTCTTGGTTTTTCCACTTATGATGCAATATGAATGATACGACTTTGACAATGTTTTGATTTTGTTATTATTATTTTATTTATTGAGGATTTATTTTTTTTGTATTTTATAGCCTTTTATCTCTTCTGTCGGAACTGCGTGGCTACTTAGCTTGCAAAGAACCTGAAACCAGGCTAGCTAAAAGGCATACTGTCCGAGATAAAATGGTTGTATGTGAAAGAATATTTAGCGTCTCTTATCTCTTCTGTCAGAACTGCGTGGCTACTTAGCTTACAAAGAACCTGAAACCAGGCTAGCTAAAAGGCAGACTGTCCGAGATAAGGGTGTTTATTGCGAATATATTTTTTTGTGATTTTTCTTCTGTTGTTTGTTTATGCTATGCAACAGACAAATGCAACAATCATATGTACACACAATTCGATCATCCCCGAACAGGCGAGATTTCGTTTTTATCACGAGGTAGGGTTTTCCTGCAGAAAAGTGCATTGGTCAGGGCAGGTTCTAACTGTTCTCACCAGGCTAAGGCCCCCAAGGTGCCCCCATTATAGGGTCCCCACTCTCCAGCCGTCTAACCATGCTCAGCACTAAGGCCAGAGTCGGTCTTGTTGCCAAAAGAGGAAGGTTATCACCTTGAGTGGTGGTTTCCGATCACACTGGTGGGCACAAGGCCCTAACTACAGCGAACCGTACTTGCCACCCACTCCCTATGGTTTTCTCACTTGCCCCCGGGTATAGAGGGAACTGTAGTGTGCGAGGGTTTGTGTGCAATTTATATTTCAATTTATTGCGTAAGTATAAACAAGCAACAGTTATTTGAAAGCCAAATGTCGCCGCCTCCCCGAGGACGGGGGGTGCGGTCGGAGCGACGCGATGGTTTTTCGACTCTTCTTCGATTTTCGCATTTTTTATTGGTGGTTACAACGCCTTTAGGTTGTCCGATAACCGGGCTAACCTAGGGGCGAGGTTTTCAAAAGTATCCCTGAGTTGTCCGATAACCGGGCTAACCCAGGGATTTATTTAGTTGGGTTCTATGGAGTCGCCACCGATATTTTTACCGTAAACATTGGAAAAGGGGTTTAAAAAGGCGTTGGTTTTCGAAAACCAACTTTGGTCATTAGAACCAGAGTTGGGTAAGGGAGTTAGTTACGTGTAAAGGAAGTGTTAGTTCCTTTACGACGCCCCTTTTGGGTTCCCTATGATAGGCTGGCTAATTTGAATAAATAATTAAACTGGAAAATAGCGTTTTTACCCTTTTATTATGCGGAATTTAAATATATGACTACATGGCCCTAGCTTTTATTGCGTAATTTAAATAGCAGTAAAAAATAGAGAGTGAGGATATGCACCTCCAAAGCAAGCTTTATATATTAAAAAGACAGGGTGCATTTTGGCAACCCTTCACTCTACAACTCTCAGAAACTCCGGAAATGCCTCGGAGGGATTCTAAAGAAGATTTAGAACACTCTGTGTATGCCTAGAGACGCTCAGAAAATCCAGAAATGCCTCAGAGGGATTCTTAGAGAGAGAAATTCTAGAGAGAAGGGAGAGCTCTTGCTGCTGGGTCTGTGAAAAGGGAGAAATGACGCCCCTATTTATAGTTTTTCGCGCCTGACAGGTCAAGACCGTCGTCTCCGCTGACAGGGTCGAGACCGCCGTCTGGAAAGTCCAGACCGCCGTCTCGACTTGGCAACGGGTCGAGACCGCCGTCTAGAAAATCCAGACCACCGTCTCGTCTTGGCAGGAATCGAGACCGCCGTCTGGAAAACCCAGACCGCCATCTCAAATTTGCGAGTGACGAGACCGCCGTCTGGAAAATCGAGACGGCGGTCTCGTCCTGGCGTTGAAATGAGACGGCGGTCTGGTATTCTCAAACGGCGGTCTCGTCCCTTCAGGGCGAGAAACTTTATTTTCGGGCCAAAAAACCTTCCTATCTTAGTACGGGGGCCTAATAGTCTCTCCTAATGGCTTGTTAGGCTTCGGCCATCTTCAAATAGGAAGCTTTCTGACTTTATTCTGAGGCCGGACAAGATTTGGGGTCTAGAGCTGCCCCCCCTTTACCCGACCAGTCGACTGCTGGCCTTTTTGTGCCAAGGTGATCGACTGGAGGGTAAAGGAGTTGACCCTCTTGCCCGGTTTCCCTTCGGATACTCCGTCTTTGCGGCGGATGACCTTCTGGGCAGATGTGTTGTGCGCTTCCGGGATGCTCCTTCGACGCGGTAGCTGACCCCTTCGGCTGATGAGTACGAACCCCCATCTGGTTTGACGAGTACTAACCCCCTCCCGGTAGGCCCCCTTTTGTAAGGCCTGATGAGTTTACACCCCCATCTGGTGTTTGACCTCCGGATGCTCCTTCGACGCGGTAGCTGATCCTTCGTCGGATGAGTACGAACCCTCATCTGGTTTGACGAGTACTAACCCCCGCCCGGTAAGCCCCCTTTTGTAAGGCCTGATGAGTTTACACCCCCATCTGGTGTTAAGCCTCCGGATGCCCCATCTTGCGATAGCTGATCCTTTGGTTGACGAGTACGAACCCTCGCCTGGTTTGGTGCCTCTGGATGCCCCTTCTTGCCGTAGCTGATCCTTTGGCGATGGTGGTGGCTTACTGATTCTGATCATGCGCTGTTTCCCTGGGGAGTAACTTTCTGTGTTTTGGTAATTGTGGTTGGACCTTTCCGGAATGGTCATCCGGGTTGCGGGAAATCTGGTTTGCTGTTCATCCAACTTCATTGGTTGCTGGGGATTTTTGCTTTAGATTTTTGTGTTGGTTATCCGACCCCTTGCTGGTTGGTCGGGTTTTCTTTGTTTTGTTCGACTTTTGCTTGGCAGTCGAAATTTTGTTTGGTTAATCCTGTCTTTTTCTCGCGGCTTTATCTCTTTTTTCTCGCGATTTTGGATTCTGGATTTTTATTGAGCACGTGCCTTTTCCTTTTTTAAGCTTTTTTTGTTATGCTGGCTTTTACAAAAGAAGGCGAAGGATGCGGGAAATAAAATTTTATTTATAGGAAATTTTATTACAGCGATTTTTCAACCAGTACAGTCCCTAAGAGTCATCATCATCAGAAGGAGTGCGGTGGGGGAAATGTTTATACATGTGGTAGCGGAAGTCGATTTGTTCCTGGAGTTCGTCGTTGTAATCCTCCTGGAACGCCGCCCACTCCTGCCGCATCCTCTGCTGCTCTTGGCGGATCTCGTTTTGGCCCTCTTGAAGGGTTTGTTGGCGAACGTCTTGGTCCTGCCGCCACTGGGTCTGCTGCTCCTGCCATATCGCCATTTGGCCGAGCTGTTGGCTTAGGTCGTCCATGTGTTGGTGGAGGCCGGCAAAGTCCTCCGTGTATGGTGGTGGCTGCTGCTGCTGCCGCTGCTGCTGGGAGCCGGGAGATGTGGGCGCATCCTGCATCGCCACTATTCCCTGGAGGTCCAGCTCAAAGTCCAAGGTGGGATGCAGGGCGAATTGACTTCCCCGGCGTATCAGCATCCCCATGCTGACCAGCATTGGCCCGTTGATGGGCTCGGGTCGCAGATTACGGGCCAGCTCCTCCCGGCCGGGGCACCCCATTCTCTCTGCTAGAGGGGTGATGAGGGGAGCCACAAGGATGGCCCCTGTGGATCTACTCCCGAAGTCTTTCAGGGCCCTCAGGAGGAAGTACCCAGGATTGCAGCACCGTCTCTGGTGCATGCAAAAGAGGGCAAAGAGGTCAGGGAGGGATATCTTCCCCTGACTCTCTTTCCTGGCATGGATGGTGCCTGCCAGCAGCTTGTGGCAGATGCGAAGTGGTGGGGGCTGTGCAGACCCCCTCAACAATGAAGGCAATGTGGTGGCCCCAGTGAGCTCATGCCACATTTCAGCAGCGGTGAGGTTGGTGGGCCTAGAGCAAATGGCCTCACGGTACTCCCGAGTTAACGCTGCCTCGGGCCGGATGAATCCAATGGAAACATTGAATTCTTCCAAAGTGGTAGTGTGGTATTGCCCACCCATAAAGTAGTTGACCATTTTCGTGGGCTGCATGCCTGAGGCCATGGAGGGGATCTCAATGAGGGAGACCGAGGCCAGAAACTCGAGTACCGCTTGTGGGTACACATGAACGGGTGGAGGCTGTAGCAGAAAACCCCACCCGATGTTATCAATGTGCGCTCGGACGTCTTCCTCCCATCCGAACTCAGCCAAGATGGTGAAGTCAAGTGTCAGCAGGGAGTGCCACTGGTAGTTTCGGAGGTTGTCCAGGTGGGCCTGGTGTTGTGGTTGAAGTTGAGAAGGGTCGGGGGTGGCGGTGGTGCCGAGCTGCTAGCCCCAGCAGTGGCCCTTCGCTTCCTGGAGGCACTTCTTCCGAACATCTTGAGCAGGGAAGGCTTGGGAGAGCAAAATATGAGTGTTGGAGGCTTTGGAGGCTTGGAGAGTTGTGAGGAAACCCCCCAAGCACGCCCCCTTTATATAGAATTTTTTCTGGGTCGAGACCGCCGTCTGGAAAGTCGAGACGGCGGTCTCGTTTGGTCAACAAATCGAGACGGCGGTCTCGATAACCCAGACGGCGGTCTCGACTTTACCTAAGTCGAGACGGCGGTCTGGAAAGTCGAGACGGCGGTCTCGTTTGGTCAACAAATCAAGACGGCGGTCTCGATAACCCAGACGGCGGTCTCGACTTTACCTAAGTCGAGACGACGGTCTGGTTTCTCGAGACGGCGGTCTCGTTTGGTCAACAAATCAAGATGGCGGTCTCGATAACCCAGACGGCGGTCTCGACTTTACCTAAGTCGAGACGGCGGTCTGGTTTCTCGAGACGGCGGTCTCGTTTGGTCAACGAAACGAGACGGCGGTCTGGAAAACCTAGATGGCAGTCTCGAATTTCGGGAGATTTTTTTTTTTTTTATCTGATTTTTTTTTTTTTTTGCATTAGGAATAGGACCTGGTTCAAAAACATTTTATGCATGCAAATGTTTTCATGTTTGATGTCCTATAATGCTTACCTTGTTTAATATTTCAGAAGGACTTAACCAATGCGTCTTTGTAGCGCCGAGTGCCTCCTGATCTGTGCCTTTGTACATGCTGTACCATACCGGACTTCTTGTGACTGAAGAGTAGTTTCTTTCTTTCTCTTTTCTTTTTCTTTTTTTGTAGAGCACTCTTTGTCATGTAGTGTCCCTTTTTCCTTGTTTTAGGGATTTCAATCCTCTTGTTGACTATACGCCTCCATATTCCCAAATTAATTATTAGAATATTGTTGTGAGGGTCAAGAGAAAAGACGCAAAAAAGGGGGTAAAAATCAATGGTTTGTGTTTTAGAAGGTTGATTTTTATTGATAAGAGGATTTGTAAGAATGGCCGGCTAGGGTTAAGCCTGGGTGTTTAAGCTTTGTCTAAGCAAACATTTTCCTCTTTCTTTTTTTGTATCTGCGCTCTCAGGTTTTATTTCCATTGCTTTTTAAATGGCTAGCTGATTTCCCTAGATCGCCCTTTGGGTTTTCGAACTAGGATACTTGTGTTGGCCCTAACTTTTGTCTAGGTTCTCTCTTGTAAAATTTTGGAGGAATCCTAGTGGACCTTTATTTGTAACCCTAACTTTTGCCTAGGCTACCCTTTATTGTTGTTCGGGTATCCTACCGGGTTGACCCTATCTTTTGCGTAGCCCCCTTAGTGGGTTTCCTACCGGGTAATTTTGCCCTTTTCTTTAGCCTTTGGCTTCTCTGGGCTTTTTCTTTGTTGTTTTTTTTTGTATTTATTTTTTTGTTCACAGTATTGGCGAAGCGTGACTTCCTTCATGGCTTAGGTGAAGTTTTCGTTTTTATGTGCTTCTAATCAGCTAACTTGATGATGATAGCAATGATGAAGGTTTGATTATTTGGAAGCGCTTCTTATTCTTCTTTTCTTTTTTTGTTTACTTAGACAGGGTTATTTATGTGGTCTAGTCGAAGTAGAAAGAAGAGAAGCGAGATAGAAAGAATCATTCTTTATTAATTAATAAGGGAATATGTTCCTCGAAATGCCCGGGGTCGGGCTCGCCCCGGGGGATAATCTCTAACAATCATGGGGTTTACATCCCTTAAACAAAGAAAAAGATTTCCTAATGACTAGAGTGGCTCTTGACGCTTGCACTCCTCCACTTCGGAAAATCTGCTTGAGTCTGCGGAGGGGGGACTTCCCTTTTGCTTTTCCCGTTCGGCCCTTGGAAGGGTTATATCCTAGGCCATACTTGTAAGGATTGTCTTTGAATTCCGGGGGTTCCCTCATTCCTTGGGAGTCTGCCCCCAGTCCTTGGCCGGGATGGTAGCCATGCTTCAACATCATGCGGGCTACCTTCATATTTCTGGGAAGTCGCTCTATACTGGCAATTTCAAGCGCTTGAAAAGATGTTTCAAGAGCCTCTTCAGCCGCATCCACATAAGGTTGGGTGGACGGTCCACTGATCAGGATATCGTCTTCTGCTTGAACCGTGACTAGCTTGTCATCCACTACGAACTTGACTTTCTGGTGGAGCGTTGAAGGTACTGCCTTAGCGTCGTGAATCCAAGGCCTACCGAGGAGACAACTGTATGCTGGAGTAATGTCCATTACATGGAAATCAACGTTAAAGATAGTGGGTCCCACTTGGATTGGCAAATTGATCTCTCCCACTACTTCTCGTTTTGACCCGTCGAAGGCTCGAACGATGGTGCTGCTTGGGCGCAGACGGGTTCCTTGGATGGTCAACTTTTCCAGTGTGCACTTGGGCATCACGTTCAGGGACGACCCATTATCCACAAGAACTTTGGCAATGAGGTATTCCTTGCACTTGACTGAGATGTGCAAGGGCTTGTTGTGCTTTGACCCTTCGAGAGGGAGCTCTTCCTCTGTGAAGGTGAGGTGATCGTTTGCCGTGATGTGACCGACGATCCTCTCAACCTTTTCTTGGGATATTGTATGGGGTACATGCGCCTCGCTCAAGACCTTCAGCAGGGCGTTCCGGTGCGGTTCCGAGCTCATTATCAAAGATAGCAACGTGATCTTTGTAGGTGTGCGATTGAGCTGGTCTATAATGGAATACTCACTTTGTCTTATAAACTGGAGTAATTCCTCTGTCTCCTCCTTGGATTCTTTATTTTCTTTTTCTTCTTCGGTCTTTTATTTTTTTCTTTATTTTGAAGGACATTTTCTTGTGTGTCCTTGGGGGAGTAGATTCTTCCACTTCTAGTTGTGCCCCCAATGCCGGCTATGTTTGTTATTTCTTCCTTTATTGGTGAAGATTCCCCATATCTCCACGGTACAACTTTATTTGACTCGTAGGGGAAAGGACGTGGCATAAATAGTCGCACTGGCGTCCTTGCCCCCTCTTCTTTATTCTTGAGGACCAACGGCCGAGGTTTATTTCCCTCTTGTGGTGATTCGACCGTTGGGGTGAGCTTTATTAGGATTGGCTTTCTCTCCATTCTTCTGAGTTGGAAGACGTGTTAGTTAATCCTTCCTTTTTATTATCTTATTTATTAAGTGTGAAGGAGGGGAAATTAAATATGCAAATGCATGTTCATGTATGCAAGTGTTGAATAAGAAAAAGATTTCATTAATTCATCGAAAGGTGTACATTCTCCTATTCCATACTACGAAGCGTCTTTTGGCAAAAACGGAAAAGCCTAAAGAAACCCACAGGCGGGTCTTGTTTTCTTTGTAATTCTCTCTCGGCTTCCCAGACATGGTGAGCGAGCGCTTCGCTTTGCTTGTGGATCGCTTGGCTCATTTCTTCGCTATACTATTGAGCCTCTTTGATCTTTGCCTCTTGATGTATGACCAAGGCTTCTAGTTCATCGAGCCTGGCAACAGCTCGGTCCTTTTCTTGTAGCACTTGGTCATATTGAGCTAGCCCGCTTTTCTCATTAATGCGTAGCTCATAGAGACCTCGGCTGAGTTTTCTGTTGTTCTCTCGCTCTTGGCGGAGATCTAGCCGAGCCTGGAGGAGTTGTTCTGACAATTCCTTGATCGTTTGAGCCTGCTGAGCTGATTCCGCCTCAAGGTGTGCTGATCTGGCGGTTATCTCTTGTAGTTGGCTATCCGAGCTGGTTCTGGCAGATTTGGATGCTCGGATAGCTTGTTCGTTAGCGTCAGCACATTGGTCCTTGAGGCGTTCTATTTCATGATCCTTTTTCTTGCCTTGCCTCTGTAGACCGTCAATCGTGAGGATAGAGGCTTGTTCCTTTTCCTCAAGGGCCCGTATCTGGGCTCCCATTATTTCTACCCTCTGGGTCAAGGCATTGACCTGTGCCTGCAGCTCTTCGTTGTTGGCGATTGGCGCAGGTGTGGTGGATGGTCGAGCCATTTCTCTTCTTCTCCTCCATGCCTCATAGTCACTGGTGACAATCACCCAAGCTTTTCCTAGCTCTCTGTCTCCCATGTAGACTGGCTTCTCCCATGCTTTCCTCACGGTCAGTGAGTTGGCCATTGTGCACAGGTCTCCAAAGAAGCACAGCCCTCCGAGTTCCCCTCGGGAGATAGTAGTTTGAGTCCTCATGAGTTGCCTCATAGCTACTCTAGGTGAGTAGGCTATGCAACCCCTGAGTCCTATCAAGGGTACATTCGGGTAGCTCCCACATCTGATGAGAACTGGGCCGGGTCGGAACCAAGGGCAGACCCAAGATATGCTGTTGGCATCCTTTTGTTCTAACTCATCCCTCCATTCCACAGTCAGGCGTCGTTGGAGGGGGATTTTGGAGAAGTTTCTCAAGGGGTCGGGGAATATCCCCATGTGACTGGAGGCGTAAAGGTGCGTGATGCTCCACACATAAAGTAACGAAGAGCAGCAGCGGAGTGTTCTCCCTTGCTTTTGATGGCAGAAATCCACCGATAGCAAGGTGTCGGCAAGAATAGCAGGCAGGGGACTCTTCGAGTTCACGTCCCAAGCGAAGAAAGCGTCCATGACGGCTTGATCGATCGTGTCGAGATGGAAGGGGAACAGGCTTATTCCGAAGATTAATAATGCCAGGGTCTTGTTGAAGGCAACCCACTCTGCCCTCTCAGCCAGGTAAGACAGGTGGTCTTCTAACATTGATACTCTCCATCCCTGGGTGTTCCCTCTTCCTATCAGGGTACTTTGTCGGTACGGTAGATGGATAAGGGCAGCGACTGGTGCTGCAGGAGTATACGCCTCATGACGGATATGGACCCCGGCTGACTTGGGCCATTTCAACATTGTTTCATACTCCTCTAAAGTGGGCACCATGTCGAACTGCGGAAATTCAAAGCACCGCAGACTGGAGTGTTGAACATTCAAGGACTTGATGTTGCAAATAATGATCATGAAGAATGTTGATTTTGATGATGATCCAAGAGCTTAAAGACTTAGAGTATTGAAGATTGAAGATTGATGATTTCTGTATTGTAATAACTCTGTTTTAGTTTGATTGAGTCTGTAATTATAGAATCTAAGATAGCCGGTACATAGTCTGTAACTTAGAAGCTTCAAAAAGCTCAAATTTATCATTCAGGCTCGGCTTTAATCGATTAAATAGGTAAATAATCAATTAAAGCAGTGAGAAAACCACTTTCTATACAAAGTCACTGTTTTAATCGATTAAACAGCAAAATAATCGATTATTTCGTACCGTTCAGATGCAGATAATCGATTATTTCACCAAATAATCGATTAATCCGGAGAGGTTTGGGTTCTGACGTATTTGGCTCTGTTTTAATCGATTATCACTCCAAATAATCGATTATTTCAGTCTGTTTTTCATTTTAAATTTCAAATTAACCCTATTTTCGAAAACCCAATTACCAAGAACCCTAGTTTCGAAATCCCCAATTCCTAAACCCTAATTTCCCTACTTAAACTCTCCTTTGGCACTCAGAAAAACAAGAACAACTCTTTCCATACAAAAGTTAAGTGCTGTGAGTGCCAGAGAACTGTTTGTTGCAAGGAAAGGGGGCTTTTGGAACCTAGTGTGGGCTAGAAGCGATAAGAATCACTAAGTGGAGTTCTTAGTGGATTGTGTGCTGTGCCGTCTCTGGGGAAAGTTGTTCTTCATCTCTTGTGGATTTCAAGAGAGGTGTTGTCTTTACTTTATCTCTTTCATTTGTAATTTGTTTTGTAACAATTTGTTCTTAGTGACAGCGTTAATCCTCTTTTGAGTGATTAGCAACTGGACTAGGGTCTTTTGATCCGAACCAGTATAAACCTACTGTGTAATCTTCTCTACTCTTCTCTATTTACATTTACGCAGTTTTTAATCGGTAAAATTTGGGGAAAATTTTGAAAACCTAATTTTTATTAAGAAACCAATTCACCCCCCCCCCCTCTTGGTTTTTGTCCGACCACGCGAACCTTCCGCTGCGCGATTCTAACAAGTGGTATCAGAGCTTGCTTTGATAGTCATTCAAACTTTTCGAAAATGGCCGGACAAAATCAAACTTTTGCCGAAGGTGCGTCTATCAACAGACCCCCACTTTTTGCGGGTCAAAATTATCCTTTTTGGAAAGTACGTATGCAAATATTTTTAGAGTCTGTTGATAGAGGCGTTTGGGACGCAATTTTAAACGGTCCATTTGTTCCTAAAACTACTGAGAACGGTGTTGACGTTCTTAAACCTTTATCTAGATGGACTGCAGAAGAAAGTCGAAAAGCACAATTTGATGTTAGGGCTAGAAACATTATTTCATCTGCTCTAACCCTTGATGAGTTTTATAGAATTTCAGTTTGTAAAAGTGCACAGGAAATGTGGGAAATGCTAAGGGTGACCCACGAAGGAACTGACGACGTCAAAAGAGCGCGTAAAAACTCCCTAATCCAAGAATACGAGATGTTCCGGATGCAACCCGGCGAAACGATTTTTGACGTTCAAAAGCGTTTCACTCATATTGTGAATCATCTCACCGGATTAGGTAAAGTATTTGACGTTGATGAATTAAATGTTAAAATTTTGAAATCTTTGGACAGGAAATGGCAACCTAAGGTGACGGCCATCTTGGAGTCACAAAATCTTGCCACTATGTCAATGGCGGCGTTATTTGGAAAGCTTAGAGAGCATGAGCTTGACCTTGGAAGACTAAATGAGGAAGAGGGTCAATATCAAAAGAAGAACCTAGCTTTCAAGACCGAGATTTCAAAAAGCAAAAATAAGAAAGAAGAAGAAGAAGACTCCGAAATTGATGAAGAAGAGATGAGTCTTTTTATAAAGAAGTTCACCAAGATGATGAAAGCAAAAGGAAGACATCCTTTCAAAGGTAAGGGAAAGGTAAAAGAAAATTCTTCCGTTAATATAAAATGCTTTGGTTGTGGTGAAGCAGGGCATATAAAGACCGAATGCCCAAACAAGAAAAATGATGAACACAAGGGCAAAAAGCAATTCAAGAAGAAAGCATATATTGCTTGGGATGACAGTGATGCAAATTCAGAATCAAGCGACTCGGAAATAGAAGCAAACAATTGCTTAATGGCAAATGACAAAATTTCTTCGGATTTTGAGGAAACTTCCAAATCAAAGAAGTCTATGTGGTATCTTGATAATGGATGCTCAAAACATATGACTGGAGATAAAACGAAATTTGTAAGTTTCAAAGCCAAAGAACAAGGATATGTGACTTATGGGGATAACAACAAAGGAAAGATTCTCGGAATTGGAAACATAGGAGGTGCAAACACATTGGAAATTAAGGATGTGCTTCTTGTTGATGGATTAAAGCATAACCTTCTTAGCATAAGCCAATTGTGTGACAAAGGATTCAAGGTAACTTTTGAAAGCAAATTTTGCACCATACATTTAGTAAATTCCGAAAAAGTAGAATTAAAAGGCATTAGGCATAACAACATATATTTGATTGATTTGGATTGTTTACATGAGTCTAGTATAACATGTTTAGTTTCTAAGGAAGAGAACCCTTGGTTATGGCATAAAAGAGCGGCTCATATAAATATGCATCACTTGAATAAATTGATATCAAAAGACTTAGTTATTGGATTGCCTAAGTTAAAATTTGAAAAAGATAGATTGTGTGATGCATGCCAAAAAGGTAAACAAGTAAAATCATCTTTTAAATCAAAGAATGTGATTTCCACTTCAAAACCCCTAGAATTATTACATTTAGATTTATTTGGACCTTCTAGGATAAAAAGCTTTGGTGGAAATTATTATGGACTTGTAATTGTTGATGATTACTCTAGATATACTTGGACATTTTTCTTAACTACGAAAAGTGAAGCTTTTAAGGTCTTTAGAAAATTTGCAAAACAAATACAAAATGAGAAAGACCTAAGAATTAAAGTTTTAAGAAGTGACCATGGTGGTGAGTTTCAAAATGAAAAGTTTGAGAATTATTGTGAGGAAAATGGTATATTACATAACTTTTCTGCTCCTAGGACTCCCCAACAAAATGGTGTAGTTGAGAGGAAAAATAGGTCATTAGAGGAACTTGCAAGAACTATGTTAAATGAATCTAATGTTCCTAAATATTTTTGGGCTGATGCGGTTAGCACTACATGCTATGTTTTAAATAGAATGCTCATTAGGTCAATTATAAAATCAACTCCATATGAATTGTTTAATGGTAGAAAACCTAATGTTGCTCATTTAAAGATTTTTGGATGTAAATGTTTTGTACTAAATAATGGAAAGGATAATCTAGGAAAATTTGATTCAAAAGCCGATGAGGGCATTTTTCTAGGTTATTCTTTAACTAGCAAGGCATATAGAGTGTTTAATAGGAGAACCTTGAATATAGAAGAATCTATACATGTTACCTTTGATGAGATTGTAGACCTTGGGGGAAATCCTCTTGAGTCAAATAAAAGACTTGCAGGTGATGATGAATATATAAGAGAGGCCCTTGATGAATTATACTTGGAAGATAATGTGCCTTCTCAAACTCCTCAATTAGCAAAAGAATGGCAATCACCTAGAGGACTCTCAATGGACAATATCATGGTGACATCTCAAAAGGGGTAAGAACTAGAAATATGAATAATTTCTGTATGTCTCGTTGCTTTTGTGTCACGATTGAACCTAAAAACATTGAGGAAGCACTTAAAGATGATCAATGGTGCATAGCCATGCAAGAAGAACTTAACCAATTTGAAAGGAATCAAGTCTGGGAACTAATCCCAAGAGAAGAGTCACATCAAGTTATTGGAACTAAATGGGTATTCAGAAATAAGCTTGATGAAGATGGTAATATAACAAAGAATAAAGCCGAGACTTGTTGCAAAAGGCTATTGTCAGGAGGAAGGTATAGATTATGATGAAACTTATGCTCCTGTGGCCGGAATTTGCTAAGATTATGCAGGCAGAGTTTGAAATGTCTATGATGGGAGAATTAACATTCTTCCTTGGACTTCAAATCAAGCAACTTAAAGATGGCACTTTCATCTCTCAAACTAAATACTGCAAGGAGATTCTCAAAAAGTTTGGTATGGACACCTCAAAGGAAGCTAACACACCCATGGGAACTTCATGCTATCTAGACAAGGATGAATCAGGTTTGGAAGTTAATCAAACTATGTATAGAGGTATGATAGGATCACTATTATACTTAACTGCAAGTAGACCCGATATTATGCATTCTCGTCGTGTGTGTGCTAGATTTCGGGCTTGTCCTAAAGAATCTCATTTAATTGCAAGTAAAACATATTTTAAAATACTTAAAAGGAACTACTTGGATTTGGCTTGTGGTATCCGGTCTGATGCTTGTATTAGTTTATTAGGATATTCTGATGCTGATTATGGTGGATGTAAAATTGATAGGAAAAGCACTAGTGGGACATGTCATTTGTTAGGTTCATCCTTAATATCATGGCATTCTAAGAAACAAGCATGTGTAGCTTTATCTACCACTGAAGCTGAATATATTGCAGCTGGTAGTTGTTGTGCTCAAATTCTGTGGATGAAACAACAATTAGAGGATTATAGCATATATTTAAATGACATTCCATTAATGTGTGATAATACGAGTGCAATTAATCTAACTAAGAATCCAGTAATGCACTCTAGGACCAAACATATTGAGATTAGACATCACTTTTTAAGAGATCATATCAGCAAAGGAAACTGTAAGATAGAGTATGTAGACACTAAACATCAATTAGCAGATATATTTACTAAGCCTCTACCCAAGGATAGATTCTATGATCTAAGAAGAGACTTAGGGATATTAGAAATAGCTTAAATTCTGCTTAATTTGACTGTTTTTGGATGATTGTTATGTTAAAATTCGTGGTGTAGGATATTCATAGGTTAAAATGTGTAAAAACCTTAAAAACTTGATATAGCCTCTGGAATAATCGATTACAGGAAGTAATAATCGATTATTTTTCCTCAAAACGTCCAAAACAGGGTATTCTCCTCTGGAATAATCGATTATTTCGTGAAATAATCGATTAAATGCCTCAGATAATCGATTATTTGCTAGAAATAATCGATTAAAGCTGTCTGATATAGAGATAATCGATTATTTTGAGATATAATCGATTAAATGCGACCAGTCTTGCCTCCTAGCCGTTGCCAACGGATATTTTGCCATGGAATCTCTTCTATATGACCGTTGGAAGTGTTTTCCCTATAAATAGAGACCTCTAGTTCAATTATACTCACTTCTAACTCTTGCAATCAAGTTTTTCTTGCAATCTATACTCTCTTTGCCTCATTATTCCCTCACTTGTCTCCAAATCTTCTTCATACTTCATCTATTCTTTCAAATGGCCTCATCCTCACGCCCTAAGATTCCTACAAGAAGAAGATCTGCACCTTCTTCTCATTCCCGTCCTAATTCTGTTGAAGGATGGATTTCTGATACGGAAGGGCAATAAGAATTTTTGATGTACTGGAAGGAATGTGCCATCATTTCTCCTAAGTTTCTCATTGGTGAGCAATTTATACATAGAGGGTTTAATTTTCCAAATCTTCTTGAAATTCAAGGAGTTCTCCCATTTATCCAAATGCAAGGTACTTACTATCCTGACTTAGTTAGGGTATTCTTTTCTAGATTTAAGTTTAGGGATCAAATTGCTACATCCCGTGTCAAAGGAGTGACCATAATTCTAGATGATGATATTTGGGAAAATGTTGCTCACTTCCCAATTAGAGAAGATGCTATTAACGTTTATGGTGAGCTAGATGATTTTGACAGATTCCTAGCTTATAGATCTTTTCTGCGGAATCCCTCCATAGAGATTGGACGTATTCTTCATGCTGGACCCTTGAAGAAGGAAGAACGCATGATTCTTCATTTGCTTGTCTGGATTTTATGTCCCCGGGCCACAAATCATGCCCAATGCTCTTCTATTGATCTTCGCATTATTCATGCCATAATGAATAATGAACCTTTAGATTGGGGTGTTCTTGTCACAATGACAATGTTAAAGGCCAAACGTCATCCAACATTCAAAATTCCATATGCTCTTCTTGTATCCCGAATTCTTGAATATAAAGGAGTCAATGTCGAAGGTGAACAAGTTATTTGAACTACTAACTTGAACCGCATGCTGGACAGCACTTTGATTCATCTACAAATGGTGCCGGTCAATGACATCTATGTTCACAAAGATGACGTTCAAAATCAAGGTGATGCAAATGAAGACTCTGATGAAGATATGCCTCCAGCTGCTAATTTTCCCTCTAACCAAATCCAAAGTGTTGGAACATCCTCTTCTCATCAAGAATCAAGACAATCCATGGAAGACATGCTTTCCGACATGAATCAAAGAATGCAATCATTCTTCAATCTTTCTGGTGCACGGCATGATGAAATTATTCGTCGTATATCCGATGTAGATGATAGAGTAGGTAGATTAGAAAATTGATTTGATACTCACTTTAATGATGAGGATAGTGAAGAATTTTAGATTTTGTTTTGTTTATATCTTTGTATTGTAATTAATGAATGATTATGAAATAAAATTTGATGTTTCTTTCATGCTATGATTGAGGGGGAGCTTTCTCTAAATTATGCATATTTTGAGGGGGAGCTCTTATGATTGATGTTGCAGGGTTCTTTTTTATTATAATCAAAATAGGGGGAGAAAAATTTAAAGCCTATGATTCAATTTTAAATTTTATCTGGTATGTTTAATGTGTTTGTTAGTATGACAGATAAAACAGGTTATTACAAGGGCTTTAAAAAGATAATTTTGATCATCATCAAAAAGGGGGAGATTGTTGAACATTCAAGGACTTGATGTTGCAAATAATGATCATGAAGAATGTTGATTTTGATGATGATCCAAGAGCTTAGAGACTTAGAGTAATGAAGATTGAAGATTGATGATTTTTGTATTGTAATAACTCTGTTTTAGTTTGATTGAGTCTGTAATTATAGAATCTAAGATAGCCGGTACATAGTCTGTAACTTAGAAGCTTCAAAAAGCTCAAATTTATCATTCGAGCTCGGCTTTAATCGATTAAATAGGTAAATAATCGATTAAAACAGATGAGAAAACCACTTTCTATACAAAGTCACTGTTTTAATCGATTAAACGAGCAAAATAATCGATTATTTCGTACCGTTTCGTATGAGATAATCGATTATTTCACCAAATAATCGATTAATCCAGAGAGGTTTGGGTTCGACGTATTTGGCTTTGTTTTAATCGATTATCACTCCAAATAATCGATTATTTCGATCTGTTTTTCATTTTAAATTTCAAATTAACCCTATTTTCGAAAACCCAATTACCAAGAACCCTAGTTTCGAAATCCCCAATTCCTAAACCCTAATTTCCCTACTTAAACTCTCCTTTGGCACTCAGAAAAATAAGAACAACTCTTTCCATACAAAAGTTAAGTGCTTGTGAGTGCCAGAGAACTGTTTGTTGCAAGGAAAGGGGGCTTTTGGAACCTGGTGTGGGCTAGAAGCGATAAGAATCACTAAGTGGAGTTCTTAGTGGATTGTGTGTCTGTGCCGTCTCTCGGGGAAAGTTGTTCTTCATCTCTTGTGGATTTCAAGAGAGGTGTTGTCTTTACTTTATCTCTTTCATTTGTAATTTGTTTTGTAACAATTTGTTCTTAGTGACGAGCGTTAATCCTCTTTTGAGTGATTAGCAATCGGACGTAGGGTCTTTTGATCCGAACCAGTATAAACCTACTGTGTAATCTTCTCTACTCTTCTCTATTTACATTTACGCAGTTTTTAATCGGTAAAATTTGGGGAAAATTTTGAAAACCTAATTTTTATTAAGAAACCAATTCACCCCCCCTCTTGGTTTTTGTCCGACCACGCGAACATTCCGCTACGCGATTCTAACAAGTGGTATCAGAGCTTGCTTTGATAGTCATTCAAACTTTTCGAAAATGGCCGGACAAAATCAAACTTTTGCCGAAGGTGTGTCTATCAACAGACCCCCACTTTTTGCGGGTCAAAATTATCCTTTTTGGAAAGTACGTATGCAAATATTTTTAGAGTCTGTTGATAGAGGCGTTTGGGACGCAATTTTAAACGGTCCATTTGTTCCTAAAACTACTGAGAACGGTGTTGACGTTCTTAAACCTTTATCTAGATGGACTGCAGAAGAAAGTCGAAAAGCACAATTTGATGTTAGGGCTAGAAACATTATTTCATCTGCTCTAACCCTTGATGAGTTTTATAGAATTTCAGTTTGTAAAAGTGCACAGGAAATGTGGGAAATGCTAAGGGTGACCCACGAAGGAACTGACGACGTCAAAAGAGCGCGTAAAAACTCCCTAATCCAAGAATACGAGATGTTCCGGATGCAACCCGGCGAAACGATTTTCGACGTTCAAAAGCGTTTCACTCATATTGTGAATCATCTCACCGGATTAGGTAAAGTATTTGACGTTGGTGAATCATCTCACCGGATCGTTGCACTAAGTCGCTCTAGCTTCTCAGTATGGCTTCGGAGAATGTCCACCTTCCCCACTTGTCTACTTGTCCCCTCCATTTTCTAAAACCAAAATGTATGATTTGATGAAGATGATGTTTATTAAATGTATGTGAGTGTTTATTTTGCTATTTTATCATGTTTTTCTACATGATGTATGGTATTTGCGTATCTTTTGAAAGAATAAATTATCTATATGAATGTTTTATGAATGCAATATTTTTGGATCAGGTCTTATTCGTGAATTTTGAAAAAATGGTTTTTTATTTTATTTTTATTTGTTTATTTTATAGCCTTTTATCTCTTCTGTCGGAACTGTGTGGCTACTTAGCTTGCAAAGAACCTGAAACCAGGCTAGCTAAAAGGCAGACTGTCCGAGATAAAATGTGGCTTTATGCAAAAGAATATTTAGCGTCCCTTATCTCTTCTATCGGGACTGCGTGGCTACTTAGCTTACAAAGAACCTGAAACCAGGCTAGCTAAAAGGCAGACTGTCCGAGATAAGGGTGTTTATTTGCGAAAATATTTTTGTGATTTTGTTCTGTTGTTTGTTTATGCTATGCAACATACAAATGCAACAATCATATGCACACACACAATTCGATCATCCCCGAACAGGCGAGACTTCGTTTTTATCACGAGGTAGGGTTTTCCTGCAGAAAGGTGCATTGGTTAGGGTAGGTTCTAACTGTTCTCACCAGGCTAAGGCCCCCAAGGTGCCCCCATTATAGGGTCCCCACTCTCCAGCCGTCCAACCATGCTCAGCACTAAGGCCAGAGTCGGTCTTGTTGCCAAAAGAGGAAGGTTATCACCTTGAGTGGTGGTTTCCGATCACACTGGTGGGCACAAGGCCCTAACTGCAGCGAACCGTACCTGCCACCCACTCCCTATGGTTATCTCACTTGCCCCCGGGTATAGAGGGAACTGTAGTGTGCAAGGGTTTTGTGTGCAATTTATATTTCAATCAATTGCGTAAGTATAAACAAGCAACAGTTATTTGAAAGCCAAGGCTTCCCCAGTGGAGTCGCCATCTGTCGCCGCCTCCCCGAGGACGGGGGGTGCGATCGGAGCGACGCGATGGTTTTTTGACTCTTCTTCGATTTTCGTGTTTTTTATTAGTGGTTACAACGCCTTTAGGTTGTCCGATAACCGGGCTAACCTAGGGGCGAGGTTTTCAAAAGTATCCCTGAGTTGTCCGATAACCGGGCTAACCCAGGGATTTATTTAGTTGGGTTCTATGGAGTCGCCACCGATATTTTTACCATAAACATCGGAAAAGGGGTTTAAAAAGGCGTTGGTTTTCGAAAACCAACTTTGGTCATTAGAACCAGAGTTGGGTAAGGGAGTTAGTTACGTGTAAAGGAAGTGTTAGTTCCTTTACGACGCCCCTTTCGGGTTCCCTATGATAGGCTGACTAATTTGAATAAATAATTAAACTGGAAAATAGCGCTTTTACCCTTTTATTATGCGGAATTTAAATATATGACTACATGGCCCTAGCTTTTATTGCGTAATTTAAATAGCAGTAAAAAATAGAGAGTGAGGATATGCACCTCCAAAGCAAGCTTTATATATTAAAAAGACAGGGTGCGTTTTGGCAACCCTTCACTCTACAACTCTCAGAAACTCCGGAAATGCCTCGGAGGGATTCTAAAGAAGATTTAGAACACTCTGTGTATGCCTAGAGACGCTCAGAAACTCCGGAAATGCCTCAGAGGGATTCTTAGAGAGAGAAATTCTAGAGAGAAGGGAGAGCTCTTGCTGCTGGGTCTGTGAAAAGGGAGAAATGACGCCCCTATTTATAGTTTTTCGCGCCTGACAGGTCGAGACCGCCGTCTCCGCTGACAGGGTCGAGACTGCCGTCTGGAAAGTCCAGACCGCCGTCTCGACTTGGCAGCGGGTCGAGACCGCCGTCTGGAAAATCCAGACCGCCGTCTCGTCTTGGCAGGAATCGAGACCACCGTCTGGAAAACCCAGACCGCCGTCTCGAATTTGCGAGTGACGAGACCGCTATCTGGAAAATCGAGATGGCGGTCTCGTCCTGGCGTTGAAACGAGACGGCGGTCTGGTATTCTCAGACGGCGGTCTCGTCCCTTCAGGGCGAGAAACTTTATTTTCGGGCCAAAAAACCTTCCTATCTTAGTACGGGGGCCTAATAGTCTCTCCTAATGGCTTGTTAGGCTTCGGCCGTCTTCAAATAGGAAGCTTTCTGACTTTATTCTGAGGCCGGGCAAGATTTGGGGTCTACACCAAACAGTAAAGCATGTTATAATACAAGGCAGGGTAAAAGCGCTATTTTCTTGGTTTAATTATTTTTAAGTCGGCCCATCACTAAATGGGATCAACTCTCTGGACTTCCCCAGCGAAGTCGCCATCTGTCGCCGCCGTAAAAAAGGAAGGGGCGATCGGAGCGACGCGATGGTTTCGACCCTTTTTGATTTTTTGCGTTTTTTTATGGGTGGTTACAACGTCTTTAGGTTGTCCGATAACCGGGATAACCTAGGGGCGAGGTTTTCGAAAGGGCGTCTTTGGGTTGTCCGATAACCGGGCTAACCCAATGACTATTTTTGAGGGGTTTTGTGGAGTCGCCACGGATGTTTTTACCAGAAACATCGGAAAAGGGGTTTTTAAAGGCGTTGGTTTTCAAAAACCAACTTTGGTCATTAGAACCAGAGTTGGGTAAGGGAGTTAGTTACGTGTAAAGGGAGTATTAGTCCCTTTACGATGCCCCTTTCGGGTTCCCTATGACAGGCCGACTATTAAAAAAATATTTAAACCGTGGAAAATTACGCTTTTGCCCTTTTTATTGTGCGGAATTTAAAAGTATGACTACATGGCCCTAATCTATTGCATAATGTAAATTTAAAGCGATAAAAGGGGAGAGGAAGAGTTTAAACCTCCGAAGCAAGCTTTCTTTTTTTATTTCTCTTTAAAAGAGGGTGCTTTTTGGCAACCCTTCACTCTACACAGCGCTGGAAACTTTTCTAGACGCCAAAAAACGCTCTCAAAGGCACTCAGAAACTCTGGAAATGCGTCGGAGGGATTCTAGAGAGAAGGGAGAGCTAGAAGCTTGTGGTGTGTGGAAATGAGGGGGGCAGAGCCCCTATTTATAGGTTTTCGCGTCTGTCAGTGGCGAGACCGCCGTTCTCATCTGACAGGGTCGAGACCACCGTCTCGTCTTTCGCAGGTGACGAGACTGCCGTCTCGCCAAACGAGACCGTCGTCTCGTCCTTCGCAGGTGACGAGACCGCTGTCTCGCCAAACGAGACCGCCGTCTCGTCATTCGCAGGTGGTGAGACCGCCGTCTCGCCAAACGAGACGATGGTCTCGCCATTTGCGTGAGGCAAGACGGCGGTCTCAATCTCAAGACGGCGGTCTCGTCCCAAAAAGGCGAGAAAACTTATTTTTTGTCCAGAAACTCCTTCCTATCCTAGTATGGGGCCTAATAGTCTCTCCTAGTGGCTTGTTAGGCTTCATCCATCTTCGAATAGGAGGTCTTCTACTCTTTATTTGGAGGCCGGGCAAGATTTGGGGTCTACAGGTTAGCTCGGTTATCGAACAACCCAAGGACGACCTTTCGAAAACCTCGCCCCTATGTTAGCCCGGTCATCGGACAACCTAAAGGCATTGTAACCACCCATAAAAAACGTGAAAAACTAAAAGGGTCGAAACCATCGCTTCGCTCCGACTACCCCTCGTTTTGGTGGCGGCGACAAGGTTTAGCTAGTCATATCGGCTTCAAACCCATTCAGCTTCTGTTAATTTTGCTTCCATCATCATGTGCTTTTATCAACATGATTAGTTGTACCGATTTGCCGTCTCAGATCTTTGCTATAACCGAAGAGTAATCATTTTGAATATAGAGCAACTGCCATGTCAATGCCCCTCTTCCTTTCCTTAGGGATTTCAATCCTCCTATTGATCAATATATTTCCATATTTCCCAGTCAATTACTTGAATGCTTTATGGTGAAGGGTCAAGAGAAGAGAAAGAAGGGGGGGGGGGGCAGCTGTAGACCCCTAATTTTGCCCGGCCTCTCAATAAAGTCTAAGAAGGCTTCCTATTTGAAGATAAAGCTTCGGTGGACGTCTAACGACATCAATCGACTTCCGAATAAAGAAAGGAAAGCTTCCCGGAAGTCCCAGAACACAAAATCTGGCCAGAATAGTCGAGATGGTCGTCCCACAAGTCGGGATGGCCGTCCCAGCAGGCCCAGACGGTCGTCCCAAGTGCCAGACGGTCGTCTCAGCCTGTTTTGATGGTTGGGACGGTCGTCCCAAATCCCAGACGACCGTCCCAGCTTCCCCAGACGCCCATCTTGGTTTTCCAGCCCCCAGACGGTCGTCCCAAAGCGCCAGGCTGCGAAAACTATAAATAGGAGGCTCATTTGCCACTTTTTCACACCCCAGACACTTGTCTTCTCTCCCTACTTCGAATGAACTCTCCGATTGCCTTAAAAAGGTAATAATCGGTTAAGGAATTGTATTCCAGCATTCGATTCTTTTTTAAAATTTAGTAGAGTCGATCTTGTATTCGGGGAGGAGAATCTTTGTAGAGCGGGGGATTGCCAAAACACATCCTCACAGTTAAAAGATTTGCAATACAAAGCTTGCTACAGAGGTTCTTTTCACTTCTCTTCTCTTTTATTGCTTTATTTATTGCTTTATGTATGCAATAGAAAATAAGATCATGTAGATAGCCATTTTTAAATATTGTATAAATAAAATAGGGTAATAGCGTAATTTCTTGTAATCTTTACTTAATGAATTAATCCGTCATAGGGAACCCGAAAGGGGCGTTGTGGGGTGCTAACACCTTCCCCACACGTAACTAACTCCCTTACCCAACTCTGGTTATAATGGCCAAGTTTGGTTTTTATTAAAATCAACGCCTTTTTATCCTTTTCCAATGTTTATGGCCAAAACATTGGTGGCGACTCCATAAGAACCCTTTTTCGAAAACCTTGCTTTTATTAGAGGATAGTTCAGTTGTTGAGCACCTCGGAAGCAATGAACACATTTAAAAATAAAATGCGAGTCTAAACCATCTTTGCGCGACCGCTCGCATAAACGTTCGAGATGTCCCTAGACGTCGGAACGGACGGCGGCGACAGGGATTTATTGCAAAGGCTTGTGTTTTAGTGGGATTTTTTTTTAAATAATAGTTTTTTGTAAGAATGGCTAGCCAAGGTTGGTCGGTGTTTAGGCTAGTTTAAATAAACATTTTGTTTTAATGAGGTGGCGTCTTCAAATGAATACTCTGGCGCCTATTTGTGACTGATTAACTTTCCTAGTTCACCCTTTTGGGTTTTAAGCCATATTGTGTTATGTTATAACTTTTGTCTAGGTTCCCCTTTTCCATTTTTTGGGATACCTAACCGACTTTATTTTGTCTATGACGCTTTATTTGTTTTGACGCATTTTCGAACAAAATGTTTGCCTAACACATGGTTATTTATGGGGTATAGATATGATTAGCGAGAAAAGAAGCAAATAGTAAGAATAACATTCTTTTGTAATTCAAAGGGAAATGCGTGCCCTAAAGATGCTCGGGGGTCGGGCACACTCCGAGGAGTGATCTCTAATAGTCATTGGGTTTACATCCCTTAAATTCGGCAGAAGGACATCTAATGACTAAAGCTACCCTTGATGCTAATATCCCTCCCTTTCGGAAGATCGTCTTTAAGGTATGGAGGGGAGACTTCTCTTTTCTTTGTACGACTTGATCTTTTGTATTATTCCTTGAGCATCCTTTCCAAGCCCTTGTCCTGGATTTTATATGGTCCTTATTTGGGTATAGATTTTATTTAATTATGTTGGAATGGGAGAGAAAAGAATGAGAAGAATATGAATATTATGAAAAATGCCTCATTGTATTGATGAAAGGAGAAATACATACAGAGCCCCTTTAATCAAAAGATCTCGCGGCCATGGGCGGAGACCGCGAGAGATGCATTGAAAGATTTTTATTATTATTTTTTATTATTATATTTTTTTTAATCAAAAGATGCAATGGGGAGCCCTAGTTACCTGGCCTTCTCTACCCAGGCTCACTATTCTGGTTGTCATAGAGGCTTGATATTCACGTCGGTAGCATTGAAGGTGATCCACCCAGCATTCAACAAATCTTGGACCTTATACTTCAAGGCCATGCAATTCTCCATAGAATGCCCAGGAGCGCCTAAATGGTAATCACAGTTCTCATTAGGTTTGTACCATTCTGGGTAGGGTGGATCCATCTTCTTTGGAGGGACATATGCTAGGAGATTGTCCTTTATCAATTCTGGCAGCAGACTTCCATAGGAGGTTGGAATGGGAGTGAATTTCTTCTCCTGTCTGCGTGACTGCCTAGATGGTTGTGAAGAGGAAGAAGGGGTATTGAGGTTGATGAAATTTATGCTCCCCTCTTTCTTCTTGCCAAAGGACTTCTTGAATGATGCGTGGGATTTCTTAAACTTGGGAGGGAATCGAGTATTTTCGACAAGGCGTACATCAGTTACCTCCTTTACAGCAAAGTTGTATCCCTCTAATGCCCTTAATTTCTCTTCTAGGGAAAAAATTCGTTGCTTAGAGACCCAATTGTGGAGGTATTGTCGGTGCATTAGTTCCATTAAATACGCTATTTGTTCCTTTATGACATTAAGCTCAGCGATGAGCATACGGTTCTGCTCCTCTAATTGCTCCATCTTCTTGGCTTTTTGAGCGCGAGTGAGAACAGGTAGAGGACCATCCACTTTCTAAATGATTTAAAGATTTTTATTATTGTTTTTTTTATTATGAATGATCAGTGTGGGATAGATATGTCTTAGACCATAGCTTTGGTGTTTTCCTAAAAGCTTATGCTTTAGGGAATACCATACCCACCTTGGTGTGATGGTTCCCTTTTTTTCAAAAGGTTACCATCATACCTTAGCGCACTTATCTCTTCTAGGAAGGTTATAAATGCACTTGGGTCTCTTTCGCTATTATCTAAGGATATCTAATACATCCTATAATGAATGTGTTTATGCATGCACTACAAAAATATTTTTTATGATAGCAAATATTGAAAGTGGGATAACTTTTGATTGGGATGTCGGATTTGGCCCAGTAATTTTCCCAAAAAACGCTCCTAAGACCTATTTTTTAGAGGTTTATTAAAATGATGTGTATACATGCTGCATTTATTTTCTCTCTTGTTTTTTTTCTTATGAAATGATGTTGTATGAATTTTACGACTTTGTCAAAAATCTTTTTATTGTAAGAGGTGTTTTTATTGCTTTAAATTATTTTTTATATTTTTTATTACCCTTTATCTCTTTTGTTGGTCAACGTGGCTACTTAGCTTACAAAGAACCTGGAACCAGGCTAGCTTAAATGAAGACTGTCCGAGATAAAGTTGGTTTATTCTTATCACTTTTATGGTTTTTAGAATTTTTTACTATTTTTTGTTTGTTGTATGATTACCCTATGCTAATGCATCAATACAAATGCAGCAAATGAATGCACACATAATTCATTCATCCATGAGTAAAGCCACGCTATTTTCGAGGTAGGGTTTTCCTGCAGAAACGTGCTTGGTTTAGGTGGTTCTAAACTGTTCTCACCAAGGCCAAAGGTCCCCAAGGTGCCCCCATTATAGGGACCTCTCAATCTCTCAGTCCTCGGGTCATGCACGGAACTCCGTATCGACATCCTTGGACCAAAAGAAGAGAGTTATCACCTTGAGTTGGTGGTTTCCGACAACGGTTGTAGCCCATGTGCTAACAAGCCGGTCGTATCTGCCACCCACTCCCTAAAGGTATTCACTCTTGCCCCCGGGTATAGAGGGATTGTAGTGTGCAAGGGGTTTTGTGTACAATTTATATTTCAGACAATTTGCAGAAAATAATCATACAAAAGTTATTAAAGACATACAATAAAACATACAACGGAGGGTAAAGGCGTAATTTCAAATCTTTACTTAGTTTGAATTTATCCATCACTAAATGGGATCAACTCTCTAGCTTCCCCAGTGGAGTCGCCATCTGTCGCCGCCATCCGTTCTGACGTCTAGGGACATCTCGAACGTTTATGCGAGCGGTCATGAAAAGATGGTTTAGACTCGCGTTTTATTTTTAAATGTGTTCATTGCTTCCGAGGTGCTCAACAACTGAACTATCCTCTAATAAAAGCAAGGTTTTCGCAAAAGGGTTCTTATGGAGTCACCACCAATGTTTTGACCATAAACATTGGAAAAGGATAAAAAGGCGTTGATTTTAGGAAAAACCAAACTTGGCCATAATAACCAGAGTTAGGTAAGGGAGTTAGTTACGCGTGGGGAAGGTGTTAGCACCCCACGACGCCCCATTCGGGTTCCCTATGACGGATTAATGCATTAAGTAAAGATTACGAGAAATTATGCTATTACCCTATTTTATTATACAATATTTTAAAAATGGTTATCTACATGATTTTAGTTTCTATTGCATACATAAAGCAATAAATAAAGCAATAAAAGAGAAGAGAAGTGAAAAGAACCTCCGTAGCAAGCTTTTTATTGCAAATCTTTAGCTGTGAGAATGTGTTTTGGCAATCCCCCGCTCTACAAAGACTCTCCTCCCCGAATACAAGATCGACTCTACTAAAATTTTAAGAAGAATCAAATGCTGGAAGAATATTCCTTAACCAATTGTTACCTTTTTAGGCAATCGGAGAGTTTATTCAAAAGAGGGAGAGAAGACAAGTGTCTGGAGTGTGAAAAAATAGTCAAATGAGCCCCTATTTATAGTTTTTTCAGCCTGACAGCTTGAGACGGCCATCTGGAGTGCAGAAAATAGGGATGGCCGTCTGTAGAGGCCGGGACGGCCGTCTAGGATCTGGGACGGCCGTCCAAAGTAACAAAACTGGCTGAGACGGTCGTCTGGTATGTGGGACAGTCATCTGGGCTGACTGGGATGACCATCCCGACTTCTAGGACGACCATCTCGACTGTTTTGGCCAGATTTTGTGTTCTGGGACTCCCGGAAGCTTTCCTTTCTTTATTCAGAAGTTGATTGATGCCGATAGACTTCCACCGTAGCTTTATCTTCAGATAGAAAGTCTTCTTAGCCTTTATTGAGTGGCCGGGAAAAATTAGGGGTCTACACCAGTTATTTTATAAATAAACTTTTGAAATCACACTTTTACCCTTTTATTTGCAGAATTAAAAAAATGATGACTACATGGCCCTAGTAGCTATTGCACAATTTAATATAAGTAAAAAAAAGGTCGTAAAAGAGAGGGAGAGAGTGAAGAAACCTCTGGAGCAAGCTTTTGATTAAGTCTCTTGAAAAATAGGGTGCATTTTGGCAGCCCTTCGCTCTACAACGTCGAATTATCTCTCAAAACACTATAAAAACTCTCTTAAAACGCTTAGAAACTCCGGAAATGCTTCGAAGGGACTCTAAAAGAAGAATTATAAGAAATTATAAGAGGGGAAGGTGGAAGAGCTATGTGAAATGAAGGGGAGAGAGAGTGTCCCCCTATTTATAGGGATTCGCACCTGTCAGGTCGGGACCGTCGTCTCGACTGACAAGGTCGAGACGACGGTCTTGCCAATCAGGACAACAGTCTCGCCAATCGGGACGGTGGTCTCGCCAATCGGGACGGTGGTATCGATTTTGCCAAATGGCGAGAAGGCCTTCTCGCCAAACAGGAAGGTCGTCTCGCTGTTAGCGATTGGCGAGACGACCGTCTTGCCAAATGTGACGGCAATCTCGACCATTGCTGATGGCGAGATGGCGGTCTCGTTAAGCGAGACGACGGTCTCGACCCTTCAAGTGGGAATCTTTATTTTTTTGTACAGAAAAGTCTTCCTACTCTAATATGGGGCCTAATAGTATCTCCTAGTGGCTTTTTAGGCCTTGCCCATCTTCGAATTGGAGGTTTTATGCTCTTATTTTGGGGGTCGGGCAAGATTCGGGGTCTACAAGAAAAATCTGGAAGGTCGAGATGACCATCTAGGACTCGAGACGGCCATCTTGGCCTAACAATAACAACAAGACGACCGTCTAGATCTTGTGATGGCTGTCTCCTTTGAAATTTGCCCCAAGACGGGCGTCTCACATGTGGGATGGGTGTCTCATTTGAATTTTTCAATTGGGACGGTCGTCTCGCCATATGGGACGGGCATCTCAAATATCATTTTTTTTAAAAGATAGGACTCTATTCATCAACATCAATACATGTAATGTTTATGATATGCATCCTATAATATGTTTACTTTTATTTAATATTTCAAAAGAATTAACTGGTGTGCTTTTGCTTCTGGCTTGCTTCTGTTGTCGTGTACTTCCGTCATTATGTGCTTCTATCAACATGATTAGTTGTACCATTTTTGCCGTTTCGGATCTTTGCTATGACCGAAGAGTAATCATTTTGAATGTAGAGCAACTTCCATGTTAGTGCCCCTCTTCCTTTTCTTAGGGATTTCAATCCTCCTATTGATCACTATATTTCCACATTCCCCAATTAATCACTCGAATGCTTATAGTGAAGGTCAAGAGAAGAGATAGAAAGGGATTTATTGCAAAGGCTTGTGTTTTAGTGGGATTTCTTTTGTTTTATTTTTGAAATAATAGTTTCTATAAGAATGACTAGTAGGATCTGCGACCCGATGAGGTCCTCCCAAATCTCACCGGTTGTGAGGGCAGTTGTCCGCTCACAAATGGCTCCCTGGTACTCTGGCATCAGGGTGTCCACGGGCTGGTTGAAGCCCATGGTGACGTTGAACTCATCCAACGTCATCGTCTGATAGGTCCCGTTCATGTAGTACGAGACCATCCTCGTCGGAGGGACACTCGAGAACAGCGCTGGCATATCCACCATCGTGACGGAGGCGAGGAACTCCATCACAGCCTCGCGGTAGATGCGGGTAGGAGGGTCCTAGAAGAGGAAGTCCCACCCAATGTTGTGGATGTAGCCTCGTACATCCTCGTCCCAACCGAACTCGATCAGGATGCTGAAATCCAAGCGTAGCAGAGGGTGCCAGGAGTATCTCCTAATATGGTCGAGTCTGGCCTTGTGTTGCAGCATGAGCTGAGTCGAATTTGGCGGGGCCTGTCGTGCCATGGTGCTTTGCTCGGATCCCCAACCTCTCTTTCGGGGACTAGAAGACTCGCCTTGTTGCATTTTGCTTAAAGACACTCAAGTATGTATGAGGATGTATGAGATGATGCAGGAATGAGATGCTTTGAAACTGACCCAAAAGCCCCTATATATAGAAAATGTTTTTTCAAGGTCGGGACCATCGTTTGGGATTCGGGACGGTTGTCTCGAATTTTCAGGGTTCGAGACCGCCGTCTGGAATGTTGAGATGACAATCTCGCCCTTCGCGACATGGCGAGTCGGCCGTATCGCCATGTCCGGATACGCAAACATTCCGCTGCACGATTCTAACAGGGCCTTGTCAGTCTTTAGGCCAAAAGAGGAAGGTTATCACCTTGAGTGGTGGTTTCCGACAATACCGGTAGGCTCATGGCCCTCACTACGGCAAATCGTACAATGCCACCCACTCCTTAAGGTTATCCCACTTGCCCCCGGGTATAGGGAGAACTGTTGTGTGCAAGGGTTTGTGTACAGTTGTTATTTCAAACAACTGCATAAAATAAACATACAACAGTTATTAAAGCCAAACAATAAAGCATGTTATAAAGCAAGGAAGGGTAAAAATATAATTTCTAGTTTTTATTTCTCAAAACTAGTCCATCACTAAAAGGGATCAACTCTCTAGCTTCCCAAGTGGAGTCGCCATCTGTCGCCGCCGTCAAAAGGGGCGATCGGAGCGACGTGATGGTTTTGTTTGACTCGCGTTTTTTAAAGAAATGGTTCAACGCCTTTAGGTTGTCCGATAACTGGGTTGGACCTAAAGGCGAGGTTTTTGAAAAGGTTCGAGGAGTCGCCACCAATATTTTTACCAAAAACATTGGAAAAGGAAAAAGAAGGTGATGGTTTTTAAGAAAAACCAACTTTGGTCATTACAACCAGAGTTAGGTAAGGGAGTTAGTTATGTGTGGGGTAAGTATTAGCTTCCCCACAACGCCCCTTTCGGGTTCCCTATGATGGATTATTTTTATAAAGAAATAAGAACATTATGTTAGAATCGCGCAGCGGAATGTTCGCATGGTCGGACAAAAACCAAGAGGGGGGGTAAATTGGTTTCTTAATAAAAATTAGGTTTTCAAAATTTTCCCCAAATTTTACCGATTAAAAATTGTGTAAATGTAAATAGAGAAGAGAAGAGAATCTTACACAGGAGATTTATACTGGTTCGGATCAAAAGACCCTACGTCCAGTTGCTAATCACTCAAACAGAGGATTAACGTTGTCACTATAATCACAATTGTTACAAAAAAATTACAATGAAAAGATAAAGATAAGAAAACACCTCTCTTGAAATCCACAAGAGATGATGAACAACTTTCCCTAGAGACGGCACAGCACACAATCCACTAAGAACTGCACTTAGTGATTCTTATTGCTTCTAGCCCACACCAGGTTCGAAAAGCCCCTTTTTCTTGCAACAAACAGTTCTCTGGCACTACAACACTTAACTTTTGTATGAAAAAGGTTGTTCTAATTTTCTGAGTGCCATAGAGAAGCTTAAGTAGAGAAATTAGGGTTTGGGAATAGGGAATTTCGGAATTAGGGTTCTTGGAAATAGGGTTTTCGAAAATAGGGTTGATTTAAAGTTAAAAATCAAAATCTGACTGAAATAATCGATTAAATGAAGTATTAATCGATTATTACAGAGCCAAAATCAACAGAACCCTAAAACTCGCTGTTTTAATCGATTAAAAGGGCTGTTAATCGATTAATAGACCTGTTAATCGATTAACAGGTGGTTTAATTGATTAAACCAGTGAGCAGATACAGAAAATGGTTTTTCTCACTGTTTTAATCGATTATTTCCCTATTTAATCGATTAAAGCCAAGCCTGGATGATAAATTTGAGCTTTTTGAAGCTTCTAAGGTGCAGACTATGTACCGGTTATCTTAAACTCAAATATTACAGACTCAATCTAATTGAAACAGAGTTATTACAATACAAAACAAGTCTTCAACACTCTAAGTCTTTGTGTTCTTGAATCATCATCAAAATCAACAATCTTCATGTCCATCAAGTGCAACATCAAGTCCTTGAATGTTCAACAATCTCCCCGTTTTTTATGATGATCAAAATTATCTTTTAAAGCCTTGTAATAACCTGTTTTATCTGTCATACTAACAAACACATTAAACATACCAGATAATATTTAAAAACAATCATATTTAGGCTTTAAATATTTTCTCCCCCTATTTTGATTAGAATAAAAAATAATTCATCTATTACAAACATAATAGCTCCCCCTCAAAATATGCATAACTTAGAGAAAACTCCCCCTCAATCAAAGCAATAACAGAATACCATATTTTATTTCAGAGATAAGCAATCATTACAATATAGGAAATAACAACGAATTAAAAAATTTTCACTATCATCACTATAAAAGTGTGCATCAAATCTATTTTCTAAACGGCACACTTTATCATCTACATCAGATATACGGCGAATTATTTCCTCATGTCGTACTCCAGAAAGAGTGAAGAATGACTGCATTCTCTGATTCATGTCAGATAACATGTCTTCCATGGATTGTCGGGTTTCATGATGAGTAGAGGAAGTTCCAACACTTTGGATTGGATCAGAGGGAAACTCAGCAGCAGGAGGCATATCTTCATCAGAATCTTCATTATCTTCACCTTAATTCGGAACGTCATCCTTGTGAACATAAATGTCGTTGACACGCACCATTTGTAGTTGGATCAATGTGCTGTCAAGCATGCGATTCAAGTTATTTGTTCTTACTGTTTGTTCACCTTCGACATTGACTCCCTTATATTCAAGAATCCGAGAGACAAGGAGGGCATATGGAATTTTGAATGTGGGATGACGTTTGGCTTTTAACATAGTCATGGTGACAAGAACGCCCCAATCTAAAGGTTCATTATTCATTATGGCATGAATAATACGAAGATCAATTGAAGAACATTGAGCATGATTTGTAGCCCGGGGACAAAGGATCCAGACAATTAGATGTAAAATCATGCGTTCCTCCTTCTTTAGAGGTCTAGCAAGAAGGAGATGCCCAATCTCCATGGAGGGATTTCGCAGAAAAGAACGGTAAGCTAAGAACCTGTCAAAATCATCTAGCTCACCATAAATGTTAATAGCATCTTCTCTAATTGGAAAGTGGGCAACGTTCTCCCAAATATCATCGTCAAGAATAATTGTGACGCCTTTTACTCTAGAGGTAGCTATTTGATCTCTAAATTTAAACCTAGAGAAAAATACCCTAACAAGGTCAGGATAATACGTACCTTGCATTTGGATGAAGGGAAGAACTCCTTGAATTTCAAGAAGATTGGGAAAATTGAATCCCCTATTGATGAACTGCTCACCAATAAGGAACTTTGGAGAAATAATAGCATGTTCCTTCCAGTAGGTCAGAAATTCTTGTTGGCCATCTGTATCAGAAATCCATCCTTCTACAGAATTAGGACAGGGACGAGATGAGGGTGCAGATCTTCTTCTAGTAGGGATCTTAGCACGAGAAGATGAGGCCATTGAAAGATTAAAGGAATAACAAGAAGATTTAGAAAGCTAAATGTAGTGAAAAGAGGGCAAGATTGATAACCAATTGATAGAATAAGGCAAGAAAGCTTGAATTCAAGAGATAGAAGTGAGTAGAAGTGATATGGAGGCCCCTATTTATAATAAAGCATGTCCAACGGTCATATGAAAGTGTATAGGGTGCAAAAGATCCATTAGCAACGGCTAGGAGGCCAAACTTGCCAGGTTTAATCGATTAAACCAGTGCCAGAGTCATTTAATCGATTAAATTGAGCAGATAATCGATTAATTATGTATTTAATCGATTAATTATCGATTTAATTGATTAATTCAGAGAGGAATGCCCTATTTTGAGTGTTTTGGATGCAAATTATCGATTATAACTCCAATTAATCGATTATTCCAGAGAGTACATCATATTTTTGAGGTTTTAACACATGATAAACTATGAACATCCTGTATAATGAATTTCAACATTACAATCATCCAAAAACTGTCTCAATAAGTGGAATTTAAGCTATTTCTAATATCCCTAAGTCTCTTCTAAGATCATAAAATCTATCTTTGGGTAGAGGCTTAGTAAAAATATCTGCTAATTGATGCTTTGTATCAACGTATTCTATTTTACAGTTCCCTTTGCTGATATGATCTCTCAAAAAGTGATGTCTAATTTCTATGTGCTTAGTCCTAGAGTGCATTACTGGATTCTTAGTAAGATTAATTGCACTCGTATTATCACACATCAAAGGTATGTCATTTAAAAATATACTATAATCTTCTAACTGTTGTTTCATCCACAAAATTTGAGCACAACAACTACCAGCTGCAATATATTCAGCTTCAGTGGTAGATAAAGCAACACAAGCTTGTTTCTTAGAATGCCACGATACTAAGGATGAACCTAATAAATGACATGTCCCACTAGTACTTTTCCTATCAATTTTGCATCCACCATAATTAGCATCAGAATATCCTATTAAACTATTACAAGCATCAGATGGATACCATAAATCAAAACCAGTAGTTCCTTTTAAATACTTTAAAATATGTTTTACTGCAATTAGGTGAGATTCTTTTGGACAAGCCTGAAATCTAGCACACACACAGACAGAATGCATAATATCAGGTCTACTTGCAGTTAAGTATAATAGTGAACCTATCATACCTCTATACATATATTGATTAACTTCCAAACCTGATTCATCCTTGTCTAAATAGCATGAAGTTCCCATGGGTGTGTTAGCTTCCTTTGAGGTGTCCATTCCAAACTTTTTAAGGATCTCTTTGCAGTATTTGGTTTGAGAGATGAAAATGCCATCTTTAAGTTGCTTGATTTGTAGTCCAAGGAAGAATGTCAATTCTCCCATCATAGACATTTCAAACTCTCCCTGCATTATCTTAGCAAATTCTACACATAACAAATTATCAATTGATCCAAAAATAATATCATCAACATATACCTGGACCAATAAGATATGTTCTTTAACTTTCTTTATAAACAAAGTAGAATCAAATTTTCCTCTAGTAAAATCATTTGAAGTTAGGAAACTACTTAGCCTCTCATACTAAGATCTAGGAGCTTGTTTCAACCCATATAATGCTTTCTTTAATTTAAAAACATGATTAGGAAAACTAAAATCCTCAAAACCAGGGGGTTGCTCCACATAAACTTCTTCTTTAATAAAACCATTCAAAAATGCACTCTTAACATCCATTTGATATAATTTACATTTCATCAAAGATGCATAAGCAAGAAGTAGGTGTATAGCCTCTAACCTGGCAACAGGAGCATAAGTTTCATCATAATCTATACCTTCCTCCTGACAATAGCCTTTGGCAACAAGTCTAGCTTTATTCTTTGTTATGTTCCCATCTTCATCAAGTTTATTACTAAATACCCATTTGGTTCCAATAACTTGATGTGATTCTTCTCTTGGGATTAATTCCCAGACTTGATTCCTTTCAAATTGGTTAAGTTCCTCTTACATAGCAATGCACCATTGGTCATCTTTAAGTGCTTCCTCAACATTTTTGGGTTCTATCTGTGACACAAAAGCTACAGACATACAGAAATTAGTCATATTTCTAGTTCTTACCCCTTTTGAGATGTCACCTATGATATTGTCCATTGAGAGTCCTCTAGGTGATTTCCATTCTTTTGCTAATTCAGGTGTTTGAGAAGGCTCATTTTCTTCCAAATATAATTCATCAAGAGCTTCTCTTATATATTCATCATCACCTGCAAGTTCTTTATTTGACTCAAGAGAATTTCCCCCAAGGTCTACAATATCATCAAAAGTAACATGGATAGATTCTTCTATATTCAAAGTTCTTCTATTAAACACCCTGTAAGCCTTACTAGTTAATGAATAACCTAAGAAAATGCCCTCATCGGCTTTAGAGTCAAATTTTCCTAAGTTGCAAAGCACTTACATCTTTATTTTAAAGATGGCATTATTTAATACAAAGCACTTACATCCAAAAATTTTCAAATGAGCAACATTAGGCTTTCTACCATTAAACAATTCATAAAGAGTAGATTTAATAATTGACCTAATGAGCATTCTATTTAAAACATAACATGCAGTACTAACCGCATCAGCCCAAAAATACTTAGGAACATTAGATTCATTTAACATAGTTCTAGCAAGTTCCTCTAATGACCTATTTTTCCTTTCAACTACACCATTTTGTTGGGGAGTCCTAGGAGCAGAAAAGTTATGTAATATTCCATTTTCTTGACAATAATTTTCAAACTTTTCATTTTGAAACTCACCACCATGGTCACTTCTTAAAACTTTAATTCTTAAGTCTTTCTCATTTTGAATTTGTTTTGCAAATTTTCTAAAGACCTTAAAAGCTTCACTTTTCGTAGTTAGGAAAAATGTCCATGTATATCTAGAGTAATCATCAACAATCACAAGACCATAATAATTTCCACCAAAGCTTTTTATCCTAAAAGGTCCAAATAAATCTAAATGTAATAATTCTAGGGGTTTTGAAGTGGAAATAACATTCTTTGATTTAAATGATGATTTTACTTGTTTACCTTTTTGACATGCATCACATAACCTATCTTTTTCAAATTTTAATTTAGGCAAACCAATAACTAAGTCTTTTGAAATCAATTTGTTCAAATGATGCATATTTATATGAGCTGCTCTTTTATGCCATAACCAAGGGTTCTCTTCCTTAGCAACTAAACATGTTATACTAGAATCATGTAAACAATCCAAATCAATCAAATATATATTATTATGCCTAATGCCTTTTAATTCTACATTTTCGGAATCTATCAAGTGTATGGTGCAAAATTTGCTTTCAAAAATTACCTTGAAACCTTTGTCACATAGTTGACTTATGCTAAGGAGATTATGTTTAAGTCCATCAACAAGAAGCACATCCTTGATCTCCAAAGTGTTTGCACCACCTATGTTTCCAATTCCAAGAATCTTCCCTTTGTTGTTGTCCCCATAAGTTACATATCCTTGTTCCTTAGCCTTGAAACTCACAAATTTATATTTATCTCCAGTCATATGTTTTAAGCATCCGCTATCAAGATACCACATAGACTTCTTTGATTTGGAAGTTTCCTACAAAACAAGAATATAGTAAACTTAGGTCCCCACAACTTTTGGGTCCTTTGGGTCCCCACATAACAAATTATTTAGCTATAGGAACCCAAATGTATTTACCTTTAGGTACACCAAAATGTTTAATTTTACATCTATTTGACGTGTGACCTTGTTTCATGCAATAAAAACATATTTTTGATGTAGCATTTGAAAATGATGCATTTCTAATCATAGATGCTCTAGTTCCTTTTTCTACCCATACTCTTTTATTTTTCCTTTTAGGCTTTTTCAAAGGAACTTGATGATTTACATTATTTTGAGCAAACATCAATTCATGCTTCTTAAGATCATCTATTTCCTTTTCGGCTTTGTCTAGCAAATGATTAAGAATATCTATGTCATATTCATGCTCTTTACAATTTGCACATGCTAAGTTCTTATCATTTTCCTCATCTAAACATACAATTTTCGTTTCTAAGGACTCCTTTTCTTCTAAACATGTGATTTTCATTTTTAAGGAGTCTATTTCCTTTTCGGATCTACTTAAGTTCTTCTTTACAACTTTATATTCATTTTTCAAATTCTTAAAGGCACTAAACAATTCATTATATGCATTTTGTAATTCATCAAAATCATTTTCATCATCACTTGAGGATGAGTCGGAATCACTAACCTCAAAGTCGGATGATATATTGTCTTTTGCCAACAAGCAAATGTTAGCTTCTATTTCTAAGTCACTTGATTCCGAAATCGCGTCACTATCATCGGTTCCTTCATAAGTTACTCTTAGTTTTTCCCACATCTCTTGAGCACTTTTACAAACAGAGATCCTGTAAAACTCGTCAAGGGTTAAAGCAGATGAAATAATATTTCTAACCATAACGTCAAATTGTGCTTTTCTGTTTTCCTCTGCAGTCCATCTAGAAAAAGGTTTGGGAACGTCAACACCGTTCTCAGTAACTTTAGGAATATATGGACCATTTAAAATAGCATCCCAAACGCCTCTATCAACAGACTCTAAAAAGATTTGCATTCTTACCTTCCAAAAAGGATAATTTTGACCCGCAAAAAGTGGGGGTCTGTTGATAGACGCACCTTCGGAAAAAGTTTGATTTTGTCCGGCCATTGTCGAAAATTTCAATGACTATCAAAGCAAGCTCTGATACCACTTGTTAGAATCGCGCAGCGGAATGTTCGCGTGGTCGAACAAAACCCAAGAGGGGGGGTAAATTGGTTTCTTAATAAAAATTAGGTTTTCAAAATTTTCCCTAAATTTTACCGATTAAAAATTGTGTAAATGTAAATAGAGAAGAGAAGAGAATCTTACACAGGAGATTTATACTGGTTTGGATCAAAAGACCCTACGTCCAGTTGCTAATCACTCAAACAGAGGATTAACGTTGTCACTATAATCACAATTGTTACAGACAAATTACAATGAAAAGATAAAGATAAGAAAACACCTCTCTTGAAATCCACAAGAGATGATGAACAGCTTTCCCTAGAGACGGCACATCACACAATCCACTAAGAACTCCACTTAGTGATTCTTATCGCTTCTAGCCCACACCAGGTTCGAAAAACCCCTTTTTCTTGCAACAAATAGTTCTCTGGCACTACAACACTTAACTTTTGTATGAAAAAGGTTGTTCTAATTTTCTGAGTGCCATAGAGAAGCTTAAGTAGAGAAATTAGGGTTTGGGAATAGGGAATTTCGGAATTAGGGTTCTTGGAAATAGGGTTTTCGAAAATAGGGTTGATTTGAAGTTAAAAATCAAAATCTGACTGAAATAATCGATAAAATGAAGTATTAATCGATTATTACAGAGCCAAAATCAACAGAACCCTAAAACTCTTTGTTTTAATTGATTAAAAGGGTTGTTAATCGATTAAAAGGGCTGTTAATCGATTAAACCAGTGAGCAGATACAGAAAATGGTTTTTCTCACTATTTTAATCGATTATTTCCCTATTTAATCGATTAAAGCCGAGCCTGGATGATAAATTTGAGCTTTTTGAAGCTTCTAAGGTGCAGACTATGTACCGGCTATCTTAAACTCAAATATTACAGACTCAATCTAATTGAAACAGAGTTATTACAATACAAAACAAGTCTTCAACACTCTAAGTCTTTGTGTTCTTGAATCATCATCAAAATCAACAATCTTCATGTCCATCAAGTGCAACATCAAGTCCTTGAATGTTCAACACATTAAAACTACGCTTTTACCCTTATTTATTTATTGTAGAAATTAAATTATTGACTACATGGCCCTTAATAGCTAATGCACAGAGATAGTAAAAAGCGATAAAAGGGATATGAGAGAACCTTCGAAGCAAGCTTTTTATAAAATATTCTTGAACAGGGCGCTTTTTGGCAAACTCCACGCTCTATAATGCAACTCACTCTTCTCTCAAAGCACTTCAGAATGCTTCCTAAGAACTCTACAACTCTAGAAATACTTCAAAGAGGTTTTAGGAGAGTATTTTGAGAATTATATAGTTGGAGAAGTTGTAGAAGGTTGTGAAAACAAGGAGAATCCCCCCTTTTATAAAAATTCATACCTGTCAGGCCGGGACCGACGTCTTGCCTAACAAGGTCGGGACCGCCATCTTGACTTTCGGGACTGTCGTCTCGCCAAACGAGATGACAGTGTCGCCTTTGGCAAGTGGCGAGACGACGGTCTCACCCTTAGCCAACGGCGAGACGGAGGTCTCGCCAAACGAGACAGTGGTCTCAACCCTTTGGGTGAAATTTCTTATTTTTCGTGTACAAAAATCCTTCCTATTCTAATATGGGGCCTATTGGTCAATCCTAGGGACCTTTAAGGCCTTGCCCATCTTCGAACGGAAGTCTTCTGCTCTTTATTTTGAGGCCGGACAAGATTTGGGGTCTACACGAAATATAGAGGGCTTATTGGTTCTTTTTTATATCTCATAGCAAGTATGTGTGCCAGGTTTCAATCTGCACCAAAAGAATCATATTTTACTGCTGCAAAGATGATTCTCAAATATCTCAAAGGAACATTGAATGTTGGGTTGTGATATCGTGGTGAGTCAAAATTGAACCTTATTGGTTACTCTGACTCAGATTTTGTAGGGTGTAAGCTTGACAGAAAAAGCATAAGTGGCACATGTCATCTCCTAGGAAGTAGTCTAATCTCATGGCATAGGAAAAAATAATCATGTGTTGCTCTCTCTACTACTGAAGCCGAGTACATTGTAGTTGGAAGTTGTTGTGCTCGATCCTTATGGCTCAAACAACAACTTGGGGACTACGGTTTACTTCTCAATAAAATCCCTCTTTTATGTGATAATACCAGTGCCATTATATTAACAAAGAATCCAATTCAACATTCTAGGACAAAACATATAGAAATTAGACATCATTTCATTAGAGATCATGTTTCAAAAGGTGATTGTGACATTTTCTTTATAGAAACTAAGAAACAATTAGCTGATATATTCACAAAACCTCTTGCTCGTGATCCCTTTTATAAAATCCAAACTGAATTAGGAATCTTAGATGCATCAAACATCACTTAGTTCTCATTTCTGATTGTTTTAATTGATACAAACCAGCTTTAATCAATTAATTTCACTTATAATACTACTGTTTGTACTGTTTTAATCGATTAAATTTCGATTTAATCGATTAAATGCTCTTAGGAATATAATGTGCATCTGTCAGTCCTGCTTTAATCGATTAAAACGTTATTTGTATCAATTAAAATCATTAACAGGATCAATTTAATTGATTATGTCTTGTTTTTAATCGATTATTACTCTAGAAAGAAAATTAAAGGCTTTAGTTAATGGATGTTCTTGTAACATGCTACTAAAGCAAGGTTCCCTTATCTTTACACGTGTCTATTGTATTCATTACAAACATGTTAATGAAGATAAGTTTTGATTCTTAAATGAATAATACATCTCATTGGTATCAAGAAATTTTATTATTTTTCTTTCTGATTTTACTGCTATTTTAAAAATAAATTTTGTTATCATGCATATTGCTTGTTTTATACCTATCTTCCCTATTTTTGATGAAGTCAAAGGGGAGAAATGATTAATTTTTTTAATACTCACTAATCTAGGGGGAGAAATGATTAATCTTGAATATTCACTAATCTATATATCCAAGTAATTTCTTTTGCAGATCAAGATCTTTCAAAGAGATGTTTGTCTTCATCAAATAGGGGGAGACTGAAAGTGATGAAGATCTTATTGGATCATTTGATAAAATGAAGATCTTGTGGATTTGATGAAGTCAAAGGCTAATTGGGTTAAAGGGTAGAGTGATGAGTGAGTCTACATCTATACATAGGTATAATCATTCATATCCCTTTGCTACATGAAGTTTCATCATTTGAAAGAATTTGAAAAATGCCTTTAAAGATGTTTTTAATCCGTTAAAAACCAAAGCAATCAATTAAACTGTTTTTAAGAAATTGTTTTAACTAATATTATATGAGCTTTATCAATTAAAATGTTCTTAAAACTTACATGACAAATTTTTAACTGATAGGTTTTCGAAATAATCGATTAAAACCATTTAAAACATTCACTGGAATTGTTTTAATCGATACACTTTCAAATTAATCGATTATTTTCACTAAAGGAGTTTTTTAAAACCTTCTACCAGTGTTTTAACTGATATTATTTCGAAATAATCGATTAAAATCACTTAAAATGTTTTGGAAAGTGTTCGGTAGTATTTTAATCGATGTAAATTCGAAATAATCGATTAAAATAACTTGAAATATTTTGAAATGTATTCTGTAAGAATTTTAATCGATGTAAAATCGAATTAATCAATTAAAACAACTTAAGGAACTTTTTGCTAACTGTTTTAATCGATTAAAACTAGTTGTTATCAGTTAAAATCACTTAGAAAGTTTTGTGAAAAGTTTTGGTAGAATATTAATCGATTAAATTGCAAATTAATCGATTAAAATAACTTAAGGGACTTTTTGTTAATTTTTTAATTTATTGAAACGATGTCGCATCAGTTAAAATAAATATGGAAAATGATCAAGAACATTTTAACAGATTAAAAGAAGTTTTAACCGATTAATCAAAGACTTTTAATAGATTAAAATTTTAACAGATTAATTACACCAACAGTTAAAAAACTTCTCTATATAAACAGATTTGATTCAACATTTTAAAATACACTTTTGAGCAATCAATCAAGCAATCATAAGAGCTATTTTGAAGAAAGAATCGTGCAAGTTTGTGTAGTTTTTAGAGTTCTTTCTTGAGGCAATTTTTGCATTCTTTTGGTGAAGAAACTCATTCTGCAGGAGCTGCATAATCCGGGTTTGATAGTCCTAGTTTCTTCTCTTTGTTTCTTTACATCTCTTTACTATTGAACTCAGCTGGAATTTGGCTGAGAACTGGATGTAGCCCTGGGATTGGGTGAACCAGTATAAATCTTGGTTGTATTTCTCTAAACCTTACTCTCTTTAATTTTGCTACTAATCTATATTGAATTGCTTGTTTTTCTTGATTCAAAAAGTTATTAGAATTCAAAATCTTTGAAATAGATAATCTGTATTAAGAAAAGTGCGAAAATCTTTCAAAGATCAATTCACCCCCCCCCCTCTTGATCTCATCCTCTTTTTCTAACATTATTATCATCTTTAGGTGGGTCAACCGTTGGGGAGATCTTGATGACGAAAGGCTTCCTTTCCATTGATTCTGATTTGTGGAAAGAATATCAATTAATCCTTTCTTTTTATTATCTTTATTATTAATGAGGAGGGATGTATGAATGTGTGCAACTTATGAATGCAATAGACAGTTGAAAAGATGAAGTCAAAGATGATCCTTGTTTATTTCATCTAAAAAGTGTACATCCCTCTATACAATGCTTCGAAGCAAGTTTTGACAAAAATGGAGAAGCCTAAAGAAACCCACAGGCGGGTTAGGTTTCCTCCGTAATTCCTCTTTGGCTATCCGCACTGAGTTTGTAAGTGCTTTAACTTGTTGATGTACCGCCTAACTCATATCTTCACTATATTGATGAGCCTCTTTTATCTTCGCCTCTTGATAACGATCAAGGCTTGTAGTTCATCAAAATTTTCTATTGCTCGGTCTCTTTCATGAAGGATTTGGCCATACTGAGCTAGTCCATCTCTCTCTTTACTACGTAACTCATAAAGGTTTTCATTGTATCTTTCGGCAGTTTCCCACCACTTTCGTGCTTCTGACCGAGTTTTTGTTAAGTCATCTTGTATTGACTTAATTGTTTGTGTTTGTTTTGCAAGCATGATCTCAAGGTGTGCTATTTCGACACTCATATCTCGAAGTCGACTATCTTGTTCAAGTTTCAAAATTTTCAATGCTCGAATAGTCTCCTCTTTATAATCAGCACAATCATTCTTAAGGCGCTCTATTTCCTGGTCTTTCTTCTTGCATTGCCTTTGTAGATCATTTATAAAGAGGGCAGATTCTTTCTCTTTTTCCTCAAGAGTCCTCAATTGGGCTTCCATTATCTCTACCCTTTTAGTTAAGGCATTGACTTGTAATTGCAGCTCTTCATTTGCTGATGTTGTGGTAAGTGTAGCAGATGGTTGTGGTAACCTTCTACTTTTCCTCCACTCCTCATAATCGTTGGAAGTAGACATTTGAGCCTTGCCGAGCTCTCTATCTCCCATATAGACTGGCTTCTCTCATGCTTTTTGGATGGCAGATGCCTCCTCGAAGCTACTGGAGTGACAACAGAAACACATCCCTCCGAGCTCTTCTATTGATGGCGCAGTTTGGGTCCTCATGAGTTATCGCATAACTATTTTTGGGGAATAAGCCGTACAACCCCTCAGGCCCAATAATGGTACATTCGGATAATCTCCACATCATATGAGAACATAACCCGGTCGGAACCAAGGGCAAGCCCATGACAAATGCTCTATGCTCCAATTTTCCAACTCGGTTTTCCATTCTATAGCTTGACGATGTTGGAGAGGGATTTTCGAAAAGCTCCTTAAAGGATCAGGGAATGCCCCCATGTGACCTGAGGCGTAAAAGTGAGTAATACCCCAGACATACAATAATGAAGAGCAACATCTAAGTATCTTCCCTTGCTTTTGTCGGCAAAAATCTACTAAAAGCAGGGTGTCAACAAGAAGTGCAGGCACGGGATTCCTCAAATATACATCCCAGGCGAAGAATGCATCCATGACAGCGTGATCCACAATGTTCACATGAAATGGGAATAATATAAATCCAAACATTATCAATGCTACAGTCTTGTTAAAAGTAGACCAATCTTTCTCATCGGCCAAAGATGACAAATGGTCTTCTAACATTGAAATTTTCCAACCTCGGATATTCCCTTTTGTCACCGCCGTAAAAAGAGGCGGTCGGAGCTACGCGATAGTTTTGCTTCGACTCACGTTTTTTAAAGATATGGTTCAACGCCTTTAGGTTGTCCGATAATCGGTCTGGACTTAAAGGTGAGGTTTTCGAATAAGGGTTCTGGAGTCGCCACCAATGTTTTATCCAGAAACATTGGAAAAGGAAGAAAAAGAAGGTGTTGATTTAGAAAAACCAACTTTGGCCATTATTACCAGAGTTAGGTAAGGGAGTTAGTTACATGTAGGGAAGGTATTAGCTTCCCTACGATGCCCCTTTCAGGTTCCCTATGATGGACAATTTATTTTAATAAATACATGAGAATTAGGACATGCCTAACTAAGAAACGCTTAAGAAAGCTTCCTCGAGAAACTGCGTTCGGTAGAGGGATCGTAGGAGAATAATTTGGAAAAAGTGCAAAAGGGAAAGTTTCTCTCTGTTGTGAAAAGGTTGAGGACGTTCGCCCCCCCCCCCCCTTTTATAGAAATTCATGCTTGTCGGGTTGGGACCGCCGTCTCGGCAAATGAGACAGTGATCTCGCCTTCGGTAAGTGGCGAGACAGCAGTCTCGCCAAACGAGACGGCAGTCTCGGCCCTTTAGATGGAATTTCTTATTTTTCGCGCACAAAAAACCTTCCTATTCTAATATGGTGCCTATCGATCTATCCTAGGGATATTTTAGGCCTAGCCCATCTTTGAACGGAAGTCTACTGCTCTTTATTTTGAGGTCGGGTAAGATTTGGGGTCTACAACTGCCCCCCCCCCCTTCACCTGACTAGCCGACTGTTGGCTCGACATGCCAAAGAGATTGGCTAGAGGGTGAAGGAGTTAACCCTCGTGCCCTGCTATCCTTCGGATGCTCCTTCTTATGGTAGCCGATCCTCTAGATGAAAAATATGTGTGTGCCTCCAGGATGCTCCTTCATGCGGTAGTCAACCCCTTTGGATAAAAAGGTGTGAACCTCCGGGATGCTCCTTCTTGCAGTAGCCGACCCCTTTAGCTGAAAAATGTGTTAGAAATGTAGGCTGAGATCAAGAGGGGGGTGAATTGATCTTTGAAAGATTTTTGCAATTTACAGATTATCTATTTCAAAGATTAAGAAATCTGACCAGTTCTTGAATCACACACAGCAAGCAATCAAAATAAATGCAGTCACAGAATTAAAGGAGAGAAAGGTTTAGAAAGATACAACCAAGATTTATCTGGTTCACCCAATCCCAGGGCTACGTCCAGTTTCCAGCCAAATTCTAGCTGGGTTCCACTAGATTGAACGTTTTATAGATTACAACTTTAATCTCACACTCAATCTACCACAAGAACCAAAATTCCAGTTCATGCACCTAAACCTTCACCAAGAACCAAATTCCAGTTCTTGACCAACCCTACAGCCAAATTCCAGCTACAGAAACTAGTGCCCACAATTCCAGGCACCCACAATACAATAAAGAAAGTAAAGAAACAAATAGAAGAAACTAGAACGCTCAAACCAGATTTATGTAGCTCTGTAGTATGTGTTTCTTCTCCAAAAGAATGCAATTTTGCCTCAAGAAAGAACTTCTATGAACTTCACAAAATTAGCGTGATTCTCTCTTGAAAGTAGCACTTATGATTGCTTGATTGATTGCTAAAAGATGATGCTTTAAAAAGTTCAAGCAACTCTGTTTATATAGAAGATTTTCTAAACTATCTGGTTTATTTAATCTGTTAAAATAATCTTTTAATCTGTTAAAAGTCTTGTTTTAATCTGTTAAAACTTCTTTTAATCTGTTAAAAAGTTGTTGATTATTTCCAGATTTGTTTTAATTGATACGACACCGTTTATATCAATTAAAACTCTTTGTAAAAAATCTTCCAAACTATTTTAATCGATTGTTTCGTCTTTCAATCGATTAAAATACTGCAAAACATTCTTATAAACTTTTCTAAGTGATTTTAACTGATAACAATCTGTTTTAATCGATTAAAACACTTTGAAAAAAGTTCACTTAGTTATTTTAATCGATTGAAATGCATTTTAATCGATTATAATTCTGCCAAAAGATTTCATAAAACTTTCTAAGTTATTTTAACCGATAGCAAGCTTGTATTAATCGATTAAAACATTCTGGAAAAAACCTCTTAGTTGTTTTAATCGATTATTTCGCATTTGTATCGATTAAAATACCTGACAGTAACAACTTTCAAAACACTTCAAGTTATTTCAATCGATTATTTCGAGTTTGTATCGATTAAAATTCTGCGCGTAACACTTTTCAAAATATTCTAAGTCTTTTTAATCGATTATATCAATTCTATATCGGTTAAAATATCGCGTAAGGTTTTCAAAAATCCTTCTAATGAAAACAATCGATTATTTCGAAAACATATCAGTTAAAAACCTGTTACAAAAGTGTTAAGAACATTTTAGTTGATAAAGCTTATATACTATTAGTTAAAATAGTTGATTAAAAACCTTTTAACAAAATACTTTGTTTTTTATCGTTTAAACATTTTTTAGAGGCAATTGCAGAATCTTTTAAATGAAGGAACCTCATGCAGCAGAGAGATAAAAATGATTATACCTAAGCAGAGATGCAGACTCTCTAATCCCACTACTCTTTTATCTAAGTGACCTTTGACTGCCACAAAGTAGTCTTTGACTTCATTTTTGACTTCATCAAATCAAGCAAGATCTTTGCCAAAGCAATTCAATAAGATCTTCATCACTTTCAAAATGGTAGTGTTAGAATCGTGCAGCGGAATGTTCGCGTTGTCGGACAAAAACCAAGAGGGGGGGTGAATTGGTTTCTTAACAAAAATTAGGTTTTAAAAATTTTCCCCAAATTTTACCGATTAAAATGCTGTGTAAACGTAAATAGAATAGAGATAGAGTCTTACACATGAGATTTATACTGGTTCGGATCAAAAGATCCTACGTCCAGTTGCTAATCACTCAAACAGAGGATTAACATTGTCACTATAATCAAAGTTGTTACAAACAGATAACAATTGAAAAGATAAAGTAAAGAAAACACCTCTCTTGAAACCCACAAGAGATGAAGAACAACTTTCCCTAGAGACGGCACATCACAAAATCCACTGAGAACTCCACTTAGTGATTCTTATCGCTTATAGCCCACACCAGGTTCCAAAAGCCCCTTTTTCCTCCAACAAACAGTTTTCTGGCACTCACAGCACTTAACTTTTGTTTGAAAAAGGTTGTTCTTATTTTCTGAGAGCCATTGAGAACCTTAAGTAGATGAATTAGGGTTTGGGAATTGGGCATTTTCGGAACTTGGAGTATTGGGATTAGGGTTTTTGAAAATAGGTTTAATTTGAAGTTGAAAATCAAAATCTGACTGAAATAATCGATTAAATGAAGTGTTAATCGATTGTCACCGTCGTCCCTTTCCGACGTTTGAGGACGTCTCGAATGTTTATGCGAGCGGTCGCGAAAAGATGGTTTAGACTCGCGTATTTGTTTTAAAATGTGTTCATTGCTTCCGAGGTGTTTGACAATTGAATTATCCTCTAATAAAAGCAAGGTTTTCGAAAAGGGGTTCTTATGGAGTCGCCACCAATATTTTGACCAGAAACATTGGAAAAGGAAAAACAAAGGCGTTGATTTTATAAAAAAAACAACTTGGCCGTTATAATCAGAGTTGGGTAAGGGAGTTAGTTACGTGTGGGGAAGGTGTTAGCACCCCACAACGCCCCTTTCGGGTTCCCTATGAAGGATTAATTCATTAAGTGAAGATTATGAGAAATTACGCGATTACCCTATATTATTGCATAATATTGAAATGACTATCTACATAATTTTATATAAATAAAGCTAAATAAAGCAATAAAAGAGATATTAAAATGGCTATCTACATGATTTTATTCTACATGACATAATAAATAAAATAAAACAATAAATAAAGCAATAAAAGAGAAGGGAATTGAAAAGAACCTCCATAGCAAGCTTTATATTGAGAATCTCGAACTATGAGGCTGCGTTTTGGCAACCCCTCTCTCTATACGAGACTCTCCTCACCAATACAAGATCGACTCCACTAAAAATTTAAAGAAGAATCAAATGCCGGAATATAATTCCTTAACCGATTGTTACCTATTTAAGGCAATCGGAAAGATCATTCGAGAGAGGGAGAGAAGTAGACAAGTGCTCTGAGTGTTTCAGAGCTCTTCTGGAGTGTCTGTGTTCTGAAAAAGTGGCAAATGAGCCTCCTATTTATAGTTTTCGCAGATGGCGCACTTTGGGACGGTCGTCTGGGTTGGGACGGCCGTCTGGACTGGGATGGCCGTCCCAAATGTCATTTTTACACAGGGCGAGACCACCTGGGGACTGGGACGCGCGTCCCACTTGAATCTGGGAGGTTGGGACGGCCTGTTGTATTTGGGACCACCTGTTGTGTTTGGGACGGCCTGTTGTGTTTGGGACGGCCTGTTGTATTTGGGACCACCTGTTGTGTTTGGGACCACCTGTTGTGTTTGGGACGGCCTGTTGTGTTTGGGACGGCCTGTTGTGTTTGGGACCACCTGTTGTGTTTGGGACCACCTGTTGTGTTTGGGACCACCTGTTGTGTTTGGGACGGCCTGTTGTATTTGGGACCACCTGTTGTGTTTGGGACCACCTGTTGTGTTTGGGACCACCTGTTGTGTTTGGGATGGCTGTCCCAATTTGGGACGGCTGTCCCAACCTGTTTTGGCCTACCTTCGCGTTTTGGGACCCCCGGGAAGCTTTCCTTTCCTTTTTCGGACGTCGTTTGATCCCGATGTGTGTCCGTTGAAGCTTTATCTTCATATAGGGAGTCTTCTTGGCCTTCATTAAGATGCCGGGCGAGCTTTATCTTCGTGTAGGAAGTCTCTTTAGTCTTTATTGTGTGAATGAATGAACTCCGTCTTTTGTTGTGGGAGGTCCTTCTCGTTTTGGGAAGACGGATGAACTCCATCTTCGGGTGAAGTTCCTCTAGTTTTTATTTTGAGAGGCCGGGCAAAATTAGGGGTCTACAGCTGCCCCCCCTTCACCTGCCTAACTAATTCGTTGGTTTTAATATGCCGACAAAATTAGTTGGTAGGGGAAGGAGTTAACCCTTTTGCCCGGTTATCCTTCGGATGCTGCTCCTTGTTGATCCTCCGGATGATAAATATTTTGGTAGGTACCAACCCCTATCTGGTTTGAGCCTCCTTTTATAAGGCTCTGGTGAGTACTTACCCTCACCCGGTACGAGTCTGTATTTTGCTGGACTTTAGTGAGTACCTACCCCCACTTGGTATGAACCTTGTTCTGCAAGGTTTTGATGGGTACCTACCCCCACCCGGTCTGAACCCCGTTCTGCAAGGCTCTGATGGGTACCTACCCCCACCTGGTCCAAATCTCGTTCTGCGAGATTTTGATGGGTACCTACCCCCACCCGGTCCGAACCCCGTTCCGCAAGGCTCGATGGGTACCTACCCCCACCCGGTCCGAATCCCGTTCCGCAAGATTCTGATGGGTACCTACCCCCACCCGGTCCGAACCCCGTTTTGCAAGATTCCGATGGGTACCTACCCCCACCCGGTCCGAACCCCGTTCCGCAAGGCTCCGATGGGTACCTACCCCCACCTGGTCCGAATCTCGTTCCGCAAGATTCGATGGGTACCTACCCCCACCCGGTCCGAACCCCGTTCTGCAAGGCTCGATGGGTACCTACCCCCACCCGGTCCGAACCCCGTTCTGCAAGGCTCGATGGGTACCTACCCCCACCTGGTCCGAACCCCGTTCCGCAAGGCTCGATGGGTACCTACCCCCACCCGGTCCGAACCCCGTTCCGCAAGGCTCGATGGGTACCTACCCCCACCCGGTCCGAATCTTGTTTTGCAAGATTCGATGGGTACCTACCCCCACCCGGTCCGAACCCCGTTCCGCAAGGCTCGATGGGTACCTACCCCCACCCGGTCCGAACCCCGTTCGCAAGGCTCGATGGGTACCTACCCCCACCCGGTCCGAATCTCGTTTTGCAAGATTCCGATGGGTACCTACCCCCACCCGGTCCGAACCCCGTTCGCAAGGCTCGATGGGTACCTACCCCCACCCGGTCCGAACCCCGTTCCGCAAGGCTCGATGGGTACCTACCCCCACCCGGTCCGAATCTCGTTTTGCAAGATTCTGATGGGTACCTACCCCCACCTGGTCCGAACCCCGTTCTGCAAGGTTCTCAGGATGCACTTTTTGGTAGTTAATCCGGTGATTATCCGTTTTTGGAGATGTGTTGGCGGTTTATTGTTTCTGTTCATGCGCCCATTCCGTGGGGAATATTTGTTTTGACTTTTCTGTTAGTCGTCCGGTTTTACCGGGGATTCTTTGTTGATTGCCTTTTTTTAGGCAGGAATCCACTGGGGATTTTGTTGATCTTTGTCGATTTTGCCTCCTGATTAGGCGGATGCTCCACTTGAGGATATTTGTTCTTGATAATACCTCTGAGTAGGCGAATGCTTTTTGACAGTTTTGTGCTTGTATTGCCTCTTGCATAGGTTGATTTCCCGTTTCTTGGGGATATCGGCTCTTTGCTTGTTTCTGAGTAAGCATAGGCATTCTTGGGAGTGAAGGTTTTGCCTTTCACTGGGGATATTCATATTGGGTGCTTAACTCCCTGTGGATTTGTAATTTGTAATTTTCCTTTGCGGATAAGCTTACTGGGGAAAAATTTTTCTTTTTGGTGATCCACCGGGGGTTGATTTGATTCTGTGCTTTCTTTGATGGATTCTTGCGTGATCTTTCTTTGATGGACTCCTCGAGGCGGCGACTCTCTAATGAGTGTGCTTGATGACTCATGCGGTGATGTCTTCGAGTCGTGGAGTAATTTTTGTTTTGCCTTTGGAGTAGGCAAGGATCCGCTTGGGGATTATCAAGCCTTTCCGTTGGCTTTTTCATTTTTGATGTACCTTCTTTTATTGGTGTAGAAGGTTGATGGTTGGAGCTAGTTTTCTTGGAGCTCCTTATTTTGCTGAAGATGATTTTGATTTTCGCCTTTCGCGGTTTTGATTTTTATTTAGAGGCTGGATTTTAGCGCCTTTTATTTCCAATCACAAACATGGAGACTATCCTCCTTATATGCATGTTTATTTATTCTTGTTTGAAGAAAATTATTTTTTCTTGATTTTGACAAAGTCGTATTATGCAACTGCCTTGTGTGTGGATGCCCTAAATGCAGTCTAATGTTTGTTTATTTTTTTATGCATTTAGAAAGTAACTGGCCTTCTTCCGTTGGCTTCTTATGAATAAGCTGATGGGCTTCTTCTTTATGACTATGATGATGGACTCATCTTTTACTCATCTTTTGGTTTTAGCCCTATCTTTTGCCTAGACCGCCCTTTACGGGTTTTCGATCTAGCGGGCTGCCTTAATTTTTGCCTAGAATACCTTAGGGGGCTTTTGCCTTATCTTTTTGCCTAGATCGTCTTTTTGGGGTTTGCGATCTAGCAGGCTACCCTAGTTTTTACCTAAGAATATACTAGCAGGCATTTATTATTTTCTTATATATGCTTCTTTTTTTTTTTGGATGCATGTTTGATCTTTGATTAAAAAGTCTTTGCGCATATTTATGATTTATCAATAAAGAGGCATTTCCATAATATTTGGTCAAGAGAAAGGAAATGAAAGGGAATTTTATTGATAAATGAACAAAAGTTTATTTCTTTTACAGAAGGATTACAAAAGGAATTTAGAAGAATGGGTAGTCAAGGTTGGTTGTACTGTATAGGCTTGAACAGTCATGTCTATGATACCTGCCCCCCAGTTCTCCTAATTGCTTCAGTTGAGATGCCTGAGCTCAGAGTGAAGACTATGCAGACTGCTTGCTTCTGGAAGAATGTTATTTTAGCCGCCTTTTCGGTTTTCGACTAAAGTAACCATTGCTCTTAGTTTCTCTCTCTCTTTTTTTTTTTTTTTTTTTTTTACCTCTTTTTTTTGCCTAAGACGTATCCTAGCGAGGGATATGGACCCTATCTTTTGCCCAGGGATGCCCTTTGCGGGTTTTCATTCCTGACGGGTCATGAGCAATGTCTTCAAGTATAATATTTCTTTACCGCGTCAGAATTGATTGGGTGTCGAAGCTCCTCTCCATCCATATTAGTAAGAATAAGTGCCCCTCCTGAGAAAGCTCGTTTGACCACAAAGGGTCCTTCATAATTTGCCGCCCATTTTCCAATTTTATCCTTCTGGGTTGGAAGCAGTTTCTTTACCACTAAATCCCCTTCTTGATAAGTATGAGGGCGGACCTTTTTATCATAAGCCTTTTTTATCTTCTTTTGATAGGCTTGTCCGTGGCATATGGCATTCAGCCGTTTTTCATCGATAAGGTTTAATTGATCGTATCGACTTTGAACCCATTCGGCTTCTGTTAATTTTGCTTCCATAATAATTCGCAGGGAAGGTATTTCGACCTCTATTGGCAATACGGCCTCCACTCCATATACGAGGGAGAATGGAGTGGCTCCTGTTGAGGTTCGTACAGACGTTCGATATCCATGAAGAGCAAAAGGTAACTTTTCATGCCAATCCTTATAGGTTTTAACCATCTTTTGAACAATCTTCTTGATGTTTTTATTGGCTGCTTCCACTGCGCCATTCATTTTAGGCCTATAAGGAGAAGAATTATGATGTTGAATTTTGAAGTCATAACATAGCTCTTCCATCATTTTATTGTTCAGATTGGTCCCGTTATCAGTAATGAGACGATGTGGAATGCCGTATCGACATATGATATTTTTCTTAATAAAGGTGACCACTACTTTTCTAGTCACATGTGCATAAGATGCAGCTTCTACCCACTTAGTGAAATAATCAATGGCCACCAAAATGAATCGGTGACCATTGGACGCCTTAGGCTCAATAGGTCTGATGACATCTATGCCCCACATAGCGAATGGTCAAGGGATCGCCATAACATTGAGAGGTATCGGTGGAACATGTACATTATCTCGCGTGTATTTGACACTTGTGACATTTTCTAGCATACCGATAACAATCTTTTTCCATTGTGGACCAAAAGTATCCTGCTCTGAGGATTTTCCTAGCCATGATATGCCCTGGTGCATGAGTCCCAAAGGTTCCTTCGTGTATTTCTTTGACCAATATCTGGGCTTCTTCGGGATTGACGCATCTTAACAAAGTAGAATCACAATTCTTTTTATAGAGGGTTTCTCCTATCAACATAAATCCTATAGCCCTTTTCCGAATGGTCCTTTTATCATTGTCACTGATTCCCTCTGGGTATTCACCCTTTGTCAAGTATCGCCTTATGTCCTGATACCAAGGGGCTTTATCTTTTTCATTATCCACCATCATACAAAAGGCTTGTTTGTCGTGCCTTTTGACTTGGATGATGGGCATCTCATGTTCTTGCCCTAGTGCGAACATGGATGATAATGTTGCCAGCGCATCCGCAATCTGGTTATCCTCCCGAGGGATATACTCGAAACTAATGCTTTCCATTTGTGAAGTCATCTTACGGATATGCTCTAGATAAGGGATTAATTTGGAGTTTCTAGTTTCCCATTCACCCTTGAGCTGGTAAATAACAAGGGATGAGTCACCGAATACTTTGAGTTTGGTTACCCCGTGATCCAAGGCCGCTTGAATACCTAGAGCACAGGCTTCATATTCTGCCATATTGTTTGTACAGTCAAAGGTTAATCTAGCTGTTATCGGGATATGCTTCTTTTCAGACGATATTAAAATAGCTCCGATCCCATGTCCCAGTAAGTTTGAAGCTCCATCGAAAAACATGATCCACTTATCATTTTTACGCTCTTCATGTTGGATATGCATTATATGCTCATCTCGGAAAATCATCTTGGAGAGATTGATATTCGTCTGTTGGCCCATGTGCCGGTAGTCTGCCAAAGGACTCGCCTTTGATAGCTTTCTCGAGTGACATGAATAATATCAAATTCTGAGAGGAGTACTTGCCATCTAGCTATCCTCCCGGTCAAGATGGGTTTTTCAAACAAGTATTTGATTGGGTCCATTTTGGAAATTAACCAAGTTGTATGTCTGACCATATATTGTCGAAGGCGTTGAGTTGCCCACACCAATGCACAACATGTTTTTTCGAGTGGTGTATAACGGGTCTCATAGTTTAGAAATTTTTTACTGAGGTAATATATGGCTTGTTCTTTCTTACCAGTATCATCTTGTTGACCGAGCACACATCCCATGGATTCGTCGAGTACTGATAGGTAAAGAATTAGGGGTTTCCCTTCCACAGGTGGTATCAGTATTGGAGGATTAGTTAGGCATATTTTGATCTTTTCGAAGGCTTGTTGGCATTCATCGTTCCAAACTGTCGATTGGTTTTTACGCAATAACTTGAAGATGGGCGTACATTTATCTGTTAGTTGCGCAATGAACCGTGCGATGTAGTTTATTCGGCCTAAGAACCCTCTGACTTCTTTTTCTGTTCTTGGTGGAGGCATTTCTATGATTGCCTTTGTCTTATCAGGGTCCACCTCAATTCCTCTTTTACTAACAATAAACCCAAGGAGTTTTCCTGATCGTACTCCGAATGTGCATTTAGCCGGGTTGAGCTTAATCTGGTATTTTCGAAGTCGATTGAATAGTTTCTTTAAGTGTAGGAGGTGATCTGTCTCATTTTTGGACTTGACAATCATATCATCCACGTATACTTCGATTTCTTTGTGGATCATATCGTGAAATAGTGTAACCATAGCCCTTTGATAGGTTGCCCTTGCATTCTTAAGTCCAAAAGGCATTACTCTATAACAAAATGTCCCCCATGGCGTAATGAAGGAAGTTTTTTCTCTATCTTGAACAGCCAATTTAATTTGGTTATACCCTGCATATCCGTCCATGAAAGAATAGAGAGTATTTGTAGCAGTGTGATCTACCAACGTATCGATATGTGGTAAGGGAAAGTCATCTTTTGGACTTGCACGGTTTAAGTCCCGGTAATCTACGCATACTCTGATTTTTCCGTTTTTCTTTACAACTGGCACGATGTTTGCCAGCCATTCAGGGTATTTTGAAACGATCAGGAAATTGGCATCCAACTGTTTCTCTACTTCTTCTTTAATTTTTAAGGACCATTCTGGTTTTACTCTTCTGAGTTTCTGTTTAACGGGCCGAAATCCCTCTTTTAATGGTAATCGATGCTCCACTATACTTTTATCGATTCCAGGCATATCATGGTAGGACCACGCAAACACGTCCATATATTCTCTTAGCAATTGTATTAGTTTTTCTTTGACATCATCGTCAATTTGGGTTCCAATATTTACTTCTTTCTTATTATCTTCTTGTCCCAAATTGATGACCTCAGTTTTTTCCTGATGGGGCTGTATTGATTGCACTTCTTTTTCTAACAGTCTTTGCATGTCCGGGGAAATGGTCCCCTCTTCACTGTCTGACTCAATCCATTCGTCTTCGGCTTTTAGATCTTCCAGGGAGTTTTCAATCACAGACATGACTGTATGGGTTATGCTTTGTTTTAGATTCCTTTATTAGATGTATGAGAGAGAAAAGAATGAAAGAGAATATGGATAAAAAAATGCCTTATTGTATTGATAGAAGAAAATATTTACAAAGCCTAATTTAACCAAAAATCTCGTGATCATGGGCAGGGATCACGAGAAATACATCGGAAGTTTTTTCGATATATATTTTTTTTCTATATTTTTTTATTGCAAAAGATGGTAAAAATGATGAGCCCTAATCTGCTGGTCTCCCTTATCCCGTCTTTTATTCGGGCTTTGATAGGGGCTGGTCGTCCACCTTCGGAGTAGATGCGTCAAAGGTAATCCATCCCGCATCTATTAAATCTTGGACCTTATGCTTTAAAGCTATGCAGTTATCTACAGAATGTCCTGGAGCGTCCGAATGATAATTGCATTTTTCATTTGGCTTATACCATTCTGGATAGGGTGGCTCCATCTTCTTGGGAGGGATTCGCACAAGGAGTTTAGCATCCAACAATTTTATCAACAGACTTCCGTAGGAGGTAGGTATTGGTGCAAATTTCCTTTCTTGTCTGCGTGGCTTGGTTTGTTGCGCGGAGGCAGAAGGAATGGCAATATTAATTGCATTCACGTCTCCTTCCTTCTTCTTTCCAAAATTCTTTTTAAAAGTTTGAGTAGAGGAATTGGAGGAAGTTTGTTGTACAATTCTTCCACTCTTCAAACCTTGTTCTACTCTTTCTCCTATAATGACTACATCCGCAAAGAGTGTTGATGTATTCCCTATCATTTTGTCGTAATAGGGACCAGTCAGAGAATTGATGAACATGGATGTAGTTTCCTTGTCGGATAGAGGAGGTTCCACTTGTGCTGCCAATTCCCTCCATCTTTGGGCATATGCTTTGAAGGATTCGTCGTTTTTCTTGCTTAATAATTGTAGATCTGCTCTTTCAGGGGTCAGATCAATGTTGTATTTATAACGACGAAGAAATGCATCTGCCATATGTCTCCAGGTTTGGATTTGCCCTCCTTCTAGTTGCATATACCAGTTTAAGGCTGATTCAGCCAGGCTCTCCTGAAAGCAGTGGATCAGGAGTTTTTCATTATCAGCATGTGCAGCCATCTTACGACAGTACATTGTAAGATGGCTTCTTGGGCAGGTCGTTCCCATGTATTTCGGGAAGTCCGGAGTTTTGAACTTGTTAGGGAATTGGATATTTTTGACGAGGCACATATCAGCCGCCTCTTTTATATCAAAGTTATGACCTTCCATGGCTCTCAGCCTCTCTTCAAGAGCAGTGATTTGTTGTTTTGATATTTCAGGAGCATGAATATGTACTGTTCTTGTGTCAGATTGATCGTGCTCATTTTGAGGTTCCTCTTCTTCTTCCTGGTGAGAGGCTTGTCCATTCTGAGGACCCTCTCGATGAAGATTCTGTTGATGCATCATTTCTAACATTTGAGCCATTTGTTCTTTCAGTGTAGTAAGCTCAGCGGTGAGCTTTCGGTTTTGTTCTTCTAGTTGTTCCATCTTCTTAGCCTTTTGAGCACGAGTGAGGACGGGCGGAAGACCAGCCACCTTCTAAATGATTTTAATGATTCTTATTATAACTTTTTATTTTAGATGATTAGCGTGGAATAAATATGCCCTAGGATGAATGTGTTTATGTATGAGAGATTTTATTATGATGATGTTTATGCATACTTTTCTTAATGCATTGGCTTTCTCTCTTGGTTTTACCACTTATTGGATGATATGGTATGAATGATACGACTTTGCCAAGAATTTTGTAAAAAGGTATTTTTATGACATTAATGCTTTTATATTTTTTTATGACCCTTTATCTCTTCTGTCGGTCAACGTGACTACTTAGCTTACAAAGAACCTGAAACCAGGCTAGCTTAATTAAAGACTGTCCGAGATAAAGGTTTTTATCTTTTCACTTTTTATGATTTTTAGGGTTTTTTCATTTTTTTTGTCTGTTGTATGATCACCCTATGCTAATGCATCAATACAAATGCAGCAAACGTAAGCACACACAATTCATACATCCACGAGCAGAGCCACGCTTATTTAATCACGAGGTAGGGTTTTCCTGCAGAAACGTGCTTGGTTTAGGTGGTTCTAACTGTTCTCACCAGGCCAAAGGTCCTCAAGGTGCCCCCATTATAGGGACCTCTCAATCTCTCAATCCTCGGGTCATGCACGGAACTCCGTGGCGACACCCTTAGACCGAAAGAAGAGAGTTATCACCTTGAGTTGGTGGTTTTCCGACAACGGTAGTAGCCCCGTGTGCCAACTAACCGATCGTATCTGCCACCCACTCCCTATAGATATTCACTCTTGCCCCCGGGTATAGAGGGACTGTTGTGTGCAAGGGTTTTTTGTGTGCAATTTATATTTCAAACAATTGCAGAAATAATCATACAGCAGTTATTTAAAGCCATACAATAAAAACATTCAGAAGGGTAAAGGCGTAATTTCAAATCTTTACTTAGTTTGAATTTATCTGTCACTAAATGGGATCAACTCTCTAGCTTCCCCAGTGGAGTCGCCATCTGTCGCCGCCGTCCCTTTCCGACGTCTGAGGACGTCTCGAACGTTTATGCGAACGGTCGCGAAAAGATGGTTTAGACTCGCGTATTTGTTTTAAAATGTGTTCATTGCTTCCGAGGTGTTTGACAATTGAATTATCCTCTAATAAAAGCAAGGTTTTCGAAAAGGGGTTCTTATGGAGTCGCCACCAATATTTTGACCAGAAACATTGGAAAAGGAAAAACAAAGGCGTTGATTTTATAAAAAAAACAACTTGGCCGTTATAACCAGAGTTGGGTAAGGGAGTTAGTTACGTGTGGGGAAGGTGTTAGCACCCCACAACGCCCCTTTCGGGTTCCCTATGACGGATTAATTCATTAAGTGAAGATTATGAGAAATTACGCGATTACCCTATTTTATTGCATAATATTGAAATGACTATCTACATAATTTTATATAAATAAAGCTAAATAAAGCAATAAAAGAGATATTAAAATGGCTATCTACATGATTTTATTCTACATGACATAATAAATAAAATAAAACAATAAATAAAGCAATAAAAGAGAAGGGAATTGAAAAGAACCTCCGTAGCAAGCTTTATATTGAGAATCTCGAACTATGAGGCTGCGTTTTGGCAACCCTCTCTCTATACAAACTCTCCTCACCAATACAAGATCGACTCCACTAAAAATTTAAAGAAGAATCAAATGCCGGAATATAATTCCTTAACCGATTGTTACCTATTTAAGGCAATCGGAAAGATCATTCGAGAGAGGGAGAGAAGTAGACAAGTGCTCTGAGTGTTTCAGAGCTCTTCTGGAGTGTTTGTGTTCTGAAAAAGTGGCAAATGAGCCTCCTATTTATAGTTTTCGCAGCTGGCGCACTTTGGGACGGCCGTCTAGGTTGGGACGGCCGTCTGGACTGGGATGGCCGTCCCAAATGTCATTTTTACACAAGGCGAGACCACCTGGGGACTGGGACGCGCGTCCCACTTGAATCTGGGAGGTTGGGACGGCCTGTTGTATTTGGGACCACCTGTTGTGTTTGGGACGGCCTGTTGTGTTTGGGACGACCTGTTGTATTTGGGACCACCTGTTGTGTTTGGGACCACCTGTTGTGTTTGGGACCACCTGTTGTGTTTGGGACGGCCTGTTGTGTTTGGGATCACCTGTTGTGTTTGGGACGGCCTGTTGTGTTTGGGACGGCCTGTTGTATTTGGGACCACCTGTTGTGTTTGGGACCACCTGTTGTGTTTGGGATGGCTGTCCCAGTTTGGGACGGCTGTCCCAACCTGTTTTGGCCTGCCTTCGCGTTTTGGGACCCCCGGGAAGCTTTCCTTTCCTTTTTCGGACATCGTTTGATGCCGATGTGTGTTCGTTGAAGCTTTATCTTCGTATAGGGAGTCTTCTTGGCCTTCATTAAGATGTCGGGCGAGCTTTATCTTCGTTTAGGAAGTCTCTTTAGTCTTTATTGTGTGAATGAATGAACTCCGTCTTTTGTTGTGGGAGGTCCTTCTCGTTTTGGGAAGCCGGATGAACTCCATCTTCGGGTGAAGTTCCTCTAGTTTTTATTTTGAGAGGCCGGGCAAAATTAGGGGTCTACATCGATTATTACAGAGTCAAAATCAACAGAACCCCAAAACTCTCTGTTTTAATCGATTAAGTGCCCTGTTAATCGATTAACTGGCCTGTTAATCGATTATTACAATGAACAGATTCACAAAATGGTTTTTCTCACAGTAATAATCGATTCTCTGATGATTTAATCGATTAAACCCGAGGCTTTTTGATAAATATGAGTTTTTGAAGCTTCTAAAGAGTAGATTATGTACCAGTTATCTTAGACTCTAATATTAGAAACTTAAACTCATCAAAACAGAGTTATTACACAACAATACAAGTCTTCAACACTCTAAGTTCTTTGTTCTTGAATCCTCATCAAAATCAACAAGCTTCATAACCATGTAAGTTCAACATCAAGTCCTTGTATGTTCAACAATCTCCCCCTTTTAAATGATGATCAAAATTTTCTTTTAAAGCCTTGTAATAATATGTTTATCTGTCACACTAACAAACACATTAAACATACCAGATAATATTTAAATTCAATCATAAGAGGCTTTAAATATTTCTCCCCCTATTTTGATTATAATAAAAAATGAAGAGCTCCCCCTCAACATATACATAACTTGGAGATAACTCCCGCTCAAACAAAGCAATAAAACAATACCTCATTTTATTTCAGAAATGAAAAGACATTACAACACAGGATAAAATAAAAACAAACTTTAAAATTCTTCACTATCACTATGAAAGTGTGCAACAAATTTATTTTCTAAATGGCACACTTTATCATTTACATCGGAGATACGACAAATTATTTCCTCATGCCGTACTCCAGAAAGAGTGAAGAATGCCTGCATCCTCTGGTTCATATCAGATAACATATCTTCCATAGATTGTCGGGTTTCAGGATGAGCAGAGGAAGTTCCAGCACTTTGGATTTGATCAGAGGGAAACTCAGCAGCAGGGGGCATATCATCATCAGAATCTTCATTATCGTCATCTTCGTTTGGAACGTCATCCTTGTGAACATAAATATTGTTGACACGCACCATTTGGAGTTGAGTTAATGTGCTGTCCAACATGCGGTTCAGATTTGTCGTTCGAACTGTTTGTTCACCTTCGACATTTACTCCTTTGTATTCAAGAATGCGAGAGATAAGGAGGGCATATGGAATTTTGAAGGTGGGATGGCGTTTGGCTTTTAACATAGTCATGGTGACAAGAATACCCCAATCTAGAGGCTCATTATGCATTATTGCATGAATAATGTGAAGATCGATTGAAGAACATTGAGCATGATTTGTAGCTCGGGGACATAGAATCCAGACAAGTAAATGCAAAATCATGCGTTCCTCCTTCTTCAAAGGTCCAGCTAGAAGGAGATGCCCAATCTCCATGGAAGCGTTTCGCAGAAAAGAACGGTAAGCCATGATCTTGTCAAAATCATCTAACTCACCAAACACGTTAATAGCATCTTCTCTTATAGGAAAATGGGAAACGTTTTCCCAAATATCATCATCAAGAATAATATTTACCCCCTTTACACGAGAGGTAGCTATTTGATCTCTGAATTTGAACCTAGAGAAAAATACCCTAACTAAGTCAGGATAATACGTACCTTGCATTTGGATGAAAGGGAGAACTCCTTGTATTTCAAGGAGATTTGGAAAATTGAATCCCCTATTGATGAATTGATCACCAATAAGGAATTTAGGAGAAATAATACCACGTTCCTTCCAATAAGACAGAAATTCTTGTCGGCCTTCAGCATCTGAGATCCATCCTTCTACAGAATTAGGACGGGGATGAGATGAGGGTGCAGATCTTCTTCTGGTGGGAATTTTAGCACGAGAAGATGAGGTCATTGTAGAATTAGAGGAGTAACAAGAAAGATTTAGGAAGACAAGTGATGTTAGAAGAAGGCAAGAGTGATAGAATGAGGCAAGAAAGCTTGAATTCAAGAGATAGAAGTGAGTATAATTGAAATGGAGGTCCCTATTTATAACCAAGCATCTCCAACGGTCATATGGGAGTGAATGAAGGTCAAGAGAGTCGTTGGCAACGGCTAGAAAAAAAAAACTTGCTAGGTTTAATCGATTAAATCTTGAATTAATCGATTAAACCAGTACCAAACCCATTTAATCGATTAATTCAAGCAGTTAATCGATTAACACTGAGTTTAATCGATTATCTGGCGAGTTAATCGATTAATCCAGAGATAAATGTCATGTTTTGGGTGTTTTGGGTGCAAATAATCGATTATAACTCCAAATAATCGATTATTCCAGAGAGTACATCAAAATTTTGAGCTTTATACACATGATAATCTATTAACATCCTACATAATGAATTATATCCTTACAACCATCCAAAAACTGTCTAATTAAGCAGAATTTAAGTTATTTCTAATATCCCTAAGTCTCTTCTAAGATCATAGAATCTATCATTGGGTAGAGGCTTAGTAAAAATATCTGCTAATTGATGCTTTGTATCAACATACTCAATTTTACAATTTCCTTTGCTTATATGATCTCTCAAAAAATGATGTCTAATTTCTATATGCTTAGTCCTAAAGTGCATTACTGGATTCTTAGTAAGATTGATTGCACTCGTATTATCACACATCAAAGGAATGTCATTTAGAAATATACTATAATCTTCTAGTTGTTGTTTCATCCACAAAATTTGAGCACAACAATTACTAGCTGCAATATATTTAGCTTCAGTGGTGGATAAAGCAACACATGCCTGTTTCTTAGAATGCCAAGATACTAAAGATGAACCTAACAAATGACATGTCCCACTAGTACTCTTTCTATCAATTTTTCATCCACCATAATCAGCATCAGAATAACCTATTAAACTAGTACAAGCTTCAGATGGATACCATAAACCAAAACTAGTGGTTCCTTTTAAATATTTTAAAATACGTTTTACTGCAGTTAAGTGAGATTCTTTTGGACATGCCTGAAATCTAGCACACACACAGACAGAATGCATAATATCAGGTCTACTTGCAGTTAAGTATAACAGAGAACCTATCATACCTCTATACATTGATTAATTTCCAAACCTGATTCATCCTTGTCTAAATAGCATGAAGTTCCCATGGGTGTGTTAGTTTCCTTTGAAGTGTCCATTCCAAAATTTTTTAGTATCTCTTTGCAGTATTTGGTTTGAGAGACAAAAATACCATCTTTAAGTTGCTTGATTTGAAGTCCAAGGAAGAATGTTAATTCTCCCATCATAGACATTTCAAACTCTCCTTGTATTATCTTAGCAAATTCTACACACAAAGAATTATCAGTTGATCCAAAAATAATATGATCAACATATACCTGGACCAATAAGATATGTTCTTGTACTTTCTTTATAAACAAAGTAGAATCAATTTTTCCTCTAGAAAAATCATTTGAAGTTAGAAAACTACTTAGCCTTTCATACCAAGACCTAGGAGCTTGTTTCAGCCCATATAATGCTTTCTTTAATTTAAAAATATGATTAGGATAACTAAAATCCTCAAATCCAGGGGGTTGCTCCACATATACTTCTTCTTTAATAAAACCATTCAAAAATGCACTCTTAACATCCATTTGATATAATTTAAATTTCATCAAAGATGCATAAGCAAGAAGTAGGCGTATAGCCTCTAACCTGGCAACAGGAGCATAAGTTTTATCATAATCAATACCTTCCTCCTGACAGTAGCCTTTGGCAACAAGTCTAGCTTTATTCTTTGTTATGTTTCCATCTTCATCAAGTTTATTTCTAAATACCCATTTAGTTCCAATTACTTGATGTGATTCTTCTCTTGGGATTAATTCCCAGACTTGATTCCTTTCAAATTGGTTAAGTTCCTCTTGCATAGCTATGCACCATTGGTCATCTTTAAGCACTTCCTCAACATTTTTGGGTTCTATCTGTGACACAAAAGCTGCAGACATGCAGAAATTAGTCATATTTCTTGTTCTTACCCCTTTTGAGATATCACCAATAATATTGTCCATTGAGAGTCCTCTTGGTGATTGTCATTCTTTTGCTAATTCAGGGGTTTGAGAAGATTCATTTTCTTCCAAATACAATTCATCAAGAGCCTCTCTTATATACTCATCATCACCTGCAAGTTCTTTATTTGACTCAAGAGGATTTCCTCCAAGGTCTACAATTTCATCAAAAGTAACATGAATAGATTTTTCAATATTTAAGGTTCTTCTATTAAACACCCTATAAGCTTTGCTAGTTAATGAATAATGTAGAAAAATTCCCTCATCGGCTTTTGAGTCAAATTTTCCTAAGTTGTCCTTTCCATTATTTAACACAAAACACTTACATCCAAATATTTTCAAATGAGCAACATTAGGCTTTCTACCATTTAATAATTCATAGGGAGTTGAATTTATAATTGACCTAATGAGCATTCTATTTAAAACATAACAAGCAGTACTAAACGCATCAGCCCAAAAATATTTAGGAACATTTGATTCATTTAACATTGTTCTAGCAAGTTCCTCTAGTGACCTATTTTTCCTTTCAACTACACCATTTTGTTGGGGAGTCCTAGGAGTAGAAAAATTATGCAATATTCCATTTTCCTCACAATAATTTTCAAACTTTTCATTTTGAAACTCACCACCATGGTCACTTCTTAAAACTTTAATTCTTAAGTCTTTATCATTTTGAATTTGCTTTGCAAACTTTCTAAAAACCTTAAAAGCTTCACTTTTCATTGTTAAGAAAAATGTCCAAGTATATCTAGAATAATCATCAACAATCACAAGACCATAATAATTTCCACCAAAGCTTTTTATCCTAGAAGGTCCAAATAAATCTAAATGTAATAATTCTAGGGGTTTTGAAGTGGAAATAACATTCTTTGATTTAAATGATGATTTTACTTGTTTACCTTTTTGACATGCATCACATAACCTATCTTTTTCAAACTTTAACTTAGGCAAACCAACAACAAAGTCTTTTGATATCAATTTATTTAAGTGATGCATATTTATATGAGCTGCTCTCTTATGCCATAACCAAGGGTTCTCTTCCTTAGCAACTAAACATGTTATACTAGAATCATGTATACAATCCAAATCAATCAAGTATATGTTATTATGCCTAATGCCTTTTAATGCTATATTTTCTGAATCTATCAAATGTATAGTGCAAAATTTACTTTCAAAGATTACCTTAAATCCTTTGTCACATAGTTGACTTATGCTAAGGAGATTATGCTTTAGTCCATCAAGAAGAAGCACATCCTTAATCTCCAATGTGTTTGCACCACCTATATTTCCAATTCCAAGAATTTTCCCTTTGTTGTTGTCCCCATAAGTTACATATCCTTGTTCTTTAGCTTTGAAACTCACAAATTTCGTTTTATCACCGGTCATATGCTTTGAGCATCCGCTATCAAGATACCACATAGACTTCTTTGATTTGGAAGTTTCCTACAAAACAAGAACATAGTAAACTTAGGTCCCCATAACTTTTGGATCCTTGGGGTTAGAGACAAACAAATTATTTAACAATAGGAACCCAAATGTATTTGCCTTTAGGAACACCAAAATGTTTTATTTTACATCTATTTGAAGTGTGACCTTGTTTCATACAGTAAAAGCATGCTTTAGATGTAGCTTTAGAATAAGATGCATTTCTAACAATAGATGCTCTAGTTCCTTTTTCTACCCATACTCTTTTATTTTTCTTTTTAGGCTTTTTCAAAGGAACTTGATGATTTACACTATTTTGAGCTAAAACAATTTTATCCTTCTTAAAATCACTTATCTCCTTTTCGGCTTTATCTAGCAAATGGTTAAGGATATCTATGTCATATTCATACTCTTTACAAGATGCACATGCTAAGTTCTTATCATCATTCTCATCTAAACATACAATTTTCGTTTCTAAGGTTTCCTTTTCCTCTAAGCATGTGATTTTCGTTTTTAATGAGTCAACCTCCTTTTCTGATCTACTTAAACTCTTTTTCACAGCTTTATATTCATTTTTCAAGTCCTTAAAGGCACTAAACAATTCATTGTATGCATTTTGCAGTTCATCATAGTTATGTTCATCATCACTTGAGGATGAGTCGGAATCACTTACCTCAAAGTCGGAAGATATGTTGTCATTTACCATTAAGCAAATATTGGCTTCAACTTCCGAGTCACTTGATTCCGAACTTGAATCACTGTTGTCCCAAGCTATGTAGGCTTTCTTCTTGAAGAACTTTTTGCCTTTGATTTCTTCGTTTTTCTTGTTTGGACATTCGATCTTCATATGTCCTGCTTCAGCACAACCATAACATTTGATATTTACAGAAGAATTTTCCCTTAACTTTCCTTTACCTTTGAAGGGATGTCTTCCTTTGGCTTTCATGAATTTTGTAAATTTCTTTATCATAAGACTCAATTCTTCTTCTTCATTTTCTGAGTCTTCTTCTTCCTTTTTATTCTTACCTTTGGAAATTTCGGTTTTGAAGGCTAAGTTCTTCTTTTGATATTGTCCTTCCTCTTCATTTAGCCTTCCTAGCTCTAGCTCATGCTCTCTCAACTTTCCAAAGAGCGTCACCATAGACATTGTGGCAAGGTTTTGTGACTCCGAGATGGCCATCACCTTTCCTATCCAGAGATTTTAAGATTTTAACATTCAATTCATCAACGTCAAAGATTTTACCTAATCCGGTGAGATGGTTCACAATATGAGTGAAACGCTTTTGAACGTCAAATATCGTTTTACCTTGTTGCATCCGGAACATCTCGTATTCTTAGATTAGGGAATTTTTCCGTGCTCTTTTAACGTCATCGGTACCTTCGTGGGTCACTCTTAGCATTTCCCACATCTCTTGAGCACTTTTACAAACAGAGATCCTGTAAAACTCGTCAAGGGTTAAAGCAGATGAAATAATATTTGTAGCCCTAACGTCAAATTGTGCTTTTCTATTTTCCTCTGTTGTCCATCTAGAAAAAGGTTTAGGAACGTCTACACCGTTCTCAGTAACTTTAGGAATATAGGGACCATTTAAAATAGTGTCCCAAACGACTCTATCAACAAACTCTAAAAAGATTTGCATTCTTACTTTCCAGAAATGATAATTTTGACTCGCAAAAAGTGGGGGTCTGTTGATAGACACTCCTTCGGCAAAAGTTTGATTTTGTCCGGCCATTTTCGAAAAGTTTGAATGACTATCAAAGCAAGCTCTGATACCACTTGTTAGAATTGCACAGCGGAATGTTCGCGTTGTCGGACAAAAACCAAGAGGGGGGGTGAATTGGTTTCTTAACAAAAATTAGGTTTTAAAAATTTTCCCCAAATTTTACCGATTAAAATGTTGTGTAAACGTAAATAGAATAGAGATAGAGTCTTACACAGGAGATTTATACTGGTTCGGATCAAAAGATCCTACGTCCAGTTGCTAATCACTCAAACAGAGGATTAACGTTGTCACTATAATCAAAGTTGTTACAAACAAATAACAATTGAAAAGATAAAGTAAAGAAAACACCTCTCTTGAAACCCACAAGAGATGAAGAATAGCTTTCCCTAGAGACGGCACAACACACAATCCACTAAGAACTCCACTTAGTGATTCTTATCGCTTCTAGCCCACACCAGGTTCCAAAAGCCCCTTTTTCCTCCAATAAACAGTTCTCTGGCACTCACAACACTTAACTTTTGTTTGAAAAAGGTTGTTCTTATTTTCTGAGAGCCATAGATAATCTTAAGTAGATGAATTAGGGTTTGGGAATTGGGGATTTTCGGAACTTGGAGTATTGGGATTAGGGTTTTAGAAAATAGGTTTAATTTGAAGTTGAAAATCAAAATCTGACTGAAATAATCGATTAAATGAAGTGTTAATCAATTATTACAGAGTCAAAATCAAAAGAACCCCAAAACTCTCTGTTTTAATCGATTAAGTGCCCTGTTAATCGATTAACTAGCCTGTTAATCGATTAACAGGTGTGTTAATCGATTATTACAGTGAATAGATACAGAAAATGGTTTTTCTCACTATAATAATCGATTATCTGATGATTTAATCGATTAAACCCGAGGCTTTTTTATAAATATGAGTTTTTGAAGCTTCTAAAGAGTAGATTATGTACCGGCTATCTTAGACTCTAATATTACAGACTCAAACTCATCAAAATAGAGTTATTACACAACAATACAAGTCTTCAACACTCTAAGTTCTTTGTTCTTGAATCCTCATCAAAATCAACAAGCTTCATGACCATGTAAGTTTAACATCAAGTCCTTGTATGTTCAACAGGTAGAACTTCAGGATGCTCCTTCTTGCGGTAGCCGACCCCTCGATTGATGAGTATGAACCCCCATCTGATTGCTTGTAGCTTTGGGATGCTCCTTCTTATGGCAGTCGACCCCTCAGCTGACAAGTGGTAGAACCTCAAGATGCTCCTTCTTGTGGTAGCCGACCCCTCGGTTGATGAGTATGAACCCCTCATCTAGCTGGTAGAGTTTGTAGTCCACCATTGTAGGACTAGATGAGTATGATCCCCTCATCTGGCTGGTAGAGTCCACTTTGTAGGACTGGTTGCGACTAACTGCTCTGGGTCATACGTAGGTTTTGCCTGTGTGCAGGTCTTTGTCTTTGGGACTTTTCTTGTCCCGAAGTGGTGGTGGCGGCTTACTGCTCTAGCTCATGCATCGTGATTCCATGGGGAATGTTTCTTGTTTTAATGAATGTTTTTTATTTTTCTTGTAAAGTCTTCCAGTATGCCGATGATTCTTTGATTTTTGGCTTTTCCTGATATCCATCCAACTTGTTGATTGTTGGGGATTCTTTGTTTTGATCTTTTGGTAGTGGTCATCCGACTTTGCTGGTTGTCGGGGATTTGTTGGGCAATGCTTTTGAGTAGGCAGATACTTCATTAGAAGTGAAGGCTTTCAGTTTGCGGAGCTTCATTTGGAGGCTTGCTTTTGAGTGCTTCCTATCTTCAACCACAAACATGGAGCTAGTCTCCTTACATGCATGATATGCTTTTCATTATTATCTGAAGCAATCTTTTTAACTTTGTTTTTCGATTTTGACAAAGTTGTTTTGTACGATTACTTGTGTGGATGCCTTAAATGCAGTCTACTTTTATTTGATGCATCTAGAAAGTGACTGGCATTTTTATGTTGATGATTACTCTGATGGGCTCTTCTTTTTATTCATTTTTATTAAGCCCTATCTTTTGCCTAGACCGCCTGTACACCCCAAATCTTGTCTGGTCGCAAAATAAAGAGCAGAAGACCTCCAATTCAAAGATGGGCAAGGCCTAAAAGGTCCCTAGGATAGACTTTTAGGCCCCATATTAGAGTAGGAGGGCTTTTCTATACAAAAAATAAGGATTTCCACCTTGAGGGTCGAGACCGCCGTCTCGCTTATCGGGACCACCGTTTCGTCATTGGCAAAGTCAAGACCGCCGTCTCGTTTGGCGAGATGGCTGTCTCGCCACTTGCCATTGCAAGACCGTGTTCCCATTTGGTGAGACGGCCCTCTTGCCATTTGGAAAGTCGATACCGTTGTCTCGATTGGCGAGACGGTCGTCTCGACCTTGCCAGGCGAGAAGACGGTCTCGACCCGGGGGCAAGTGAGAAATCTATAGGGAGTGGGTGGCAGGTACGGTTTGTCATAGTGAGGGTCATGCAATCCACCGGTATGATCAGAAACCACCACTCAAGGTGATAAACTTCCTCTTTTGGCACAAAGATTGACTATGGCCTTAGTGCTAAGCATGGTCGGAAGGCTGGAGAGTGGGGACCCTATAATGGGGGCACCTTGGGGGCCTAAGCCTTGGTGAGAACAGTTAGAACCTACCTTTGCCAACGCACTTTTCTACAGGAAAACCCTACCTCGTGATTAAAATGTCTTCTTACGCGTTCGTGGATGAGTGAATTGTGTGTGCATCTGTTTGTTGCATTTGATTGCATAGCATAACCAAACAACAGATGAAAATAAAAAAATCACAAAAATATTTGTTCGCAATAAACACCCTTATCTTGGACAGTCTGCCTTTTAGCTAGCCTGGTTTCAGGTTCTTTGTAAGCTAATTAATTAGCCACGCAGTCCGACAGAAGAGATAAGGGACCCTAAAATTATTCTTTCGCAATAATCCATTTTATCTCGGATAGTCTACCTTTTAGCTAGCCTGGTTTCAGGTTCTTTGTAAGCTAAATAGCCACGCAGTCCGACAGAAGAGGTAAAAAGGCTATAAAATAAAATCAAGTAAATCCGATAAAAAAAAACGTTAAAACCCATAATACGTTTTTGGCAAAGTCAAATCATTCATGCCACATCATGTCATGAGCAAAAAAAACCAAGAGAGAAAAAAAAAAGGAGAGTATGCATCAACATCATTCTAAAAACTCTCATGCATAAAACACATTCATGTTAGGGGGCATTAGATATCTCTAAGACAAAGATGAAAGAGGCCCCAAGCACATTTGTAACCATCCACAGGGAAGGGACAAATGTACTAAGGTATATAGTGATCTTCATCCTACTTGTCCAAAACCATGACAAGGAAGGAACCATTACACCAAAGGGGGCAAGGTATCCTGTATAGCGTAAGCTTAAAGGATGATACCTAAATCATTGTCTTAGATAATATTAATCCCACACCTATCATTCATCTTATTATTAAAATTCTTGTGCATCGAAAAAAGTGACTGGTCCTCTCCCCGTCCGAACTCGTGCACAAAAAGCAAAGGCTATGGAGATTTTGGAAGAACAGAATCGCAAACTCACCGCTAAGGTTAACACCCTCCGAGAGAAAATGACACAAATGTTGGAGTTGATGCGCCAACAAAGCCAAAATAAAGGGGAGACTAAAGGTGATCACGCCTCTCGCTACGAGGCAGAGGAGGAAGAGGAGTTCATCTTTGAGCAGAAGACCCCCGTGCAATCTGAGGTAAGAGTTGTACTCATCCAGCCCCCCGAAGTCTCCAGATAGCAAATCTCCGCTCTGGAGGAGAGACTCAAGGCCAAGGAGGGACACAACTTTAACGTAAAGGAGGCAGTCGATATGTGCCTCGTTAAGAACATTCGTCTCCCTCCAAAGTTCAAGGTCCCTGACTTCCCGAAGTACATGGGAATGACTTGTCCTAGGAGTCATCTTACCATGTATTGTCGCAAGATGGCTCCCTATGCTGACAACGAAGAACTCCTAATACACTGCTTCCAGGAGAGCCTGACCGATTCAGCTTTGAATTAGTATATGCAGTTGGAGAGGGGACAGGTCCAGAGCTGGAAGCAGCTGGCAGACGCCTTTCTTCGTCGCTATAAGTATAACATCGATCTGACCCCCAATAGGTCAGATCTCCAAGATTTAAGCAAGAGAAGCGACGAATCCTTTAAGGCGTATGCCCAGCGATGGAGAGAGTTGGCAGCCCAAGTAGAGCCTCCACTATCAGATAAGGAGACTGTATCTATATTCATCAATTCATTGACCGGACCCTATTATGATAAAATGATAGGTAACACGTTAACTCTTTTTTTAGACGTAGTCACCATAGGCAAGAGGGTGGAGCAGGGATTGAAAAGTGGAAGGATAGTGCAGCCTTCCTCCTCCAACTCATCATTTAAGAAATCCCCAGGCAGGAAGGAGGAGAACGCAAATGCCATCAGCCTCACTACTCCTTCTTCCTCTTCAAAGCCAGCTAGGCAATCCCAGAGGCAAGAAAGGAAGTTCACCCCCCTTCCAACTTCTTATGGGAGTTTACTGCCCAAATTGGTAGAGGCCAAACTCCTTGCATACGTCCCGCCAAGGAAGATGGACCCACCTTACCCCGAGTGGTATAAGCCTAATGAGAAATGCGCTTACCACTCAGGCGCTCCCGGGATTTCAGTAGAGAACTGTCAGGCCTTAAAATACAAGGTCCAGGAACTAATAGATGTCGGGTGGGTCACCTTCGAAGCTCCCGCTCCCAGCATAGAAGTCAAGCCTCTGTCGCAACCAGAGTGATAGGGTTGGACGGGAAGGACCAGTTGTTAGGGTTGTTTCTTTTCTTTTTAAAAAGACTTTCTTTGTATTTCCTGCAGTCCTAGCCCGTGGCCGTAGGATCCTCGATTAAAAAGGCATTTTGTATATTTTCCTTTATTTCAATACATGAGGCATTTTTCATCCATATTCACATTTATTCTTTTCCCTATTCTATTTATTATTCTTCCAAAATAATTGAATAATAAAATCTATACCTAAAACAGAACCCTTAAAAACACTCATGTCTGTGATTGATGAATCTCTGTGGAATTCGGAAGCCGAAGACGAATGGGTCGAAACCGACGGTGAACAGGAGACCATCTCTCCGGACATGCAAAGATTGCTTGACCAAGAAGCTCGCTCCATACAGCCTTATTAGGAAAAGACAAAGACCGTCAATTTGGGACAGAAAGACGATAAGAAAGAAGTAAATATCGGTACTCAAATTGATAGTGACATCAGGGAAACGTTAATACAGTTATTAGAAGAATACGTGGATGTATTTGCATGGTCATACCATGATATGCCCAGACTCGACGCAAATATAGTGGAGCATAAACTACCCTTGAAAGAGGGTTTCCGGCCAATAAAACAAAAACTAATGAGGATGAAACCCAAATGGTCCTTAAAAATTAAGGAAGAAGTGCAAAAACAACTGAAGGCTAATTTCCTTATTATTTCTAAATACCCTGAATCGTTGGAAAACATCATGCCGGTCATGAAAAAGAATGGGAAGATCAGAGTGTGTGTAGATTACAGGGATCTAAATCGGGCAAGTCCAAAAGACGATTTTCCCCTACCACACATTGACACGCTGGTGGATCACACCGCCACAAACACACTCTATTCCTTCATGGATGGATACGCGGGGTATAATCAGATTAAGCTAGCTGTCGAAGATATAGAAAAAAACTTCTTTCATCACACCATGGGGAACGTTCTGTTATAGAGTCATGCCTTTTGGACTCAAGAACGCAGGGGCTACCTATCAAAGAGCCATGGTAACACTATTCCACGACATGATCCACAAGGAAATAGAAGTATACATGGATGACATTATCGCCAAGTCCAAAAATGAGGTGCACCACATCCTCTATTTGAGAAAATTATTCGATCGACTTCGAAAATATTAGCTGAAGTTAAACCCAGCTAAATGCACATTTGGAGTTCGGTCAGGTAAATTACTCGGGTTCATCGTTAGCAAAAAGGGAATAGACGTAGACCCAGACAAAACAAATGCAATCTTATAAATGTCCCCACCAGAGACTAAAAAGGAAATCAGAGGATTCCTTGGCCGGATTAATTACATAGCAAGGTTCATTGCTCAACTCAGACAAATGTGCACCCATCTTCAAATTGTTGCGCAAAAATCAACCAACAATTTGGAATGAGGGGTGCCAAGAGGCTTTTGAAAAAATTAAGTTTTGCCTAACCAATCCGCCGGTACTGATGCCCCCCATTGAAGGAAAACCTTTGATTCTCTATTTATCGGTACTTGATGAATCTATGGGATGTGTGCTTCGTCAACAGGATGATACAAGAATGTAGACCCCAAATCTTGCCCGACCTCATAATAAAGACCAGAAGACGTTCTATTCAAAGATGGATGAAGCCTAAGAAGCCACTAGGAGAGACTTTTAGGCCCCATACTAGGATAGGAGGGATTTTCTGCATGTAAATAAGGATTTTCGCCTTTCAGGGTCGAGACCGCTGTCTCGCCATTTCTGCAAGGTGAGACGGCCGTCTCGTATGGCGAGATGGCCGTCTTGACCTTGTCAGATGAGACGGCCGTCTCGACCTGACAGGCGCGAATCCCTATAAATAGCCGCGCCATTCCCCTCATTTCACACAGTTCTTCCATTCTCTCTCTAGTCACCTCCTAAAATTCTCTTTCTAGAATCCCTCCGAAGCATTTCTGGAGTTTCTGAGAGTTTTTAGAGTTTTTTATAGCGTTTTCGAGAGATTTCGACGCTGTAAAGAGTGAAAGGCTGCCAAAAAGCACCCAAATTGTCAAGATATTAATAGAAAACTTGCCTCGGAGGTTTCTACACTCTCTCCCTCCTTTACCGCTTTATTTTTAATTGTGCAATAGATATTAGGGCCTATTTTCACCGCAACTAACTCCCTTACCCAATAGATATTTGCCTAATTTTAAATTCCGCAAATAAAAGGTAAAAGCGTATTTTCACCGGTTTACTTATTTAAAATAGCTGGCCTATCATAGGGAACCCGAAAGGGGCATCGTAAGAGAACTAACATTTCCCTTACACGTAACTAACTCCCTTACCCAACTCTAGTTCTAATGACCAAAGTTGGTTTTTCGAAAACCAACGCCTTTTTACTCCTTTTCCGATGTTTCCGGTAAAAACATCGGTGGCGACTCCAGAAGAACCCTTCAAAACCAATTCTTGGGTTAGTCTGGTTATCGTACAATCCAAGAGCGCCTTTTTGAAAACCTCGCCCCTAGGTTCAGCCCGGTTATCGGACAACCTAAGGGCGTTGTAACCACACCAATAAAAACTCGAAAATTGGAAAGTCAGAACCATCGCGTCGCTCCGACCACCTCGTTTTGACGGCAGCGACAAATGGCGACTCTGCTGGGGAAGCCTAGAGAGTTGATCCCATTTAGTGATGGCCCAACTCAAGTAAATAAACCAAGTAACTAACTCCCTTACCCAACTCTAGTTCTAATGACCAAAGTTGGTTTTTCGAAAACCAACGCCTTTTTACTCCTTTTCCGATGTTTCCGGTAAAAACATCGGTGGCGACTCCAGAAGAACCCTTCAAAACCAATTCTTGGGTTAGTCTGGTTATCGGACAATCCAAGAGCGCCTTTTTGAAAACCTCGCCCCTAGGTTCAGCCCGGTTATCGGACAACCTAAAGGCGTTGTAACCACACCAATAAAAACTCGAAAATTGGAAAGTCAGAACCATCGCGTCACTCCGACCACCTCGTTTTGACGGCGGCGACAAATGGCGACTCTGCTGGGGAAGCCTAGAGAGTTGATCCCATTTAGTGATGGCCCAGCTCAAGTAAATAAACCAAGTAACTAACTCCCTTACCCAACTCTAGTTCTAATGACCAAAGTTGGTTTTTCGAAAACCAACGCCTTTTTACTCCTTTTCCGATGTTTCCGGTAAAAACATCGGTGGCGACTCCAGAAGAACCCTTCAAAACCAATTCTTGGGTTAGTCTGGTTATCGGACAATCCAAGAGCGCCTTTTTGAAAACCTCGCCCCTAGGTTCAGCCCGGTTATCGGACAACCTAAAGGCGTTGTAACCACACCAATAAAAACTCAAAAATTGGAAAGTCAGAACCATCGCGTCGCTCCGACCACCTCGTTTTGACGGCGGCGACAAATGGCGACTCTGCTGGGGAAGCCTAGAGAGTTGATCCCATTTAGTGATGGCCCAGCTCAAGTAAATAAACCAAGAAATTACGTTTTTACCCTACCTTGTATTATAACATGTTTTAATGTTTAGCTTCAATAACTGTTGTTTGTTTATATTTACGCAATTGTTTGAAATACAAACTGTACACAAACCTTTGCACACAACAGTTCCCTCTATACCTGGGGGCAAGCGAGAAATCCATAGGGAGTGGGTGGTGTTAGAAATGTAGGCTGAGATCAAGAGGGGGGGTGAATTGATCTTTGAAAGATTTTCGCAAATTTACAAATTACACTACAAGAAAAAAGCCTATTACCTACGGAATATTACCTACGGAAATCTATCTGTGAGTAATTATCCATTACCTACGGATATTATCCGTAGGTAATGTCATCCGTGGGTAATTTCGTAGGTAATTACCTACGGAATTACTATCCGTAGGTAAATTATATTAAACTAAAAGAATTGTCACTAGTAAGAATCGAACCCAGTACCTTAAAGTTGAAAACTGATACTCCAACCACTAAACTATTAGGATATTCTACTAATAATTTACAACTAAATTATACTTATATTTATTCGTGTAAATATATAAATATATAAATATATAAATATATAAATACATAAATACATAAATACATAAATACATAAATACATAAATACATAAATACATAAATACATAAATACATAAATACATAAATACATAAATACATAAATATATAAATACATAAATATATAAATACATAAATATATAAATACATAAATACATAAATACATAAATATATAAATACATAAATACATAAATACATAAATATATAAATATATAAATACATAAATACATAAATATATAAATATATAAATACATAAATACATAAATATATAAATATATAAATATATAAATACATAAATACATAAATATATAAATATATAAATACATAAATACATAAATAGATAAATATATAAATATATAAATACATAAATATATAAATATATAAATATAAATATATAAATATATAAATATAAATATATAAATATATAAATATATAAATATATAAATATATAAATATATAAATATATAAATATATAAATATATAAATATATAAATATATAAATATATAAATATATAAATATATAAATATATAAATATATAAATATATAAATATATAAATATATAAATATATAAATATAAAAATATATAAATATATAAATATATAAATATATAAATATATAAATATATAAATATAAATATATAAATACAAATATATAAATACAAATATATAAATATATCAAAATATAAATATATTTTATATTTATATATATTTTATATTTATATATATTTTATATTTATATATATTTTATATTTATATATTTATATATTTTATATTTATATATTTTATATTTATATATTTTATATTTATATATTTTATATTTATATATTTTATATTTATATATTTACACGGATAAATATAAATATAATTTATTTGTAAATTATTATCAAAATATCCTAATAGCTTAGTGGTTGGAGTATCGACCTCCAACTCGAGGTACTTAGGTTCGAATCCTGTCAATGACAATTCCCTTAATCTAATAATAATTCAAAGTTCCAAAAATATAATATAAAGGGAAATAAAAATATTTTGTTTAGGTGAGTGCATTACCTACGGATTATATTCCGTAGGTAATTTTCTACGAAAAAAAATCCGTAGGTAAAGTGACATTACCTACGGATTTTTGTCATTACCTACGGATTTTACCCGTAGATAATAAACATTTTTTTTTGTAGTGTTATCTATTTCAAAGATTAAGATTTCAAACCAGTTCTTGAATCACACACAGTAAGCAATCAAAAATAAATGCAGTGACAGAATTAAAGGAGAGAAAGGTTTAGAAAGATACAACCAAGGTTTATACTTGGTTCACCCAATCCAGGGCTACGTCCAGTCTCCAGCCAAATTCCAGCTGGGTTCCACTAGATTAAATGTTTTACAGATTACAACTTTAATCTCACACTCAATCTACCACAAGAACCACAATTCCAGTTCCTGCACCTAAACCTTCACCAAGAACCAAGTTCCAGTTCTTGACCAACCCTGCAGCCAAATTCCAGCTAGAGAAACCAATGCCCACAATTCCAGGCACCCACAATACAGTAAAGAAATTAAAGAAACAATTAGAAGAAACTTAGAACGCTCAAACCAGATTTATGCAGCTCTACAGTATGTGTTTCTTCCCCAAAAGAATGCAATTTTGCCTCAAGAAAGAACTCCTATGAACTTCACAAAAGCTAGCGCGATTCTCTCTTGAAAGTAGCACTTATGCTTGCTTGATTGATTGCTAAAAGATGTGTGTTAAAAGGTTCAAGCAATTCTGTTTATATAGAAGATTTTCAAAACTGCTGGTTTTTTAATCTATTAAAATAATCTTTTAATCTGTTAAAAGACTTGTTTTAATATGTTAAAACTTCTTTTAATCTGTTAAAATGTTCTTGATTATTTTCCAGATCTATTTTAACTGATACGACACCATTTATATCAATTAAAACTCTTTGTAAAAAATCTTCTAAACTGTTTTAATCGATTGATTCGTCTTTCAATCGATTTAAATACTGCAAAATATTCTTATAAACTTTTCTAAGTGATTTTAAGTGATAACAATCTATTTTAATCGATTAAAACACTTTGAAAAAAGTTCACTTAGTTATTTTAATCGATTGAAACACATTTTAATCGATTAAAATTATTCTGATCGATCAAAAACTCATTCTGATCGATCATAAACTCATTCTGATCGATCATATTGGTTTTAATTGATTGTTTCGAAGTTATATCGATTAAAATACTACCGAACAGTTCATCTGAACATTTTAAGTGATTTTAATCGGTTTTTCGAAACTATATCGGTTAAAATATCGACGGAAGGTTTTCAAAACTCCTAATGAAAACAATCGATTATTTCGAAAACATATCGGTTAAAAACACTGTTACAAAAGTGTTAAGAACATTTTAGTTGATAAAGCTTGTATACTATTAGTTAAAATAGTTAATTAAAAAATCTTTTATCATAATACTTTGTTTTTAACCGTTTAATCGCTTTTTAGAGGCATTTTGCAAAATATTTTAAATGAAGAAACCTCATGCAGCAGAGAGATAAAAATGATTAAACCTAAGCAGAGATGTAGACTCACTAATCCCACTACTCTTTTATCTAAGTGATCTTTGACTGCCACAAAGTAGCCTTTGACTTCATTTTTTACTTCATCAAATCAACAAGATCTTTGCCAAAGTAATTCAATAAGATCTTCATCACTTTCAGGTGGCAGGTACGGTTCGCTGTAGTGATGGCCTTGTGCCCACCAGTGTGCCACCACTCAAGGTGTTAACCTTCCTCTTTTAGCACAAAGACTGACTATGGCCTTAGTGCTAAGCATGGTCGGAAGGCTGGAGAGTGGGGACCCTATAATGGGGGCACCTTGGGGGCCTTAGCCTTGGTGAGAACAGTTAGAACCTACCTTTGCCAATGCACTTTTCTGCAGGAAAACCCTACCTCGTGATTAAAATGACTTCTCGCCTGTTCGCGGATGATCGAATTGTGTGCGCATTTGTTTGTTGCATTTGATTGCATAGCATAACCAAACAACGAATAAAAACAGAAAAACTAGAAAAATATTTTTCATAATAAACACCCTTATCTCGGACAGTCTGCCTTTTAGCTAGCCTGGTTTCAGGTTCTTTGTAAGCTAAGTAGCCACGTAGTCCGACAAAAGAGATAAGGGACACTAATATTATTCTTTCGCAATAAACCATTTTATCTCGGACGATCTGCCTTTTAGCTAGCATGGCTTCAAGTTCTTTGTAAGCTAAGTAGCTACGCGATCCGACGAAGAGATAAAAGGCTATAAAAAAAATTAAAAAAATAAAATAAAATACATAAATAAATCCAATAAACAAAAATAATTTTGACAAAATCGTATCATTCATATTACATCATGTCATAAGTGGAAAAACCAAGAGAGAAAATAAATGCATAAGGAAAGTATGCATACACATCATTTTAATAAATCCCTAAAAAATGGGTCTTAGAGGCATTTTTTGGGAAAATTACTGGGCCAAATACCTGATGGGATTTGCAACCTAATTCTTCACCTTTTTCTCTTCGTTTTGATATGTTGTGCGTCCAAATCGGACATCTCAGTCAAAAGTTATGCCACTTTGAACATCTACCGCCCTTTTGTACTAGTGCATGCATAAATACATTCATTTTAGGGAGCACTAGATATCCCTAAGACAATGGCGAAAGAGGCCCCGAGCACATTTGTGACCTTTGCGACAAGGAAGGGACAAGTGTACTAAGGTGTGATGGTGACCCCCATTATACTTGTCAAGTCTGTGATGGGGAAGAAACCATTACACCAAGGTGAGTATGATACCCCACAAAGCGTAAGCTTTAAGGAGGATACCTAAGCCATTATCTTAAGGAATATCCATCTCATAAATCATTCATTTTAAACAATAAAAATCTTTTTGCATTCTAGAAAGCGGCTGGTAATCTTCATGCCCTCATCTGCATACAAAAAAAAACACAAAATCCCAAACACTATCATACATCATGTTAGAAAAAAAAACATGATAATGTTTAGGAAAAATAAACACTTGCAAACATGCATCCACCAAACTTCATCCTCATAATATGCATCTAATAATAGACAATCGAAGAAGTGGACATTCCTCAATACCATGAAAAGAGGATTAGGGCATTCGCATGCCATGCACGGGATGCCAAAAAGAAAATAAATAGAAATTCTAACCTGCCTATGGGTTCATTTAGGCTTCTCCACTTTAAAAAAAATGTACTTAGAAACATTTCATTGACGAATGTACACTGTCTGGATGAAATAAATAAAACTGTTTGTTTTCATCATCTCTTCAAATGTCTATTGCATTCATAAATTGCATTCAGTCTCACTTTAATAATAATAAGATAATAAAAGGAAACGAATAATTGATGTGCTTCCCATGAATCGGAATAAAATGAAGAGCAAGCCTTTCATCGTCAAGTTTTCTCCAATGGTTGATCCGCCTAAGGAGGATACCAAGCCTCAACCATTGGATATCCAAGTTAATAAGGAATAGGGGGCAAGAGTGTCGTTACATTTATTCATGTCTCAAATCAAATAAAGTTGTACCATTGAAATACGCAGAAACATAACCCATCATTGAGGATATCTCCAACATAGATAGCATTGGAGGCAAAATTAGAAGTGGAAGAACCCACACCCCCGAGGAGCTATAAGACAATGCTCCCAAGAATAAAGGAAAAATAGTAAGATCGAAGAGAAACATAAGACCAAAGAAAAACATAATCCAAAGAGGAAATTGAGTAGACTTTGGATTCACGACGCTAAGGCAGTTCTCTCAATGCTCCGCCAAAGAGACAAACTCACGGTAGGCGACAAGCTGGTCACGGTTCGAGCTAAAAACGACATTCGGATCAGCAAGTCGTTTGCCCTACTTGAATGGATGCGATTAAAAAGAACCTTTGAAATATCTTTTGCCAATATGAAAAGACTTCCCCAACGATATGAAGGTGACCCACATGGTGAGGAAATATGGATGCCGCCCAAACCAAGGGCTCATTAAGGAATAAGGGAGCCACCAAATTTTAAAGACAATCCTTTAAAGCATGACCCTACAAAGATCAAGCTGCACAGAGAAAAGGGAAGTCTCCCCTCTGCACCTCGAATCAGATTTTCCCAAACAAAGGGGTCCAAGCGTCGAGAGAAACTTTAGCCATTAGGTGTTCTCTTTCCAATCTTAGGGTTTGTAAATCCAATGACTATTAGAGATTACTCCTCGGGGCTAGCCCGACCCTCGAGCATTGTAGGGCACATATTTCCCTATTAATTACAAAGAATGTCATTCTTATTATCTGCTTCTCTTCCTACTATTCATATCTAAACCTCATTAATAACCATATTTAAACAAACGTTTCAAAAATGTGTCAAAATGCGTCATCGTCAAAATAATCAAACCACTCATCACCACTGATTGACTAGAAACATAAAATAAAGTTGTGTTTCTCCAATGTTGTGCAAAAAGAAAACAAAAATCAAAAGAAGCCCATAGAAGCTCATAGAAGCCGAAAGGCCGAAAAGAAAAGGCAAGATACCCGGTAGGAAACCCACCAAGGGGGCTACGCAAAAGTTAGGGTAAACCCGCTAGGAAACCCGAACAACCATAAAGGGTATCCTAGGCAAAAATTAGGGTTACAAAATAAAGTCCGCTAGGTTTCCAAAACAAGAAAAAAGAAACCTATACAAAAATTAGGACAAAACAAAACACAACATCCTAGACTGAAAACCCAAAGGGCGGACTAGGGAAGTCAATCAGTCATAACAAGCGCCATAGAATAAGACGCCACTCCATAAACAAAACGTTTGTTTAAACTAGCCTAAACACTCTAACCAACCTTGGCTAGCCGTGCTTACAAAAACCATTTTTTGTCAAAATAAAACAATTCTAAAACACAATCCTTTGAATTAAATATCCTCTTCTTTATCTTCTCTTACTACTACACCATTCTAGTAATTAGTAGGGAAATGTGGAGATAGTAATCAATAGGAGGATTGACATCCCCAAGGAAAGGGAGGGGCGCACCGACATGGCAAGTCGCTCTGAAATCAACACAATCATTCTTTGGTCACGGTAAAGTCAAGACGGCAAAATTGGTACAATCTATCCCGTCGATGAAGGCACATAACGTCAGAAGCTCATCAGAAGTAAAAGCACATTGGTTAATCCTTTTGAAAAAATTCATTGAAATAGTATTATAGGATGCATATCAAGAACATTGCATATGATAGGGTCCTATCTCTCAAAAAAAGAAGAGAAAGAAAAAATGAAAATAAAAAGAATAATGCCTGCTAGGATATTCTTAGGAAAAAGTTAGGGTAGCCCGCTAGATTGAAAACCCGCAAAGGGCGGTCTAGGCAAAAGTTAGGGCATTCACAAAAGAGGAAAAAGCCCGCTAAGATATCCTAGGCAAAAATTAAGGCAGCCCGCTAGACCAAAAACCCCAAAAAGGGCGGTCTAGGCAAAAGATAAGGCTAAACCAAAAAATGAATAAAAGAGAGGGACCCTTCATCATAATCATAAAAAGTCTAGCAGGAGAATGTCAGTCACTTTTCCAGATGCATCAATAAAAAAGAATAGATTGCATTTAGGGCATCCACACACAAGTAGTCACACAAAACGACTTTGTCAATTGTTAAAAATGAAAGAAATAAAAATTACTTCAGACAAATAACAAAAAACGAAAAGCATTCATGCATATAAGGAGACTAGCTCCATGTTTGTGATTGAAAACAGGATCACCAAGACCGAGTCTCCAAATATTGCCATCAAGAAAACGGAGCAAGTCGTCAATCAAGCGACTCAGCAAAATAAGAGCTTCTGAAAATCAAGAGCTCTAGCTACCATCCTTCTACCCAGAAAAGAAGGCACAAGAAAGTAATAAGTCTCCAAACATTGCTCTCCCTCAAGAAAGAAGAGCGAGTTTTCATAAGAAGCTTCTAGAAGCCAAAGCTCCAATCATCACCCAATAAAAGAGGGCACAATCATCACACATCATAAAAGAAAAGCCGACGGAAAGGCTTAGTCATCCCCAAGAGGATCCCTTCCTACTCCGAAGGCAAAACAAAAACACTCCTCACGGCTCAGCATTACCACTACATGAGTCATCGAGCACACTCACCCAAAGTCTCCTCCACACTCCCCAATGGAGAATAAAGGCTTCAATAGCCCATCATCAACAACAGTTAAAAGAGTCCAAACCATCAAGGGCTCAACAAAAAGAAAGAAGAGAAAAGAAGAGAAAAGAAAACCCTTCATCTCCAGCAGATGACAAAAAGGGCCGCAACAGAAAAGGCCGAATAAAAATCCTCAAGTGGATCTCCTAAAAAGTCTACAAAAAAAAAATAATAATAATAAGAGATTCTCATCCCCTAGTGGAATAAGAGCTTTACAAGTTTAGCTCTCATCAACATCAATCAAGGATCCAAGACTCCATCCCTAGAAAAGGAAAATCAGATCCCTAGGAAGTCAACTAATTCCCTGGTGGATCACCAAAGAAAGAAAACTTCATCCCTAGTGGACCCACCAAAAAAAGAAGGGAAAAAGCCAGCGTAATAAAAAGAGACTAAAAAGTAAAAAGGCTTACGCATTATCCCCATAAAGAAGCCAGATTTTAAAATCATGATAAAAAAGAGATAAATCACGAAAAAAGGCAAAATCAATCCTAACTTTTAGACAATCAATAAAATCCCTAAGTGGGTCACCTCAGAAAAGGGAAAATCAACGAAAAAGAAGGAATCAGAAAACAAGAGTATCGGCAAAGCCATCTCATACCAACAACATCTAACAAGGAGTCAAAACTCCATTTCCTCAGGGGGGAAATCAAAATTAGATCCCCGGGAAGGCAATCAATTCCCCGGTGGATCACCAAAAAGAGAAAGATCATCCACATATCAGCCTAGTCAGAGGCAAAACAAATGCAGCCAAAAGTCTTCACTTCCGATGAAGCATCTGCCTACTCAGAGGCATTACCAGAAACTCAATGGATATCCGCCTAGTCAAGAGGCGTCACCAAGATCAACAAATCCCTAGAGGATTCCTACCTACATAAGAGGCACTCATAAAAAATCCCCGACAACCAACAAGGTCGGATGACCACCACCAAAAAATCAAAATCAAAGAATCCCTAGCAACTAACAAGCTGGATGAACACCAACAAATTCCCCGGCACAGACCGGACGACCACTCTCAGAAAAAAACCAGAGAACACATCTCAGTACCAGGCGCATGAGCCACCCGAGCAGTAAGCCGCCGCCACCACCAGTCCTACGCAGTGGACTGTACCAGCCTGATAGGGGGTTCATACCTATCAACCCGTGCACGCAAGTGCGCCTGATCTGCGCTCAAGCCGGATTAGTAAGTCGCAACTACCAGCCTGATGGGGGGTTCATACCCATCCAGTCCAACACACAGCGGACTACAACTACCAGCCTGATGGGGTTTTATACCCATCAACCGAAGGATCGACTACCGTTAGAAGGAGTATCCTGAGGTTCTACCATGTGTCAACCGAAGGGATCGGCTACGGTCAGAAGGAGTATCCTGGAGGTGCACAACACAAATTTTCCCCAGAAGATCAACTGCCGCAAGACGGAACATCCGAAGGGTAACCGGGCAAGAGGGTCAACTCATTTACCTTCCAGTCGATCTTCTTGGCGCAGCAGGCCAACGGCCGACTGTCAGGTAAAGGGGGGGGGGCAGCTGTAGACCCCAAATCTTTCCCGGCCTCATAATAAAGACCAGAAGACCTTCTATTCGAAGATGGATGAAGCCTAAGAAGCCACTAGGAGAGACTATTAGGCCCCATACTAGGATAGGAGGGATTTTCGGCATGTAAATAAGGACTTTCACCTTTCAGGGTCGAGACCGCCGTCTCGCCATTTCTGCAAGGCGAGACTGCCGTCTCGTATGGCGAGACGACCGTCTCGACCTGACAGGCGTGAATCTCTATAAATAGCCGCGTCATTCCCCTCATTTCACACAGTTCTTCCATTCTCTCTCTAGTCACCTCAAATTCTCTTTCTAGAATCCCTCCGAAGCATTTCTGGAGTTTTTGAGAGCTTTTTAGAGTTTTTATAGCGTTTTTGAGAGATTCTGGCACTGTAAAGAGTGAAAGGCTGCCAAAAAGCACCCTAATTGTCAAGAAATTAATAGAAAGCTTGCCTCAGAGGTTTCTACACTCTCTCTCTCCTTTACCGCTTTATTTTTAATTGTGCAATAGATATTAGGGTCATGTAGTCATAATTTTAAATTTCGCAAATTAAAGGTAAAAGCGTATTTTCACCGGTTTACTTATTTAAAATAGCTGGCCTATCATAGGGAACCCGAAAGGGGCGTCGTAAGGGAACTAACATATCCCTTACACGTAACTAACTCCCTTACCCAACTCTGGTTCTAATGACCAAAGTTGGTTTTTCGAAAACCAACGCCTTTTTACTCCTTTACCGATGTTTTCGGTAAAAACATCGGTGGCGACTCCAGAAGAACCCTTCAAAACCAGTTCTTGGGTTAGCCTGGTTATCGAACAATCCAAGAGCGCCTTTTTGAAAATCTCGCCCCTAGGTTCAGCCCGGTTATCGGACAATCTAAAGGCGTTGTAACCACACCAATAAAAACGCGAAAATTGGAAAGTTGGAACCATCGCGTTGCTCCGACCGCCTCGTTTTGACGGCGACGACAAGGAAAGAAAGAATAAGCCATATACTACCTCAGCAAAAAATTCCTAGACTATGAGACCCGTTATACACCACTCGAAAAAACGTGTTGTGCATTGGTGTGAGCAACTCAACGTCTCAGGAAATATATGATTAGTTATACAACATGGTTGGTTTCCAAAATGGACCCAATCAAATACCTGTTTGAAAAACCTGTCCTAACCGGAAGAATAGCTAGGTGGCAAGTACTTCTTTCAGAATTTGACATCGTCTATGTCACCCAAAAAGCTATCAAAGGTAGTCCTCTAGCAGACTACCTAGCACACGGGTCAACAAACGAATATCAATCTCTACAAGACGACTTTCCAGATGAGCATATTATGCATATCCAACATGATGCACCCGAAGACGATGCATGGACTCTATTTTTCGATGGAGCCTCGAACATGCTTGGACACAGGATATGAGCTGTTTTAATATCCCCTGAAAGGAAATACATCCCAGTAACAGCTAGGCGAAATTTCAACTGCACCAATAACATGGCTGAGTATGAAGCCTGCGCCTTGGGGTTCCAAACAGCTTTAGATCATGGGGTGACCAAACTCAAAGTTTTCGGTGACTCGTCCCTTGTCATATATCAACTCAAGGGTAAATGGAAAACCAGAAATTCCAAGTTAATCCCATATCTAGAGCACATCCAGAATATGATTTCGAGGATGGAAAACGTCACTTTCTAGTACATCCCTCGGGAAGATAATCAGTTCGCAAATGCGCTCGCTACCTTGTCATCCATGTTTGCCTTAGATCAAGAACGTGAGATACCCATTATCCAAATAAGACTGCATGATAAATAAGCTTTTTGTATGGCAGTAACTAGCGAGGAAGACGAGTACCCGTGGTATCAAGACATCAAGCGATACCTTGCGAAGGGCGAATACCCCGAGGGAATTAATGAGAATGATAAAAAGGATCATTCGAAAGAGAGCTATTCACATTAATCGGAGGAACCCTCTATAAAAAGAACTTTGATTCCACTCTATTAAGGTGTGCGGATCATGAAGAAGCCCAAACCTTGATAAAGGAGATTCAATAAGGAGCTTTTGGGACCCACACACCCAGGCATGTCATGGTAAAAAAGATCCTAAGGGCAGGATATTTCTGGTCCACATAATGGAAGGCGATTGTCACCAGTATGCTAGAAAATGTCACAAGTGTCAGGTCTATTGATCGATGTCGTACTCGGTCAAATAATTAAAACAGATAAATGTAGAACTAGGAAGCTTTCCTAGGTCGTCTCCCAAAGACCACAAATTTCTATCAAAGCTTATCAATTTTTAGTAACAAAAAATTAAAAGGGGAGTTTTTCAAAATTAAAATATTAGGTGAAACAGAACAAAAGCAAATTATCAAAATGCGGATTAAAAACATATTAAAATGCAATTGATTTTCTGATTCTAATGCAGTGTCACTTATCCTAGATTACGAAATTAATTTGAAATTAACCAACTAAGCGAAGATAAATCCCAAATTATATTCTAATCCAAAATTAATCAACTAAGCGAAGATTAATCTCAAATTAGCTTTAACACTTGTTCCAATATGAAATTAACCAACTAAGCGAAGATTAATTCCAAAATTTCCTTAACCCTTATTCCAACATGAAATTAACCAACTAAGCGAAGATTAACCCCAAATTATCCTTATACAATTAAGCATTGCATACATCACATAATCTCATATCTAACACAGAATTAAGCAAACTGTGATATAAGTTTCGGTTTATTAAGCATAAACCGATTATAATTCAATACTGAGATTAGAAGATGAAGAGTTAAGAGAACAAACAAATTGAAATTGAAGAACAAATCTCAAAGCTCTACTTCATTCTCCTCGGAAAATCAATATAAAGATTTAGCTATGCATGGAAAATCGAAAACGCAAAAGAAGAGACATATGTAGGGCAGATTTCGTAGTGAATTTTCGACTTCAATTTTGGCCACCTTATGATTGGAATTTAACAATACTCATGAGATAGAGAATTGTAGCCTTGCCTCTTACCTTTACAACGCACTTTGAATCGCCCAATTTGGAGTGTAGTAGCTCCAGATATGTCCTTCTCACTGGGCAAAGGTTGGCTGCGCGATGCGGCTTCGCGTTTTTCCTTCCTCTCTTTGATATCTGGCTGCCTCTCCTTTATATGGATAACCCTAACCCTAATCTTAATCTAGGTTTGGGTTCAACTAGCCCACAAAACACATAAAAAATTAAAAACAAAAAAAACTGATTCTAATGGACAGTTGGTATGACATCTGACCCAATCTTCCAAGCCCAAAATTGCTTTAAACTGTCCTGAAAATAATAATGTGCAAAAATTAGATCAAATAGATCCAAATTAATTAAAATTTGAATTATTGGTCCAATGAAGCCCAATCAATGAAAATGCACTAATAATAGACAATTAAACACAATGCACCAATTAAGATAAGTACATAAAGATAAGAAAATGCGGGAAAATAATGGCTCATCAATGCCGACAATATTCATGTCCCATCGACGCCCCTTAACGTCTTGACTACACCATGGCCTTTCTCCATGTGGGGCATGGATGTTATTGGACCCATCGAACCAAAGGCATCCAATGGCCACCGATTCATCCTGGTGGACAATGACTATTTTACCAAATGGGTAGAAGCAGCATCCTACGCACATGTGACCAAAAAAGTAGTGACCACCTTCGTCAAGAAAAATATCCTGTGTCGGTATGGCATTCCCCATCGTCTCATTACTGACAATGGGACTAATCTGAACAATAAGATGATGGAAGAATTATGCTAAAACTTCAAAATTCAGCATCACAATTCCTCTCCATACCGGCCCAAGATGAACGGTGCAATAGAGGCAGCCAATAAGAACATCAAGAAAATAATCCAAAAGATGGTAATAACATATAAAGATTGGCATGAAATGTTATCATTCGCCCTGTACGGATACCGAACTTCTGTACGAACCTCCACCGGAGCCACTCCATTCTCCCTCGTATATGGCATGGAGGTCGTACTATCAGTAGAAGTCGAGATACCCTCCCTGCGAGTCATTATGGAAGCAAAATTGACAGAGGCAGAATGGGTCCAAAATCAGTATGACCAATTCAACCTAATCCAAGAAAAACGACTGGATGTCATATGTCATGGACAAGCCTACCAAAAGAAAATTAAAAGGGATTACGACAAAAAATTCAACCCCACACTTATCACGAGGGGGATCTAGTAATAAAATCGGAAAATGGGCGGCAAATTATGAGGGACCCTTTGTGGGCAAGCGAGCTTTCTCGAGAGGAGACCTTATCCTCACCAATATGGACGGAGAAGAGTTTCGACATCCAGTCAATTTAGACGTAGTAAGTAATATTACACTTAAAAGATATTTCTCATGACCCGTCAGGACGAAAACTCGTAAAGAACGTCCTGGGCAAAAGATAGGGTCCCTATTCCTTGCTAGGACACATCCTGGGCAAAAATTAGAGGTAAAAAAACAAAAAGAAAGTAAAATAGAGCAATGATTACCTTAGCCGAAAACCACAAGGCGACTAAGTTAATACCCTTCCAAAAGCAAGTAGACTTCGCATGGTCTTCACTCCAGGCTTGGGCATCTCGACTAAGGTAACTAGGAGAAACGGAGAGACAGATGTTAGGGACATGATTGTTATAGCTTATACAGTGTAGCCAACCTTGGCCAACCATGCTTCCAAATCCCTTTTGTAAATCCTTTTGTAAAAATAAATTGTTTGCTTATATTAATAAGATTGTATTTCACTTCTTCTTTTCTCTTGACCAATTTATGAAAATGCCTCTGTATTAATGAAACATGAATACGCACAAAGAACCAACGCAAGAAAGCACAAGGAAGGCAAAGAAAAAATAAAGAACGATGCCTGCTAGGTCATTCTTAGGCAAAAATTAGGGCAGCTTGCTAGATCAAAAACCCGCAAAGGGCGGTCTAGGCAAAAGTTAAGGTATTCATAAAAAGAAAAAAAGCCTACTAAGATATCCTAGACAAAAATAAGGCAGCCTGTTAGATCGAAAACCCGCAAAGGGCAGTCTAGGCAAAAGATAGGGCTAAACCATAAAGAAAGAGCCCATCAATGAAATAACAGTCACTTTCTATATGCATCGAATAAAAATAGATTGCATTTAAGGCTTCCACACAAAGTAGTCGCACAAAACGACTTTGTTAAAATTGAAAAAAAAAAAAAAAAAGATAAGAATAAATCGCCTCGGATAAGTAACGAAAAGAACTCATCCACATAAGGAGACTAGCTCCATGTTTGTGTTTACGGAAAGCACTCAAAACAAGGCTCTACGCCCAAATGGATTAGCCTACTCAAAGGCACCATCTAAATCAACAAATCCCCAAAGGATTCCTGTTCCCATTGGAAGTATTGAACAAAGAATTCCCAGCAACCAACAAGCTGTATGACTATCAGAATAGTCAAAAATCAAAAGATCCCCGGCACACCAGAGGACTCTACCAAAAGAAAACATTTAAAGCAAGAAAGCATTTCTCACACCAATCCGGCGCATGATCGAAATCAGTAAGCCGCCACCACAGCCGAAGGGTCAGCTACCGTATCGAAGGAGCATCCTGAGGCACCTAACCTGATGAGGGTTCGTACTCATCAACCAATGGGTCAGCTACCGCATCAAAGGAGCATCCTAAGGTTTCTCAACCGGCGCATGGGCTAGAACAGTAAGCTGCCACCACATCCAAGGATCAGCCTTGTTGCAAAAGGGTATCCAAAGGATACAACTTACCACCACCTAAGGGGTCAGCTACCGCATCAAAGGAGCATCCTGAAGCGTCACCAAAATCTCGTTCGATGGGTCAGCCTCCGCAGCAAGGAAGCATCCTGAAGACTGTACTTGACTCCATTCATCATCCCGAGGGTCAGCTACCGCATCGAAGGAGCATCCAGAGGATAGCCGGACAAGAGGGTTAACTCCTTTACCCACCAATTGACCTTATGGTATGAAAACCCATAGTCAATTGGCCGAGTAAAGGGGGGGTAGCTGTAGACCCCAAATCTTGTCTGGTCGCAAAATAAAGAGCAAAAAACCTCCAATTCGAAGATGGGCAAGGCCTAAAAGGTCCCTAGGATAGACTTTTAGGCCCCATATTAGAGTAGGAGGGCTTTTCTGTACAAAAATAAGGATTTCCACCTTGAGGGTCGAGACCACCGTCTCGCTTATCGGGATCGCCGTCTCGTCATTGGAAAAGTCGAGACCGCCTTCTCGTTTGGCTAGACGGCCGTCTCGCCACTTGTCATAGCGAGACCGCATTCTCGTTTGGCAAAACGGCCCTCTCGCCATTTGGCAAGTCGATACTGCCGTCTCGATTGGCGAGACGACCATCTCGCCATTTGTCAAAGACGAGACCATCGTCCCGAATGGTGAGACGACAGTCTCAACCTGATAGGCACCAATCCCTATAAAAGGGGGACGCTCTCCCCTTCATTTCACACAGTTCTTCCTCCTTTCCTTCTAGCATTTCTCAAAATTCTTCTCCTAGAGCCCCTCCGAAGCATTTCTGAAGTTTTCTGAGTGTCTTTAGAGAGTTTTTATAGCGTCGTAAGAGAGAAAAGTCGACATTAAAGAGAATTAATCAAAGCTTACTCCGGAGGTTTCTACACTCTCTCCCTCTCTTTACTGTCTTTTTACTAGGGTCATGTAGTCATTATCTTTTAATTCCGCAAATAAAAGGGTAAAAGCATCATTTTAAAAGTTTGTTTATAAAATAACTGGTCTGTCAGAGGGAACCCGAAAGGGGCGTTGTAGGGGTGTTAATACCTTCACCACACGTAACTAACTCCCTTACCCAACTCTGGTTATAATGGCCAAAGTTGGTTTTTCTTAAAAAGCAACACCTTCTTTTTTTCCTTTTCTGATGTTTTCGGTAAAAACATCGGTGGCGACTCCATAAGAACCCTCTTTGAAAATTTTCTTTTAGGTCCAACCCAGTTATCGGACAACCTAAAAGCTCCCTTTCGAAAACCTCGCCCTTGGGTCCAGCCCGGTTATTGGACAACCTAAAGGCGTTGTAACACCACCCATATAAAACACGAAAATGGAAGTTGGAATACCATCGCGTCACTCTGACCGCCTCTTTTGACGGCAGTGACATCGCCCTTTTGGGGTTTTTGATCTAGCGAGCTGCCTTAATTTTTACCTAGGACTTCTTAGCGGACCTTTTTCTTTTTATGAGTGCCTTGACTTTTGCCTAAACTTCCCTTTGCAGGTTTTCGATTTAGCAAGCTTCCCTAATTTTGTCTAAGAATCTCCTAGCAAGCATCATTCTTTTTTATCTTTCCTTATGCTTTCTTGTATTGGTTCTTTATGCATGCTCATGTTTCATTAATATAGAGGGATTTTCGTAATTTGGTCAAGAGAATAAAAGACAATTTTACTGATATAATCAAATGCTTCATTTTTACAAAAGGATTTACAAAGGGATTTAGAAGCATGGCTTGCCAAGGTTGGCTACATTTACATGAGTTATAACAATCATGTCCCTAACTTCTGTCTCTCTGTTTTTCCCAGTCACTTCAGGTGAGATGCTCGAGCCCGGAGTGAAGATTATGCAAAGCCTGCTTGCTTTTGAAAGGACATTACCTTAGTCACCTTGCGGTTTTCGGCTAAGGTAATCATTGCTCTTTGTTTTTTGTTTCTCTTTTTTTTTTAAACCTCTAACTTTTGCTTAGGACATGTTCTAGCGAGGAATATGGACCCTATATTTTTCCCAGGACGCTCTTTACGAGTTTTTATCATGATGGGTCATGAGCAATGTCTTCAAGCGTAGTACTTTTTTACCGCATCTGAGTTGACCGAGTGTCAAAGCTCTTCTCCATCCATGTTAGTGAGAATAAGGGCTCCTCCTGAGAAAGCTCGTTTGACCACAAAGGGTCCTTCGTAGTTTGTTGCCCATTTTCCAAGTTTGTCCTTCTAGGCGGGAAGCAGTTTCTTTATTACTAAATCCCCTTCTTGAAAAGTGCGGGGATTGATCTTCTTATCATAGACCTTCTTAATCTACTTTTGATACCCATGACATATGGTGTCCAGTCGTTTTTCTTCGATCAGGTTAAGCTGGTCATATCGATTCTAGACCCATTCTGATTCGGTTAGCTTTGCTTCCATTATGACTCTCAGGGAGGGTATTTCAACTTCTACTGGCAATACGGCCTCTGTGCCGTATACGAGGGAGAATGGGGTGGCCGCGGTGGAGGTCCTACGGAAGTTCGATATCCGTGCAAGGTGAAGGGTAGCATTTCGTGCCAATCCTTGTATGTTATTACCATCTTTTGGATGATGTTTTTGTTGGCTGCCTCCACTGCACCGTTCATTTTAAGTCGATATGGAGAGGAATTGTGATGTTGAATCTTGAAATCTTGGCATAATTCTTCCATCATCTTGTTGTTTAGATTGATCCCATTATCATTAATGAGTCGATGAGGGATGCCATACCGACATAGAATATTCCTTTTGATGAAGGTGGTCACCACTTTTCTAGTCACGTGTGCGTATGATGCTACCTCTACCCATTTGGTAAAATAGTCAATGGCCACAAAGATAAAACGGTGACCATTAGATGCTTTGGGCTCGATGGGTCCGATGACGTCCATGCCCCACATGGAGAATGGCCATGGCATAGCCAAGATGTTGAGAGGTGTAGGCGGAATGTGAACATTGTTGGCATAGACTTGGCACTTGTGACATCTTTTAGCATATTGGTGACAGTTGCTTTCCATTGTGGACCAGAAATACCCTGCCCTTAGGATCTTCTTTACCATGACATGCCCAGGTGCGTGGGTCCCAAAATCTCCTTTATGAATCTCCTTTATCAGGGTTTGAGCCTCCTCATGATCCACACACCTTAACAGGGTGGAGTTGAAATTCTTTTTATAGAGGGTTTCTCCAATTAGTGCAAACCCCGTGGCCCTTTTCTGGATGGTCCTTTTGTCATTATCTTCCTTTGGGATATTCACCTTTCGTGAGGTATCGCTTAATGTCATGATACTAAGGGTTTCTGTCTTGCTCGCTATTTACTGTCATGCAAAAAGCTTATTTGTCATGCAGCTTGATTTGAATGGTCGGCATCTCATGCTCTTGATCTAACGAGAACATGGATGATAAAGTAGCGAGGGCGTCTACAAATTGATTGTTATCCTGAGGGATATATTTGAAAGTGATGCTTTCCAGTCTCGAAATCAAATCGCAAATATACTCTAAATATGGGATTAATTTGAAATTTTGGGTTTCCCATTCACCCTTGAGTTGATATATGACAAGAGATGAATCACCGAAAACTCTGAGTTTGGTCACCCCATGATCTAGAGTTGCTTGGATTCCCAATGCACAGGCTTCGTATTCGGCCATATTGTTTGTACAGTCAAAATTTAACCTGGTCATTACCGGGATATATTTCTTTTTAGGGGATATCAAGATAGCTCCGATCCCATGTCCAAGCATGTTGGAAGCTCCATCGAAAAACATAGTCCATGCATTTTCTTTGGTCTCTTTGTGTCTAATGTGCATGATATGTTCATCGGGAAATCGTCTTGCAGGGATTGGTACTCGTTCGTCGATCCATGTGCTAGATAGTCTGCTAGGGGACTACCTTTAATAGCTTTTTGGGTGACATGAATGATATCGAATTCTGAGAGGAGCACTTGCCACCTAGCTACTTGATTGGGTCCATTTTGGAGACCAACCATGTCGTGTGTCGATCCATGTATTGTCGGAGATGTTGAGTTGCCCACACCAATGCATAATATGTTTTTTCGAATGGTGTATAGCAGGTCTCATAGTCTAGGAACTTTTTACTAAGATAATATATGACTCGTTCTTTTTTCCCTGTTTCATCTTACTGACCGAGCACACATCCCATGGACTCTTCGAGTACTTGACAAATATAAGATCAGAGGTTTTCCTTCAATGGGTGGCACCAATACTGGTGGATTGGTCAAGCATATCTTGATCTTATCAAACGCTTGTTGACATTCTTCATTCCACACCGTTGGCTTGTTTTGACGTAACAAATTAAAGATGGGTATACATTTGTCTGTCAGTTGTGCGATAAACCTGGCAATATAGTTGATTCGGCCCAAAAATCCTCTGACCTCCTTTTCTTTTCTTCGTGGGGGCATTTCCAAGATTGCCTTTGTTTTGTCAGGGTCTACCTTGATTCCCTTTTGGCTGACGATGAACCGTAGGAGTTTGCCTGACCGTACTCCAAAAGTACATTTTGCTGGGTTTAGTTTAAGTTGATACTCTCAAAGTCGATCAAAAAACTTCTTAAGATATTGAATATGGTCTACCTCGTTTCTGGACTTGGCAATCATATCATCCACGTATACTTCTATTTCTTTGTGGATCATGTCGTGAAATAACGTAACCATATCCCTCTGATAGGTAGCCCCTGCATTTTTTAGCCCAAAAGACATTACCCTATAGAAAAAGGTACCCCACGGTGTAATGAAGGAGGTTTTTTTCCCTATCTTCGATGGCCAACTTAATTTGATTATACCCCGTATATACATCCATGAAGGAATAAAGCGTGTTTGTAGCGGTGTGATCCACTAATGTGTCAATGTGTGGTAGGGGGAAGTCATCCTTTGGACTTGGTCGATTTAGGTCCCTATAGTCCACACATATTCTAATTTTACTGCTTTTCTTGATGACGAGTACTATGTTTGCTAGCCATTCGGGGTATTTGGACACTATTAGGAAGTTGGCGTCTAGTTGTCTTTGTACTTCCTCCTTGATCATTAAGGACTAATCCGGTTTGATTCTCCTGAGCTTTTGTTTCACGGGCCGAAATCCCTCTTTTAAAGGCAGACGATGTTCCACTATGCTTGTATCCAGCCCGGGCATGTCATGACCAGGCAAACACATCCACATATTCTTTCAAAAGTTGTATTAATTCCTCCCTTATGTTACTATCAATCTGGGTACCGATATTTATCTCTTTCTTATCATCTCCTTGTCCCAGATTGATGGTTTCTGTTTCCTCTTGATGATGTTGTATCATGAGAGTTTCTTTCTCTAGCATTCTTTGCATGTATGGGGAAATGGTCCCCTGCTCACTGTCGGACTCGACCCATTTGCCTTCGGCTTCCGGGTCCCATAGAGATTCATCAATCACAGACATGATTGTTTTTGAAAGTGATGAAGATCTTATTGAAATACTCTGACAAAGATCTTGTTGATTTGGTGAAGTCAAAGATAAAGTCAAAGTCAACTTTGTAGCGGTCAACAGTCACTTAGATAAAAGAGTAGAGAGATTAATGTGTCCGCAACTATGCTTAGGTATAATCATTTTTATCTTTTCTGCTGCATGAGGTTTCTTCACTTAAAAGATTTTGTAAAATGCCTCTAAAAACGTTTAAGCAGTTAAAAACAAAGTATTTTAACAAAAGTTTTCTTAAACAAGTTTTTAACTGATATAATTTCAAAATAACCGGTTGTTTTCATTAAAGAAAGTTTTGAAAACCTTCTGTCAGTATTTTAACTAATACAGCTTCGAAATAACTGATTAAAATCACTTGAAATGTTAAGAGAAGTGTTTTTGCAGTATTTTAATCGATACAACTTAGTTTTCATCGATTAAAACCACTTAGAGTTCAGGATGATCGATCAGAATGCAATAATGACCGAACAGAATCAGATATGATCGATCAGAATTGAGTTATGACCGATCAGAACCTTTTTAATCGATTAAAACACGTTTCAATCGATTAAAACAACTTAAGAAAATTTCTACACAGCGTTTTAATCGATTAAAACTTATTTTTATCAGTTAAAATCACTTTGAAAATTTTACAAGAAAGTTTTGTAGTATTTTAATCGATTGAATCACGAAACAATCGATTAAAAAAAATTAGAAGATTTTTTGTTAAGAGTTTTAATTGATATAAACATTATCGTATCAGTTAAAACAAATCTGTTAAAGAATCAAGAACGTTTTAATTGATTAAAAGAAGTTTTAACAGATTAAAACTACACTTTTAAACAGATTAAAAGATTATTTTAACAGATTAATTAAACCAGCAGTTTTGAAAATCTTCTATAAAAACAGTTTGGCTTGAACATTTTGAACACACATTGAACATGAATCTTTTACACATGCTTTAGCAATCAAGCAAGCAAACTTTAGCACTCTTTCAAGAAAGATTCGCGCTAGTTTTTGTGAAGTTCTTTGAAATTCTTTCTTGAGGCAAATTGCTTTCTTTTGGAGAAGAAACACTTACTACAGAATTGCATAAAACTGGTTTGAGCATTCTAGTTTCTTCTTTTCAATTCTTTACATTCTTTTTGTATTGTTTGGTGCCTGGAATTGTGGGCACAGGTTTCTCTGCAGCTGGAATTTGGTTGCAGAGGTTGTCAAGAACTAGAATTTGGTTCTTGGTGAAAGGTTTGGTGCCTGGAATTGTGGGCACTGATTTCTCTGCAGCTGGAATTTGGTTGTAGAGGTTGTCAAGAACTGGAATTTGGTTCTTGGTGAAAGGTTAGGTGCAGGAACTGGAATTGTTGTTCTTGTGTTAGATTATGTGTAAGATTGTAATCTGTAAAACATTTGATCTAGTGGAACCCAGCTGGAATTTGGCTGGAGACTGGACATAGCCCTGGTATTGGGTGAACCAGTATAAGCACCGGTGATATCTTTCTAAACCTTTCTCCTCTTTTAATTCTGTTGTTGCGTTTATTGTTGATTGATTGCTTTGTGATTCAAGAACAGATCTGAAATCTTATTTTTACAAATAGATAATTTGTTAATTGCGAAAATCTTTCAAAGATCAATTCACCCCCCCTCTTGATCTCAGCCTACTTTTCTAACAATTGGTATCAGAACGAGGTTCTTGAGAGTTATTCAAGTTCTTCGATCCATGGCTGGAAACAAATTTTCTGAGGGTGCTTGTATTGATAGACCTCCACTGTTTTGTGGAACAGATTATCCTTTTTGGAAGATTAGGATGAATATCTTTATTGAATCGGTTAGTATAAATGTTTGGAATATCATTGAACAAGAAACTGATATCATTAACAAAGATTGGTCTAGCTTAAATGACTGTGAAAAGAAATTAATTCAGGATGATTGTATTGCCAAAAATATTATCATATTTGCACTTAACATAAATGATTTTTTCAGGATAGCACACTGTCAGACTGCTGCACAAATGTGGAAGATTCTTGAAATGACCTATGAAGAAACAACAGAGATATGCCTAATGGTCAACTCAGATTCACCAAAAATCAGTGTAAGTTCTGACTCTATGAATTATAGTTCATTATAAGATGCTTTTTATGAAATACATGCAGTAGCAAAAAAATTAGAAACTGAAAACAAAAGATTAAGAAGCATGAATAGGTTATTAGAAAACAAGATCACTATTCTTGAAAAGAAAATAGTTGATGAAGAAACCAAGAATGAAAATTTGGAATTAGGTAATAATTCTGATTGCATATGTAATGTCAAAGATTGCAAAAATTGTCCTGAGTTACAAAAAAGATTATCATACTTAATAAAAACTGCATCTAAATTAGCACAAGGAAAGACTAGTCTTGATATGATACTTCATTCTCAGAAATTAGTTATTGACCGCGGTGGCATAGGTTTTACACCGTCTATTGGAAAGAAAACCAAAGCATTTAAAAATTATTTTGCATATAGTAAATCTGTTTCGTCTCCGTTTGTTAAATGTTTTTACTGCATGAAAAAAGGGCATTCTGTTAAATATTGTAGAATTAAGAAATATGCCATACCTAGAGGTAGAATGAAGTGGATTCCCAAAAATTCACTTCATATAATATAATTGGACCCAATAATTAAAAAGGGGTACCAGAAATTTGTCTAATCTGTTTTGCAGGAACAAAATCTGGATGTCCCTGTGTATCAAATCAGCGAATTTTGTCTCTGGATTCATGGACTGAGTGTTTTAATTGATATAAAACTAGTTTAATCGGTTAAAATCACTTACAGAGAATACCAGAAGAACTGTCCATACAGTTTTAATCGGTTAAAATACGAATTAATCGATTAAAATGTTCTCTGGAATATAGTTTAACTGTTTTAATCGATTAAAATGGATTCATATCAGTTAAAATCATTAAACAGGATAAAATGAACCGATTATTCCTCGTTTAAATTGATTATTATTCTGATACATTCTCTCCAGAACTTGATTAAACAATTGAGTATCAAATTAATCGATTAAAATTATACTTCCAGTGCAGAATTAATTGTTTATTTCAATACTATATCATTTTGTACTGCAACTTTACTAATTTCATTTCAGGAAAAACAAAGTGAAGATCTCTAGTACCTTGACAGTGGCTGTTCCAAACACATGACAGGTGATGTTACAAAATTTTGCAATCTTAAACTAAAGAATGGTGGGACTGTTGTCTATGGTGATAATAATAAAGGAAGAATTCTTGGAATAGGTGACATCAAATGTGCAGAATCAGGTATTATTAACAATGTTTTATATGTTGAGGGTTTAAAACATAATTTGATTAGTATTAGCCAACTGTGTGATAAAGGACACAAAATTGTTTTTGGGCAAAATCAATGTCAAATTATCAGACCAGATTCAGAACAGGTAATGATTACTGGTAAGAGGATCAACAATATTTACATGTTAGATACTAATTCTGCTAAATCCTGGTTATGGCATAGGAGGTTAGCTCATATTCATATGAATCATCTTAACAAACTGATTTCTAGAGATCTTGTAATTGGCCTACCTAACCTCAAGTTTGTGAAAGACAAAGTATGTGATGCATGTCAAAAGGGGAAACAAGTAAAGAATTCTTTTTCACAGAAAAATATTGTTTCAACATCTAGACCTCTTGAACTTTTGCACATGGATCTCTTTGGTCCTTCTAGAACTATGAGCTTAGGAGGAAATCTATATGCACTGGTTATTGTAGATGATTACTCAAGATTTACCTGGACATTGTTTTTGAAATTAAAATCTGATACTTTCCATTTGTTTGAGAAATTTGCGAAACAAATTCAAAATGAAAAAGGCTATTTTATTTCTTGTATTCAAAGTGATCATGGGGGAGAATTTTCAAACGAAAAATTCAATAAATTTTGTGATAAACATGGTATCAAGCATAATTTTTCTGCTCCTAGAACTCCTCAACAGAATGGTGTAGTTGAAAGGAAAAATCGTTCTCTTGAAGAGCTTGCTAGGACAATGCTTAATGAGAAAGCATTACCAAAATATTTTTGGGCTGATGCCGTTAGCACTGCTTGCCATGTATTAAACCGTGTTTTAATCAGACCCTTTCTTAAGAAAACTCCTTATGAATTATTCAAAGGTAAAAAGCCTAACATAAACTATTTTAGAGTATTTGGAAGTAAAGTTTTTGTATTAAACAATGGAAAAGAAAATCTTGGAAAATTTGATTCCAAATCAGATGAAGGTATATTCTTGGGGTATTCATTAAATAGCCATGCTTATAGAATCTTTAACAAAAGGCTAAAAACTGTAGAAGAATCTATCCATGTTACATTTGATGAAACTAACACAAATATGCAAAATGTTTCTGAATATAGTACAGAAGAAGATATTTTACCTGATAAAATGTATCAGTTAAAACTTCCAGAATCAACAGTTTCTCAAAAACAGGTTGAAGAAATTGAAGAAACTGAAGAGGAACTGCCCAAGGAATGGAAAACTCCTAGAAATCTTTCAATAGACAACATCATTGGTGAAATAAATCAGGCACTAGAAGATCTTTAAATAAATTTTGCAATCACATGGCATTTGTATCACAAATTGAACCTAAAAACATATATGATGCATTAAAAGATAATAATTGGATTAATGCTATGCATGATGAATTAAATCAATTTACAAGAAATGAGGTATGGGAATTAATTCCAAAACCAGATAATGCCAATATTGTAGGAACAAAATGGGTTTTTAGGAATAAAATGGATGAAAATGGCATAATAACTAGAAACAAGGCTAGATTGGTTGCTAAAGGGTATAATCAGCAAGAAGGAGTTGATTTTGATGAAACATATGCTCCAGTGGCTAGATTAGAAGTTGTTAGACTATTACTTGCCTATGCTGCAATTAAAAATTTCAGGTTATTTCAAATGGATGTCAAAAGCGCTTTCTTGAATGGCTACTTGAATGAAGAAGTTTTTGTTACTCAACCACCTGGGTTTGAAGATCATATTCATCCATAATATGTTTATAGATTGAAGAAAGCTCTGTATGGTCTCAAACAAGCCCCAAGACAAGGGTATGAAAGGTTAAGTAACTTTCTTATTTCAAAGGGCTATCAAAGAGGTTTGGTTGACAAAACTTTATTTCTAAAGAAATTGAATAATGATGTAATTCTGGTTCAAGTATACGTTGATGACATCATATTTGGAGCTACTAATCAGTCTTTTTGTAAAGATTTCATCAAAGATATGCAGGGAGAGTTTGAGATGTCTATGATGGGGGAACTTAACTACTTTCTTGGATTACAAGTTAAACAACTTCAAGAAGGAAGCTTTCTTCATCAATCCAAATACTGCACAGAACTCTTAAAGAAATTTGAGATGGAACACTGCAAGGAGGCATCAACACCTATGTCCACAAATTGCTATCTTGATTCTGATGAAAAAGGAAAATCTGTTGATGAAACTAAATATAGAGGGCTTATTGGTTCTTTGCTATATTTAACAGCAAGTAGACCTGACATTATGTTCAGTGTTTGCATGTGTGCCAGGTTTCAATCTGCACCAAAAGAGTCTCATCTTACTACTGCAAAAAGAATCCTCAAATATTTTAAGGGAACTTTAAATGTTGGGTTATGGTATCCAGGTGAGTCAAAACTAAATCTAGTTGGATACTCTGACTCAGATTTTGCAGGTTGTAAGCTTGATAGGAAAAGCACCAATGGCACCTGTCATCTCCTTGGAAGCAGTCTAATTTCATGGCACAGTAAAAAGCAGTCATGTGTTGCTCTTTCTACAGCTGAAGCAGAATACATTGCAGCTGGGAGTTGTTGTGCTCAATCTCTTTGGATCAAACAACAACTTGAGGATTATGGTTTAATTCTCAAAAAAATTCCTCTCTTGTGTGATAATACTAGTGCCATTATGTTAACTAAAAATCCAATCCAACATTCTAGGACAAAGCATATAGAAATAAGACATCATTTCATTAGAGATCATGTTTTGAAAGGTGATTGCGAAATCTTCTTTATAGAAACTGAAAAACAACTAGCAGATATTTTTACAAAACCTCTTGCTCGTGATCGATTTTTTAAAATTCGCACTAAATTAGGCATTTTAGATGCATCAAACATTACTTAGTTTTCAAAACTGGTTGTTTTAATCAATTAAAAATCTTTTAAATCGATTAAAAGAATTTATACAGCATTTTTCTTTACTGTTTTAATCGATTAAATGTCGAATTAATCGATTAAATGCACTTATGTTTCATACTTTCGAAGTCCTTCACTGTTTTAATCGATTAAACCTTTATTTCAATTGATTAAAATCATTAAACAAGAACTTTTTAATCGATTTTTTCCTGTTTTTAATCGATTTTTATTCTGGAAAGAAAAATTAAAGGCTTTAGTTAATGGTTGTTCTTGTAACATGCTACTAAAGCGTGATTCCCTTATCTTTACACGTGTTAATTGTATTCATTACAAACGTGTTAATGAAGATAAGTTTGAATCAACTTTGATTGATCTTTACATGAGTAAGATATCGTATTCATTTTTTTTCTCTATTTTCAAAATCTCAAACTTATTACATACCTTTGCATTGTTTCTCTTCTAATCCCTATTTTTGATGAAGTCAAAAGGGGGAGAATAGTTGCTTTACTGTTGATCAGAAACAATTTAGGATTATTTAGGGGAAGCAACAATTTAGGGGGAGAAATAAAAAAATAATTCATTTCTTTATTACTCACTAATCTGTATTATCAAGTGACTTCTTTTGCAGAGTTATTATTCAAAGTGGTGTTTGTCTTCATCAAATAGGGGGAGACTGAAAGTGATGAAGATCTTATTGAAATACTCTGACAAAGATCTTGTTGATTTGATGAAGTCAAAGATAGAGTCAAAGTCAACTTTGTAGCGGTCAACAGTCACTTAGATAAAAGAGTAGAGAGATTAATGTGTCCGCATGACTATGCTTAGGTATAATCATTTTTATCTTTTCTGCTGCATGAGGTTTCTTCACTTAAAAGATTTTGCAAAATGCCTCTAAAAGCGTTTAAGCGATTAAAAACAAAGTATTTTAACAAAAGCTTTCTTAAACAAGTTTTTAACTGATATAATTTCGAAATAACCGGTTGTTTTCATTAAAGAAAGTTTTGAAAACCTTCTGTCAGTATTTTAACTGATATAGCTTTGAAATAACCGAATAAAATCACTTAAAATGTTAAGAGAAGTGTTTTTGCAGTATTTTAATTGATACAACTTAGTTTTAATCGATTAAAACCACTTAGAGTTCAGGATGATCGATCACAATGCAATAATGACCGATCAGAATCAGATATGATCGATGAGAATTGAGTTATGACCGATTAGAACCTTTTTAATCGATTAAAATACGTTTCAATCGATTAAAACAACTTAGAAAATTTCTACACAGCGTTTTAATCGATTAAAACTTAATTTTATCAGTTAAAATAACTTTGAAAATTTTACAAGAAAGTTTTGCAGTATTTTAATCGATTGAATCACGAAACAATCGATTAAAACAAATTAGAAGATTTTTTGTTAAGAGTTTTAATTGATATAAACGTTGTCGTATCAGTTAAAACAAATTTGTTAAAGAATCAAGAACGTTTTAATGGATTAAAAGAAGTTTTAACAGATTAAAACTACACTTTTAAACAGATTAAAAGATTATTTTAACAGATTAATTAAACCAGCAGTTTTGAAAATCTTCTATAAAAACAGTTTGGCTTGAACATTTTGAACACACATTGAACATGAATCTTTTACACATGCTTTAGCAATCAAGCAAGCAAACTTTAGCACTCTTTCAAGAAAGATTCGTGCTAGTTTTTGTGAAGTTCTTTGAAATTCTTTCTTGAGGCAAATTGCTTTCTTTTGGAGAAGAAACACTTACTGCAGAATTGCATAAAACTGGTTTGAGCATTCTAGTTTCTTCTTTTCAATTCTTTACATTCTTTTTGTATTGTTTGGTGCCTGGAATTGTGGGCACAGGTTTCTCTGCAGCTGGAATTTGGTTGTAGAGGTTGTCAAGAACTGGAATTTGGTTCTTGGTGAAAGGTTAGGTGCAGGAACTGGAATTGTGGTTCTTGTGCTAGATTAAGTGTAAGATTGTAATCTGTAAAACATTTGATCTAGTGGAACCCAGTTGGAATTTGGCTGGAGACTGGACGTAGCCCTGGTATTGGGTGAACCAGTATAAACACCGGTGATATCTTTCTAAACCTTTCTCCTCTTTTAATTTTGTTGCTACGTTTATTGTTGATTGATTGCTTTGTGATTCAAGAACAGATCTGAAATCTTATTTTTACAAATAGATAACTTGTTAATTGCGAAAATCTTTCAAAGATCAATTCACCCCCCCTCTTGATCTCAGCCTACTTTTCTAATAGTTTTTAGGTTCTGTTTTAGTCATAGATTTTTTGATTCAATTATTTTTGGAAGAATAATAAATAGAAGAGGGAAAATAATGAGAATGAATATGATATGACAAGAAATACCTCATGTATTAAAAAGAAAGTGCATTTACATGCCCTTTTAGTCAGTGTTCCTATGGCCACGGGCGGGGACTGCAGGAAATACAAGAAAAAGCTTAAAAAAAAGAAACCCTAAGAGTTTATCCTCCCAATCCTTCCCTCCTTTCATTTTGGCTTCGTCAGAGGTTTGGCGTCTACATCAGATGTGGAGGCGTCGAATGTTATCCACCCGGCATCGACTAGCTCTTGGACCCTATATTTCAAGGTCAAGCAGTTCTCCGTTGAATGTCCAGGTGAATCCGAGTGGTAGTTGCATTTCTCATTTGGTTTGTACCACTCGGGATAAGGAGGCTCTATCTTCTTGGGAGGGGCACGGGCCAGGAGCTTGGCTTCTAGCAGTTGGGATAGCAGCTTCCCATAGGAGGTTGAGATAGGGGTGAATTTTCTTTCCTTTTTGCGCGGCTGGCAAACCGTTTGCGGAGTGGAAGAAGGAGTAGCAAGGTTAGTCCCGTGCACAACTTCCTCCTTCTTCTTGTTGGAGGGCTTTCTGAATGAGACGCTGGAAAGGGAAGATTGCGCTATCTTCCCGCTTGTTAACCCTTGTTTCACTCTCTCCCCTATGGTGACTATGTCCGAGAAAAGGTTGGATGTACTGGCTATTGCCTTGTAATAATAAGTTCCTGTCAATAAATCTATGAACATAGCCACCGTCTCCTTGTCCGTCAGCGGGGGCTCTATTTGGGCAGTCATCTCCCTCCACCTCTGGGCGTATGCCTTGAAGGACTCGATGTTCCTCTTGCTTAAAGTCCTAAGATCTTACCTATCTGGGGTCAGATCGATGTTATATCGGTAACGACAGAGGAAGGCATTCGCCAACTGCTTCCAATTTTGGACTTTCCACTTCTCCAGCTGCATGTACCAGTTGAGGGTTAAGTCAGCTAGGCTCTCCTGGAAGCAGTGGATTAGGAGTTTCTCATTTTCAACATGTGTAGCCATCTTACGACAGTACATTGTAAGATGACTCTTTGGACAAGTCAGTCCAGCATACTTGGGGAAGTCTGGGACCTTGAATTTTGACGGGGACTGGATGTTCTTGACCAGACACATGTCTGCCGCCTCTTTGACATCGAAGTTATTGTTAGAATCGCGCAACGGAATATTTGCGTGAACGGACAAAAACTAAGAGGGGGGTGAATTGGTTTCTTAACAAAAATTAGGTTTTAAAAATTTTCCCCAAATTTTACCGATTAAAATGTTGTGTAAACGTAAATAGAATAAGGATAGAGTCTTACACATGTAACAAAAGACCAGTCTTACAAACGTAAATAGAAGATTTATACTGGTTCGGATCAAAAGACCCTATGTCCAGTTGTTAATAACTCAAACAGAGGATTAACACTGTCACTATAATCAAAGTTATACAAGCAGATTACAAATAAAAAGATAGGGTAACGAAAACACCTCTCTTGAGTCACACAAGAGATGAAGAACAACTTTCCCTAGAGACAGCACAACACACAATCCACCAAGAACTCCACTTAGTGATTCTTATCGCTTCTAGCCCACACTAGGTTCCAAAAGCCCCTTTTTCCTCTAACAAACAGTTCTCTAGCAATCACAACTCTCAACTTTTGTTTGAAAAAGGTTGTTCAATTGTAGAGAGCCTTAGAGAACCTTAAGTAGATGAATTAGGGTTTGGGAATTGGGGATTTTCGAAACTTGGTATATTGGGACTAGGGATTTCGAAACTTGGTTCAATTTGAAGTTCAAAATGCATATCTGACTTAAATAATCGATTATCTCAAGTGTTAATCGATTATTACAGAGCCAAAATCAACAGGAACCCATAACGCACTGTCTTAATCGATTATTTGGGTTGTTAATCGATTAACAGCCCTGTTAATCGATTATTTCATTTGTTAATCGATTATTCCAGAGAGATGATACAAAAAATGGTTTTTCTCTCTATAATAATCGATTATTTAGCTTGTTGTAGACCCCAAATCTTGCCCGGCCTCATAATAAAGACCAGAAGACCTTCTATTCGAAGATGGATGAAGCCTAAGAAGCCACTAGGAGAGACTATTAGGCCCCATACTAGGATAGGAGGGATTTTCGGCATGTAAATAAGGATTTTCGCCTTTCAGGGTCGAGACCGTCATCTCGTATTCGAGATCGCCGTCTCGCCTTGCAAAAGTGGCGAGACCGCCGTCTCGTTTGGCAAGACGGTCGTCTCGGCATTTCTGCAAGGCGAGACGGCCGTCTCGAATGGCGAGACAGCCGTCTCGACCTGACAGGCGCAAATCCCTATAAATAGCCGCGCCTTCCCCTCATTTCACACAGTTCTTCCATTCTCTCTCTAGTCACCTCCTCAAATTCTCTTTCTAGAATCCCTCCAAAGCATTTCCGGAGTTTTTGAGAGCTTTTTAGAGTTTTTTATAGCATTTTCGAGAGATTTTGGTGCTGTAAAGAGTGAAGGGCTGCCAAAAAGCACCCAAATTATCAAGAAATTAATAAAAAAGCTTGCCTCAGAGGTTTTTACACTCTCTCTCTCCTTTACCGCTTTATTTTTAAATTGTGCAATAGATATTAGGGCCATGTAGTCGTAATTTTAAATTCTGCAAATAAAAGGTAAAAGCGTATTTTCACCGGTTTACTTATTTAAAATAGATGGCCTATCATAGGGAACCCGAAAGGGGTGTCGTAAGGGAACTAACACTTCCCTTACACGTAACTAACTCCCTTACTCAACTCTGGTTCTAATGACCAAAGTTGGTTTTTCGAAAACCAACGCCTTTTTACTCCTTTTCCGATGTTTCCGGTAAAAATATCGGTGGTGACTCCAGAAGAACCCTTCAAAACCAGTTCTTGGGTTAGCCCGGTTATCGGACAACCTAAAGGCGTTGTAACCACACCAATAAAAACGCAAAAATTGGAAAGTCAGAACCATCGCGTCGCTCCGACCGCCTCGTTTTGATGGCAGTGACACTTGTTAATCGATTAAACTAGTGTGTTTTTGATAAAAATGAGTTTTTGAAGCTTCTAAAGAGTAGACTATGTGCTGGCTATCTTAGACTCTAATATTACAGACTCAAAATCATCAAAACAGAGTTATTACACAAGAATATAAGTCTTCAACTCTCTAAGTCCATTGTTCTTGAATCATCATCAAAACCAACAAGCTTCATGTCTATGTAACTTCAACATTCATGTCCTTGTATGTTTCAACAATCTCCCCCTTTTTGATGATGATCAAAATTTTCTTTTAAAGCCTTGTAATAACCTGTTTATCTGTCACACTAACAAAACATTAAACATACCAAATAATATTTAAATTCAATCATAAGAGGCTTTAAATATTTCTCCCCCTATTTTGATTATAATCAAAAAATTAAGAGTCCCCCCTCAAAATATGCATAATTTGGAAATAACTCCCCCTCAAAAAAAAGCAATAAAAATACAAATCTTATTTCATAAGTGAAAGTAATTTACAACACAAGAAATGAAAACAATATTAAAATTATTCACTATCGCTATGAAAGTGAGCATCAAATTTATTCTCTAAGTGACACACTTTATCATCTACGTCAGAGATACGGTGAATGATTTCCTCATGCCGTACTCCAGAGAGAGTGAAGAATGCCTACATCCTCTGGTTCATATCAGATAACATTTCTTCCATATATTGACGGGTTTCAGGAGGAGCATAAGATGTTCCAGCACTTTGAATCGGATCAGAGGGAAACTCAGCAACAGGAGGCATTTCTTCGTCAGAATCTTCATCATCTGCATCTATGTTTGGAATGTCATCCTTGTGAACATAAGTATTATTGACACGCACCATTTGAAGTTGGGTTAATGTGTTGTCCAGCATTCGGTTTAAGTTTGTCATTCGTACCGTTTGTTCCCCTTCGACATTCTCTCATTTGTATTCAAGAATGCGAGAAATAAGTAGAGCATAGGGAATTTTGAAGGTAGGATGACGTTTGGCCTTCAGCATAGTCATTGTGACAAGGCTGCCCCAATCTATTGGCATATTATTCATTATTGCATGAATAATGCGAAGATCTATTGAAGAGCATTAGGCATGGTTGGTTGCCCGGGGACATAAGATCCAGATGAGTAGATGCAGGAGCAGGCGTTCCTCCTTCTTTAATGGTCCAACTAGAAGAAGACGCACAATCTCCATGGAAGGGTTACGAAGAAAAGAACGGTAAGCCATGATCCTGTCAAAGTCATCTAACTCGGCAAAAATGTTAATAGCATCATCTCTTATAGGAAAATGTGCAACGTTTTCCCATATATCGCCATCAAGAATAATGGTTACTCCCTTAACACGAGAGGTAGCTACTTGATCTCTAAATTTAAAGCGAGAGTAAAATACCCTAACTAAGTCAAGATAGTATGTACGTTGCATTTGGATAAAAGGGAGAACTCCTTGAATTTCAAGAAGATTAGGAAAATTAAATCCCCTATTGATGAATTGATCACCAATAAGGAATTTTGGAGTAATAATACCTCGTTCCTTCCAAAAAGTGAGAAATTCCTGTCGACCCTCAGCATCGGAGATCCATCATTCGATAGAATTAGGACGGGGATGAGAGGCAGGTGCAGATCTTCTTCTGGTGGGAATTTTAGCATGAGAAGATGAGGTCATTTTAGAATTAGAGGAATAACAAGAGAGTTTAGGAACACAAGTGATGTTAGAAGAAGGCAAGAATGATTGAATGATGCTAGAAAGATTGGATTCAAGAGTGTGAGGTTTGGAGAAGTGAAATGGAGGTTTCCTATTTATAAACAACATCTCCAACGGTCATAAACGGTCATTTGGGAGTGCATAGAGACCAAAAGAGCTATTGGCAACGACTAGAAAACAAAAACTATCAGGTTTAATCGATTAAAACTTGAAATAATTGATTAAACCAGTAATAGACCCATTTAATCGATTAAATCAAGCTATTAATCGATTATTTGATGAAATAATTGATTAATCCAGTGAGTAATTTCATATTTTGGACATCTTAGGTGCAAATAATTGATTATAACTTCAAATAATCGATTATTCCAAAGAGTTTGTCAAATTTTGGAGGTTTAGACACATGATAATCTATTAACACCCTACATAATTGATTATAACATTACAACCATCCAAAAACTATTTAATTAAGCAGAATTTAAGCTATTTCTAATATCCCTAAGTCTCTTCTAAGATCATAGAATCTATCCTTGGGAAGAGGCTTAGTAAAAGTATCCGCTAATTGATGCTTTGTATCAACATATTCAATTTTACAGTTTCCTTTACTTATATGATCTCTCAAGAAATGATGTCTAATTTCTATATGTTTAGTCCTAGAATGCATTACTGGATTCTTAGTAAGATTGATTGCCCTTGTATTATCACACATTAAAGGAATATCATTTAGAAATATACTATAATCTTCTAGTTGTTGTTTCATCCACAAAATTTGAGCACAGTAATTACCAGCTGCAATATATTCAGCTTCAGTGGTGGATAAAGCAACACATGCTTGTTTCTTAGAATGCCAAGATAATAATGATGATCCTAATAAATGACAAGTTCCACTAGTACTCTTTCTATCTATTTTGCATCCACCATAATCAACATCAGAATAACCTATTAAGCTAGGAGAAGCTTCAGATGGATACCATAAACCAAAACCAGTAGATCCTTTTAAATATTTTAAAATTCCTTTTACTGTAGTTAAGTGAGATTCTTTTGGACATGCTTGAAATCAAGCACACACACAAATAGAATGCATAATATCAGGTCTACTTGCAGTCAAGTATAACAGTGAACCTATCATACCTCTATACATAGATTGATTAATTTCCAAACCTGATTCATCCTTGTCTAAATAGCATGAAGTTCCCATGGGTGTGTTAGCTTCCTTTGAAGTGTCCATTCCAAACTTCTTGAGAATCTCTTTACAGTATTTGGTTCGAGAGACAAAAATGTCATCTTTAAGTTACTTGATTTGAAGTCCAAGGAAGAACGTTAATTCTCCCATCATAGACATTTGAAACTCTCCCAGCATTATCTTAGCAAATTCTACACACAAAGAATTATCAATTGATCTAAAAACGATATCATCAACATATACTTGAACCAATAAGATATGTTCTTTTACTTTCTTTATAAACAAAGTAGAATCAATTTTTCCTCTAGAAAAATAATTTGAAGTTAGAAAGCTATTTAATCTTTCATACCAAGACCTAGGAGCTTGTTTCAAACCATATAATGCTTTCTTCAATTTAAAAATATGATTAGGATAATTATAATCTTCAAATCCAGGGGGTTGCTCCACATAAACTTCTTCTTTAATAAACTCATTCAAAAATGCACTTTTAACATCCATTTGATATAATTTAAATTTCATCAATGATGCATAAGCAAGAAGTAGGCGTATAGCCTCTAACCTGGCAATAGGAGCATAAGTTTCATCATAATCAATACCTTCCTCCTGACAGTAATTTTTGGCAACAAGTCTGGCTTTATTCTTTATTATATTTCCGTCTTCATCAAGTTTGTTTCTAAATACCCATTTAGTTCCAATTACTTGATGTGATTCTTCTCTTGGGTTTAATTCCCAGACTTGATTCCTTTCAAATTAATTAAGTTCCTCTTGCATAGCTATGCACCATTGGTCATCTTTAAGCACTTCCTCAACATTTTTGGGTTCTATCTGTGACACAAAAGCTACAAACATGCAGAAATTAGTCATATTTCTAGTTCTTACCCCTTTTGAGATATCACCAATAATATTGTCCATTGAAAGTCCTCTTGGTGATTGCCATTCTTTTGCTAATTCAGGTGTTTGAGAAGGCTCATTTTCTTCCAAATACAATTCTTCAAGAGCCTCTCTTATGTACTCATCATCACCTGCAAGTTCTTCATTTGACTCAAGAGGATTTCCCCCAAGGTCTACAATTTCATCAAAAGTAACATGTATAGATTCTTCAACATTTAAGGTTCTTCTATTAAACACTCTATAAGCTTTGCTAGTTAATGAATAACCTAAGAAAATGCCCTCATCGGCTTTTGAGTCAAATTTTCCTAAGTTGTCCTTTCCATTATTTAACACAAAGCACTTACATCCAAATATTTTCAAATGAGCAACATTAGGCTTTCTACCATTTAACAATTCATAGGGAGTTGATTTTATAATTGGCCTAATGAGCATTCTATTCAAAACATAACATGCAGTACTTACAGCAGCATCCCAAAAATATTTAGGAACATTTGATTCATTAATATTGTTCTAGCAAGTTCCTCTAGTGACCTATTTTTCCTTTCAACTACACCATTTTGGTGGGGAGTCCTAGGAGTAGAAAAATTATGCAATATTCCATTTTCCTCACAATAATTTTCAAACCTTTCATTTTGAAACTCACCACCATGGTCACTTCTTAAAACTTTAATTCTTAAGTCTTTCTCATTTTGAATTTTCTTTTCAAACTTCCTAAAGACCTTAAAAGCTTCACTTTTCAAAGTTAAGAAAAATGTCCAAGTATATCTAGAAAAGTCATCAACAATCACAAGAGCATAATAATTTCCACAAAAACTTTTTATCCTAGAAGGACCAAATAAATCTAAATGTAATAATTCTAAGGGTTTTGATGTGGAAATAACATTCTTTGATTTAAATGATGATTTTACTTGTTTACCTTTTTGACATGCATCACATAATCTATCTTTTTCAAATTTTAACTTAGGCAAACCAATAACTAAGTCCTTTGATATCAACTTATTTAAATGATGCATATTTATATGAGCCGCTCTCTTATGCCACAACCATGGGTTCTCTTCCTTAGCAACTAAGCATGTTATACTAGTATCATGTATACACTCCAAATCAATCAAATATATATTATTATGCCTAATGCCTTTCAATGCTACATTTTCAGAATCTATCAAGTGTATGGTACAAAACTTACTTTCAAAGATTACCTTAAATCCTTTGTCACATAGTTGACTTATGCTAAGGAGATTGTGCTTTAGCCTATCAACAAGAAGCACATCCTTAATCTCCAAAGTGTTTGCACCACCTATATTTCCAATTCCAAGAATCTTTCCTTTGTTGTTGTCCCCATAAGTTACATATCCTTGTTCTTTAGCTTTGAAACTCACAAATTTCGTTTTTTCTCTGGTCATATGTTTAGAGCATCCACTATCAAGATACCACATAGACTTCATTGATTTGGAAGTTTCCTCAAAATCAGAAGATATATTGTCATTTGCCATTAAGCAAATATTAGCTTCAATTTTCGAGTCACTTGACTCCGAACTCGAATCACTATTGTCCCAAGCGATGTAGACTTTCTTCTTAAAGAACTTTTTGCCTTTATTATCTTCATTTTTCTTGTTTGGACATTCGGTCTTCATATGTCCTGTTTCACCACAACCATAGCATTTGATATTTACGAAAGTATTTTCTCTTACCTTTCCCTTACCTTTGAATGGATGCCTTCCTTTAGCTTTCATGAATTTGGTGAATTTCTTAATCATGAGACTCAGTTCTTCTTCATCATTCTTCGAGTCTTCTTGTTCCTTTTTACTCTTACCTTTGGAAATTTCAATTTTGAAGGCTAAGTTCCTCTTTTAGTATTGCCCTTCTTCACCATTTAGCCTTCCTAGTTCTAGCTCATGCTCTCTGAACTTTCCAAAGAGCGCCGCCATAGACATTGTGGCAAGGTTTTGTGACTCCGAGATGGCTGTCACCTTAGGTTGTCATTTCCTATCCAAAGATTTCAATATTTTCACATTTAGTTCTGTAGACCCCAAATCTTGCCCGGCCTCAGAATAAAGTCAGAAAGCTTCCTATTTGAAGACGGTCAAAGCCTAACAAGCCACTAGGAGAGACTATTAGGCCCCCGTACCAAGATAGGAAGGTTTTTTGGCCCGAAAATAAGTTTTCTCACCTCGAAGGGACGAGACCGCCTTCTGGACGACCCAGACCGCCGTCTCGCCTCGCGTTGAAGGGGACTCCCGGGTCAAGTCTCGCTCAAGCGACTGACAGACTCGCTTGAGCGAGAGATGCTTCAAACAAAGGGGACTTCTGGGTCAAGTCTCGCTCAAGCGACTGATGTACTCGCTTGAGCGACGGATGCTTCGAACGAAGGGGACTCCCGGGTCAAGTCTCGCTCAAGCGACTGACATACTCGCTTGAGCGAGAGATGCTTCAAACAAAGGGGACTTCCGGGTCAAGTCTCGCTCAAGCGACTGATGTACTCGCTTGAGCGACGGATGCTTCGAACAAAGGGGACTCCCGGGTCAAGTCTCGCGCAAGCGACTGGTATACTCGCTTGAGCGACGGATGCTCCAGGGAGACGGCGGTCTGGATTTTCCAGACGGCGGTCTCGATTTCTGGCATGATCGAGACGGCGGTCTCGACCCCTGTCAGAGGAGACGGCGGTCTGGACCCTGACAGCGCGGAAAACTATAAATAGGGGTCCTCCCCCCCTCATTTCCACACAGAAAAACCAAGAGCTCTCCCTTCTCTCTAGATTTTCTCTCTCTAAGAATCCCTCCGAGGCATTTCCGGAGTTTCTGAGCGTCTTTAGGCATAGATTGAGCGTTCTAAATCTTCTTAAGAATCCCTCCGAGGCATTTCCAGAGTTTCTGAGAGTGTAGAGTGAAGGGTTGCCAAAACGCACCCTCTTTTTGAATATAAAGCTTGCTTTGGAGGTGCATATCCTCATTCTTTATTCTTTAAAATTACTGCTATTTAAATCATGCAATAGAAGCTAGGGCAATGTAGTCACATACTTAAATTCCGCATAATAAAAAGGGTAAAAGCGCAATTTTCCAAGTTTAATTATTCGCAAATAGTCGGCCTGTCATAGGGAACCCGAAAGGGGCGTCGTAAAGGGACTAACACTCCCTTTACACGTAACTAACTCCCTTACCCAACTCTGGTTCTAATGACCAAAGTTGGTTTTCGAAAACCAACGCCTTTTAAAACCCCTTTTCCGATGTTTATGGTAAAAATATCGGTGGCGACTCCATAGAACCCAAAATAAATAAGTCCTTGGGTTAGCCCGGTTGTCGGACAACTCAAGGACACTTTTCAAAAACCTCGTCTCTAGATTAGCCCGGTTATCGGACAGCCTAAAGACGTTGTAACCACCAATAAAAAACGCGAAAATCAAAGAGGGTCGAAAAATCATCGCGTCGCTCCGACCGCGCCCCCGTCTCCGGGGAGGCGGCGACAGATGGCGACTCCACTGGGGAAGCCTAGAGAGTTGATCCCATTTAGTGATGGGCTGGCTTAAAAATAATTAAACCAAGAAAATAGCGCTTTTACCCTACCTTGTATTATAACATGCTTTATTGTCTGGCTTTCAATAAACTGTTGTTTGTTTATACTTACACAAATTGATTGAGATATAAACTGCACACAAATCCCTTGCACACTACAGTTCCTCCTATACCCGGGGGCAAGTGAGATAACCATAGGGAGTGGGTGGCAGGTACGGTTCGCTGCAGTTAGGGCCTTGTGCCCACCAGTGTGATCGGAAACCACCACTCAAGGTGATAACCTTCCTCTTTTGGCAACAAGACCGACTCTGGCCTTAGTGTTGAGCATGGTCGGACGGCTGGAGAGTGGGGACCCTATAATGGGGGCACCTTGGGGGCCTTAGCCTGGTGAGAACAGTTAGAACATACCCTAACCAATACACTTTTCTGCAGGAGAACCCTACCTCGTGATAAAAACGGAATCTCGCCTGTTCGGGGATGATTGAATTGTGTGTGCATATGTTTGTTGCATTTGATTGCATAGCATAACCAAACAACAGAAAAAACTACAAAAAAATTACAAAAAATATTTTCACAAATAAACACCCTTATCTCGGACAGTCTGCCTTTTAGCTAGCCTGGTTTCAGGTTCTTTGCAAGCTAAGTAGCCACGCAGTTCCGACAAAAGAGATAAGGGACGCTAAATATCTTTCGCATAAAGCCACATTTTATCTCGGACAGTCTGCCTTTTAGCTAGCCTGGTTTCAGGTTCTTTGTAAGCTAAGTAGCCACGCAGTTCCGACAGAAGAGATAAAAGGCTTAAAAATAAAAAATAAAAAATATAAAAAAAAATATCCAAAATAAAATAATAATAACAAAATAAAAAACATGTAGAAAAATTTTGACAAAGTCGTATCATTCATATCGCATCATATCATAAGTGGAAAAACTAAGAGAAAAAAAATAAATGCATAAGAAATAAGGAGAGTCTGCATACGCATCATTTTAATAACCTCCAAAAAATGAGTCTTAGAGGCGTTTTTTGGAAAAATTACTGGGCCAAATCCCCTACGGGAATTTGTAGCCTTGTTCTCCACCCTTTTCTCTTCGATTTGATATATTGTGCATCTAAATCGGACATCCCAGTCAAAAGTTATGCCACTTTGAACATCTGCTGCCCTTTTGTACTGGTGCATGCATAGATACATTCATTCTAGGGACCACTAGATATCCCTAAGACAATGGCGAAAGAGGCCCTGAGCACATTTGTGACCTTCGCGACAAGGAAGGAACAAGTGTACTAAGGTGTGATGGTGATTTCCATTATACTTGTCAAGTCTGTGATGGGGAAGGAATCATTACACCGAGGTGGGTATGATACCCCACAAAGCGTAAGCTTTAAGGAGGATACCTAAGCCATTGTCTTAAAGGAATATCCATCTCATAAATCATTTGTTTTAAACAATAAAAATCTTGTTGCATTCTAGAAACGAAAGCGACTGGTATTCTTTATGCCCTCATCCGCATACAAAAAAAACAACAACACAAAATCCCAAACACTATCATACATCATGTTAGAAAATAAAACATGATAATGTTTAGGAAAAAACAAACGCTTGCATACATGCATCCACCAAGCTTCATCCTCATGCATCTAACAATAGACAATTGAAGAAAGTGAACATTCCTCAATACCATGAAAAGAGGGTAGGGCATTCGCATGCCATGCAAAAAAAAAAAGAGAGAAAATAAATAGAAATATTTACCCGCCTATGGGTTCATTTATGCTTCTCCGCTTTAAAAAAAAAATGCACTTCAAAACATTGCATTGAGGAATGTACACTGTCTAGATGAAATAAATAAAAATTGTTTGTTTTCATCATCTCAACCGTCTACTGCATTCATGAATTGCATTCATAAATTGCATTCATTCTCACTTTAATAATAATAAGATAATAAAAAGAAAGGATTAGTCGATGTGCTTTCCATGAATCAGAATAAGATGAAGAGCAAACCTTTCGTCGTCAAGTTCTCTCCAACGGTTGATCCGCCTAAGAAGGATAATAAGCCTCAACCGTTGGGCAGCCGAAGAGGGGGCAAGGATGTCATTACATTTGTTCACCCCATACAAATAAGGATGCACCATTGAGATACGCAGAAACATCTTCCATCAATGAAGATAGCTCCAGTATAGCCAACATTTGGGGGAAAAATTAGAAATGGAAGAATCTACTCTCCCAAGGACTCACAAGAAGATGTCCTCAGAAATAAAGAAAAAAATAAAAGACCAAAAAGGAAAAGGGAAGTCTCCCCTCCGCACACTCAAGCAAATTTTCCAAAGTGGAGGGGTGCAAGCGTCAAGAGCGTCCCTAGTCATTAGGAAATCTTTTTCTTCATTCAAGGGATGTAAACCCCATGATTGTTAGAGATTATCCCCCGGGGCAAGCCCGACCCCCGGGCATTTCAGGGCACATATTCCCTTATTAATTAATAAAGAATGATTCTTTCTACCTGCTTCTCTTCTTTCTACTTCTGACTGGACCACATAAATAACCCTGTCTAAGTAAACAAAAGAAAAAAAAGAGAAAGAAGAAGAATAAAAAGCGCATTCAAATAATCAACATTTACCATTGCTATTGCCATCAAGCTAGTTGATTAGAAGCACATAAAATAAGACTTCACCTAATCCATAAAGAAGGTCATGCTTTGCCAATACTGTGAAAAAAAATAAATCCACAAAAAAAAGAAAAGGGCAAAATACCCGGTAGGAAACCCACTAAGGGGGCTACACAAAAGATAGGGTCGACCCGGTAGGATACCCGAACAACAATAAAGGGTAGCCTAGGCAAAAGTTAGGGTTACAAATAAGGTCCGCTAGGATTTCTCCAAAATTTTACAAAAGAGGGAACCTAGACAAAAGTTAGGGCCAACACACAGTATCCTAGTTCGAAAACCCAAAAGGGCGATCTAGGGAAATCAGTTAGCCATTTAAAAGCAATGGAGATAAAACCAAATACAAAGAAAAAAGGAAAAATATTTGCTTAGACAAAGCCTAAACACCCAAGCTTAACCTTAGCCAGCCATTCTTACAAAATCCTTTTATCAATAAAAATCAACCCTCTAAAACACAAACCATTGATTTTTACCCCTGTACTTCTTTTCTCTTGACCCTCACGACAATATTCTAATAATTAATTTGGGAATATGGAGGCATATAGTCAACAAGAGGATTGAAATCCCTAGAGTGGAGAAAGAGGGACACTACATGACAAAGAGTGCTCTACAAAAGAAAAAGAAAAGGAAAAGAGGGAAAACCAATCATTCTTCGGTCACGGCAAAATCAAGATGGCAAAATTGGCACAGCCTATCCCCGTCAACGAAAGAACATAACGTCGAAGCTCATCGAAGCTCAAGCACATTGGTTAATCCTTTTGAAAAATTAATTGAAATAGTATTATAGGATGCATATCGCGAACATTGCATGCATATGATAGGCTCCTATCTCTCAAAAAAAGAAGAGAAAGAAAAATACAATAAAAAGAATAATTCCTGCTAGGATATTCTTAGGCAAAAGTTAGGGTAGCCCGCTAGATCGAAAACCCGCAAAGGGCGGTCTAGGCAAAAGTTAGGGCATTCACAAAAAAGGAAAAAGCCCGCTAAGATATCCTAGGCAAAAATTAAGGTAGCCCGCTAGACCGAAAACCCCAAAAGGGGCGTTCTAGGCAAAAGATAGGGCTAAACCAAAAAATAAACAAAAGAGAAGGACCCTTCATCATAATCATAAAAAGTCCAGCACGAGAATGTCAGTCACTTTTCCAGATACATCAATAAAAAAGAATAGATTGCATTTAGGGCATCCACACACAAGTAGTCGCACAAAACGACTTTGTCAATGTCAAAAATGGAAAAAATAAAAATCACTTCAAATAAAAAACAAAAACGAAAAGCATTCATGCATATAAGGAGACTAGCTCCATGATTGTGATTGAAAACAGGATTACTGAAACCGAGTCTCCAAAATAAAGCCTTCAAGAAAATGGAGCAAGTTGTCAATCAAGCAACTCATCAAAATAAGAGCTTCCAAAAATCAAGAGCTCCAGCTACCATCCTTCTACCCAGAAAAAGAAGGCACATATAAGAAGAAGAGCAAGTTGTCATCATCAAATAAGCTCAAAAGAAATAAGAAGCTTCCAGAACCAAAGCTCCAATCATCACCCAATAAAAGAGGGCACAACCATCAGACATCACAAAAGAAAAGCCGACGGAAAGGCTTAGTCATCCCCAAAAGGATCCTTGCCTACTCCAGAGGCAACACAAAAAATTACCCAAGGGCTCAGCACCGCCATCACATGAGTCATCGAGCACACTCACCCAAAGTCTCCTCCACACTCCCCAATGGAGAATAAAGGTTTAAAGAGCCCATCATCATCAATAGTCAAAAGAGTCCAAACCAACAAGGGCTCAACAAAAAAAAAGAAGAGGAAAAAAGAAGAAAAATCTTGCATCCCCAGAGGATGTCCAAAAGAAAAACAACAAAGAAGGCAGAAGGCCGAATAAAAATCCTCAAGTGGATCTCCTAAAAAGTCTACAAAAAAAGAATTAGAAGTTCCCATTCTCCAGTGGAATAAGAGCTTCACAAGTTTAGCTCACATCAACATTAATCAAGGAGCCAGGACTCCATCCCAGAAAAATCGGATCCCCATAGATGTTAATAATCCCTTGATGGATCACCTAAAAAATTTTTATCCCCTGCGGATCCCCAAAGAGAAGAAAAAGCCTGCGTGCATAAAAAGAAACTAAAAAGTAACAAGGCGCATGCATTATCCCGAAAAAGCCAAATTTCAAATCGCGATAAAAAAGAGATAAATCGTGGAAAAAGGCAAAATCAAATAAAAATCCTAACTTCCAGGAAATCAAATCCCTAAAGTGGGTCACCTCAGAAAAAGGGAAAATCAACAAAAAAGAGGAATCAGAAATTCCATTCCCCCAAACAAAACAAGAGTATCGGCAAAGCCATCTCATACCATCAACATCCAACAAGGAGTCAAAACTCCATCCCCTCAAGGGGCAAATCAAAATCTGATCCCCGGGAAGACAACCAATTCCCCGGTGGATCAATCAAAAAGAAAGATCATCTCCAGTGAGCCTACGACAAAGGCAAATTCCGGACTCACATCCTTAGAAGAGTCATTTGCCTAGGCGTAGGCAAGATCTGGCGAGCGAGAGCCAATTTCCCCGAAAGGGACATCAACCTATTCGGAGGCAAGCAAGTAAAAAGTCTCCAAATGGACTATCTCGCTGCTTAGAGGCACCATTAAAATCGGCAAAATTTTCAAGAGAATTCATGCCTACCTAAGAGGCACCCATCGAAATCCTCGACAACTAGGCAAAGTCGGATGACAAATACCAAATGATCAAAAAAGAATCCCGACAAACAACAAGTCTGGATGGCTATCGAGGAAAAGCCAAAATCACCCAGACCAGCCAAGAGTTGGGTGATCACCACAAGAAAAATCAAAAGTCAAAGAATCCCGACACAGACCAGGACGACAATTCCAGAAAAGACAAAAAACAAAGACAAAACACATCTCAACAACGAACTGCATTTACCAGCTGATGGGGGGTTCATACCCATCCGAGTCCCACACAACGGATCGCATTTACCGGCCTGATGGGGGGTTCATACCCATCCGAGTCCCACACAACGGATCGCAACTACCGGCTCGATGGGGGGTTTATACTCATCAGCCGAAGGATCGGCTACGTCGAAGTAGTATCCGGAGGTTCTATCACGTGTCAACCAAAGGGATCGGCTACATCGGGAGTAGTATTCGGAGGTGCACAAACACACCATCGCCAAAGGATCGGCTACCGCAAGAAGGGGCATCCGGAGGCGCCAAACCAGATGGGGGTTCGTACTCATCAGCCGAAGGATCAGCTACCGCGTCGAAGGAGCATCCGGAGGTCAAACACCAGATGGGGGTGTAAACTCATCAAGCCTTACAAAAGGGGGCTTACCGGACGGGGGTTAGTACTCGTCAAACACCAGATGGGGGTGTAAACTCATCAAGCCTTACAAAAGGGGGCTTACCGGACGGGGGTTAGTACTCGTCAAACACCAGATGGGGGTGTGTACTCATCAGGCCTTACAAAAGGGGGCTTACCGGGCGAGGGTTCATACTCGTCAAACCGGATGGGGGTTCGTACTCATCAGCCGAAGGGGTCAGCTACCGCGTCGAAGGAGCATCCCGGAAGTGCACAACACAACATCTCCCCAGAAGATCATCCGCCACAAAGACGGAGTATCCGAAGGGTAACCGGGCAAGAAGGTCAACTCCTTTACCCCCCAGTCGATCACCTCAGCACAAAAGGCCAGCAGTCGACTGGTCGGGTAAAGGGGGGGCAGCTGTAGACCCCAAATCTTGCCCGGCCTCAGAATAAAGTCAGAAAGCTTCCTATTTGAAGACGGTCAAAGCCTAACAAGCCACTAGGAGAGACTATTAGGCCCCCGTACCACGATAGGAAGGTTTTTTGGCCCGAAAATAAGTTTTCTCGCCTCGAAGGGACGAGACCGCCTTCTGGACGACCTAGACCACCGTCTCGCCTCGCGTTGAAGGGGACTCCCGGATCACGTCTCGCTCAAGCGACTGACATACTCGCTTGAGCGAGAGATGCTTCAAACAAAGGGGACTTCCGGGTCAAGTCTCGCTCAAGCGACTGATGTACTCGCTTGAGCGACGGATGCTTCGAACGAAGGGGACTCCCGGGTCAAGTCTCGCTCAAGCGACTGACATACTCGCTTGAGCGAGAGATGCTTCAAACAAAGGGGACTTCCGGGTCAAGTCTCGCTCAAGCGACTAATGTACTCGCTTGAGCGACGGATGCTTCGAACAAAGGGGACTCCCGGGTCAAGTCTCGCGCAAGCGACTGGTATACTCGCTTGAGCGACGGATGCTCCAGGGAGACGGCGGTCTGGATTTTCCAGACGGCGGTCTCGATTTCTGGCATGATCGAGACGGCGGTCTCGACCCCTGTCAGAGGAGACGGCGGTCTGGACCCTGACAGTGCGGAAAACTATAAATAGGGGTCCTCCCCCCCTCATTTCCACACAGAAAAACCAAGAGCTCTCCCTTCTCTCTAGATTTTCTCTCTCTAAGAATCCCTCCGAGGCATTTCCGGAGTTTCTGAGCGTCTTTAGGCATAGACTGAGCGTTCTAAATCTTCTTAAGAATCCCTCCGAGGCATTTCTGGAGTTTCTAAGAGTGTAGAGTGAAGGGTTGCCAAAACGCACCCTCTTTTTGAATATAAAGCTTGCTTTGGAGGTGCATATCCTCATTCTTTATTCTTTAAAATTACTGCTATTTAAATCATGCAATAGAAGCTAGGGCAATGTAGTCACATACTTAAATTCCGCATAATAAAAAGGGTAAAAGCGCAATTTTCCAAGTTTAATTATTCGCAAATAGCCGGCCTGTCATAGGGAACCCGAAAGGGGCGTCGTAAAGGGACTAACACTCCCTTTACACGTAACTAACTCCCTTACCCAACTCTGGTTCTAATGACCAAAGTTGGTTTTCGAAAACCAACGCCTTTTAAAACCCCTTTTCCGATGTTTATGGTAAAAATATCGGTGGCGACTCCATAGAACCCAAAATAAATAAGTCCTTGGGTTAGCCCGGTTGTCGGACAACTCAAGGACACTTTTCGAAAACCTCGTCTCTAGATTAGCCCGGTTATCGGACAGCCTAAAGACGTTGTAACCACCAATAAAAAACGCGAAAATCAAAGAGGGTCGAAAAATCATCGCGTCGCTCCGACCGCGCCCCCGTCTCCGGGGAGGCGGCGACAAGTTCATAAACATAAAATTTTTTACCTAATCTAGTGAGATGGTTCACAATGTGTGTGAAACGCTTTTGAACGTCAAATATCGTTTCTCCTTGTTGCATTCAGAACATCTCATATTCTTGGATTAAAGAAATTTTTCGTGCTCTTTTAACGTCTTCGGTACTTTCGTGGGTCACTCTCAACATTTCCCACATCTCTTGAGCACTTTTACAAACGGATATCCTGTAAAACTCATCAAGGGTTAACGCAAATGAAATAATATTTCTAACCCTAACGTCAAATTGAGCTTTTCTATTTTCCTCCGCCATCCATCTAGAAAATGGTTTAGGAACGTCTACTCCGTTTTTAGAAACTTTAGGAATATAGGGACCGTTTAAAATAGCGTCCCAAACCCCTCTATCAACAGACTCTAAAAAGATTTACCTTCTAACTTTCCAAAAACAATGATTTTGACCTGCAAAAAGTGGGGGTCTGTTGATAGAAGCACCTTCGGCAAAAGTTTGATTTTGTCCAGCCATTTTCGAAAAATTTGAATGACTATTAAAGCAAGCTCTGATACCACTTGTTAGAATCGCGCAGCGGAATGTTTGCGTGAATGGACAAAAACCAAGAGGGGGGTGAATTGGTTTCTTAACAAAAATTAGGTTTTAAAAATTTTCCCCAAATTTTATCGATTAAAATGTTGTGTAAACGTAAATAGAATAAGGATAGAGTCTTACATAGAAGATTTATACTGGTTCAGATCAAAAGACCCTACGTCCAGTTGTTAATCACTCAACAGAGGATTAACGATGTCACTATAATCAAAGTTATACAAGCATATTACAAATGAAAAGATAGGGTAACGAAAACACCTCTCTTGAGTCACACAACAGATGAAGAACAATTTTCCCTAGAGACGACACAACACACAATCCACCAAGAACTCCACTAAGTGATTCTTATCGCTTCTAGCCCACACTAGGTTCCAAAAGCCCCTTTTTCCTCCAACAAACAGTTCTCTGGCAATCACAGCTCTCAACTTTTGTTTGAAAAAAGTTGTTCAATTTGCAGAGAGCTTTAGACAACCTTAAGTAGATGAATTAGGGTTTGAGAATTGGGGATTTTTGAAACTTGGTGTATTGGGACTAGGGTTTTCGAAACTTGGTTCAATTTGAAGTTCAAAATGCATATCTGACTGAAATAATCGATTATCTCAAGTGTTAATCGATTATTACAGAGCCAAAATCAACAGGAACCCATAACGCACTATCTTAATCGATTATTTGGGTTGTTAATCGATTAATAGCCCTGTTAATCGATTATTTCAACTATTAATCGATTATTCTAGAGAGCTGATACAGAAAATGGTTTTTCTCTCTATAATAATCGATTATTTAGCCTTTTAATCGACTAAACCAGTGTGTTTTTGATAAAAATGAGTTTTTGAAGCTTCTAAAGAGTAGATTATGTCCTGGCTATCTTAGACTCTAATATTACAGACTCAAAATCATCAAAACAGAGTTATTACACAAGAATATAAGTCTTCAACTCTCTAAGTCCATTGTTCTTGAATCATCATCAAAATCAACAAGTTTCATGTCCATGTAACTTCAACATTCATGTCCTTGTATGTTTCAACATTTATGTCCCTCGACTGCCTTCAGTCTTTCCTCCAAGGTAGAGATATGTTGTTTGGACACCTCAGGCGTGTGAATGTCCATTGCCCTAGTGTCAGATTGCACATGGACTTTCTGTTCGAAGAAGAACTCCTCTTCTTCTTCTTCCTCATAGCGAGAGGCGCGGTCGCCATGAGTTTCCCCTTTGTTTAGGTTTTGCTGGCACATGACCTCCACTAATTGCGCCATTTGCTCTCGGAGGGCGCTAACCTCAGTGATATGAATGATTTGACCTTGTCAAAAATTGTTTTATTCATTATTATTATTATTATTTATTTGGTTTATGTGACTTTATTTGATTTATTTGGTTTATTTTATAACCTTTTATCTCTTCTGTTGGACTGCGTGGCTATTTAGCTTACAAAGAACCCGAAACCAGGCAAGCTAAAAGGCAGATTGTCCGAAATAAAAATGGTTTATTACAAAAAAATAATTTTAACGTCCTTTATCTCTTCTGTCGGACTGCGTGACTACTTAGCTTACAAATAACGTGAAACCAGGCTAGCTAAAAGGCAGACTGTCCAAGATAAGGGTGTTTATTGTGAAAAGATTTTTTTGATATTTTCTTTTGCTTTTCTGTTGTATGGTTATGCTATGCAACAATCAAATGCAACAAACAGATGCACACACAATTCACTCATCCGCGAACAAGTAGGACGATGTTTTTAATTACGAGGTAGGGTTTTCCTGCAGAAGAGTGCATATTCAGGGTAGTTCTAATTTCCTCACCAAGGCCAGGACCCCAAGTTGCCCCCATTATAGGGTCCCCACTCTCCAACCTTCCGACCATGCATGGCACTAAGGCCTTAGTCAGTCTTTGTACCAAAAGAGGAAGGTTATCACCTTGAGTGGTGGTTTTCGACCATACCGGTGGGCTCATGACCCACACTACGGCAAATCATACCTGCCACCCACTCCCTATGGATTTCCCACTTGCCCCCGGGTATAGGTGGAACTGTTGTGTGCAAGGGTTTGTGTCCAGTTTGTATTTCAAACAATTGCATAAAAAAAACAAACAACAGTTATTAAAGTCAAGCAAATAAAGCATGTTATAAAACAAGACAGGGTAAAAGTGAAATTTTTAAGTCTTTTATTTATCAAACTAGTCCATCACTAAATGGGATCAACTCTCTAGCTTCCCCAGTGAAGTCGCCATTTGTCGCCGCCATCAAAAGAGGCGGTCGGAGCGATGCGATGGTTTTGATTCGACTCGCGTTTTTTAAAGATATGGTTCAACGCCTTTAGGTTGTCCGATAACTGGGCTGGACCTAAGGGTGAGGTTTTCGAAAAAGGGTTCTGGAGTCGCCACCAATGTTTTATCCAAAAACATTGGAAAAGGAAGAAAAAGAAGGCGTTGGTTTAGAAAACCCAACTTTGGCCATTATAACCAGAGTTAGGTAAGGGAGTTAGTTACGTGTAGGGAAGGTATTAGCTTCCCTACAACGCCCCTTTCGAGTTCCCTATGATGGACAATTTATTTTATAAAAAAAGAACTCTTAAAATTACGCTTTTACCCTTATTTATTCATTTGCGAATTTAAATTGTTGACTACATGGCCCTAACAACTAATGCACAAAATATATGTAATAAGAAAGTGGTAAAAGAAGATAGAAAGTGTAGGAACCTTTGAAGCAAGCTTTGTATTAATGTTCTTGGTAAAGAAAGGTGCTTTTTGGCAACCTCCACGCTCTATTGTGATGATCGCTCTTCCTTGTAACACTATAGGACGCTTACTAAGAATGCTAAGAAACTCCGGAAATGCTTCGGAGGGATCCTAGGAGAATAATTTGGAGAAAGTGCAGAAGGGAAAGTTGCTCTCTGTTGTGAAAAGGGTGAGGACGTCCGCCCCCCCTTTTATAGAAATTTGTGCCTGTCAGGTCGGGACCGTCGTCTCACCTGACAAGGTCGGCACCACCGTCTCGCCTGACAAGGTTGGGACCACCGTCTCACTTGACAAGGTCGGGATTGGCGGTCTCGCCTTCGGCAAGTGGTGAGACGACGGTCTCGCCATTGGCAAGTGGTGAGACGGCGGTCTCGGCCCTTTAGGTGGAATTTCTTATTTTTTGCGCACAAAAAACCTTCCTATTCTAATATGGGGCCTATTGATCTATCCTAGGGATCTTTTAGGCCTAACCCATCTTTGAACAAAAGTCTTCTGCTCTTTATTTTGAGGCCAGACAAGATTTGGGGTCTACACCTTTTCCCTCTAGGATAGATTGATGAGGCAAAAATTGGATAATAGTAGAAACTTTATTCACAGCAACATAAGCTCCTTGGCAAACATAGACCCTAGCTGATTGGGCCCATCTGATCATGAGCTCATACTCTTCTAAGGTTGGTACCAAGTCAAATTGCGGGAACTCAAAACAGTGTAGACTAGAATTCTAAAAGTGGACCAATGATCTAACGAAGATAGGATTGACGCTGATCTTTAGGAGGTCAAGAATTCATCCATAGGATCTCTCAAAATTAGCACAGACCTCTAGCGGCATATATGAGCACAATTGCTTTATCCTTTCTATACGATATAGAAGGATGTCCACTTTCTTCAACTGTCTATCATTGTCGCCGCCGTCCGTTCCGACGTCCTGTGGACGCCTCGACCGTTTATGCGAGCGGTCGCGAAAAGATGGTTGAGACTCGCGTTTTTTGTTAAAATTGTGTTCATTGCTTCCGAGGTGCTCAACACTGAACTATCCTCTAATAGAAGCAAGGTTTTCGAAAAGGGGTTCTTTTGGAGTCGCCACCAATGTTTTGACCAGAAACATTGGAAAAGGAAAAAAGGCGTTGATTTTATTAAAAACCAACTTGGCCATTATAACCAGAGTTGGGTAAGGGAGTTAGTTACGTGTGGGGAAGGTGTTAGCACCCCCACAACGCCCCTTTCGGGTTCCCTATGACGGATTTATTCATTAAGTGAAGATTATGAGAAATTACGCATTTACCCTTATTTTATTCGTACAGTTATTTAGATATGGTTATCTACATGATGTATCTACATTACATACAGAAAACAATAAATAAAGCAGTAAAGAAGAAGAGAATTGAGAAAAACCTCCGTAGCAAGCTTTATATTATGATTCTTGTACAAAGAGGACGCGTTTCAGCAGTCCTTCGCTCTACAATTGTTCTCTCCTCTCGATTACAGACTCGACTCGACTAAATTTTCTAGAAGAATCGAATGCCGGAATACAAATTCCTTAACTGATTGTTACCTTTTAAAGGCAATCAGAAAGATCATTCGAGAGAGGGAGAGAAGAAGACAAGTCTCTGAGTTGTCTGGTGTCTGGAGAATGACAAATGAACCTCCTATTTATAGTTTTTTCGCTGCCTGGAACTTTGGGACGGCCGTCTGGGTTGGGACGGCCGTCCCAAACGTGTTTTCTGCATTGTGCCAATCTGGGACGGCCAGTCTGGGTTGGGACGGCCGTCCCAAATGCAATTTTACAAAGGCTGAGACCCTCTGACGTTTGGGACGGCCGTCCCACATCTGGGATGCGCGTCCCACTTGTTCTGGGCCAGTTGGGACGGCCGTCCCAACTACGGGACGGTGGTCTCGGCCTATTTTGTCCAGCTTTCGCGTTCTGGGACCCCCGGGAAGCTTTCCTTTCCTGTTTCGGACGTGGATTGATGCCGATATATGTCCGTTGAAGCTTTATCTTCATGTAGGAAGTCTTCTTGGCCTTCATTAAGATGCCAGGTGAACTTTTCCTTTGTTTGTATGAGGTCTTTTTAACTTTTATCGTGCAGATGAGCAAGCTCCGTGTTGTTGCAGGAGGTTTCCTCGGTTTTGGGAAGCCGGATGAACTCCATCTTCGGGCGAAGTTCCTCTAGCTTTTATTTTGAGAGGTCGGGCAAAATTAGGGGTCTACAGTGCCCCCCCTTCACCTGCCTAACTAATTTGTTGGTTTTAATATGCCGACAAAATTAGTTGGTAGGGGAAGGAGTTAACCCTTTTGCCCGGCTATCCTTCGGATGCTGCTCCTTGCTGATCCTCCGGATGATAAATATTTTGATAGGTACTAACCCCTATCGGGTTTGAGCCTTCTTTTTCTAAGGCTCTGGTGAGTACTTACCCTCACCGGGTATAAGTCTGTATTTTTACTAGACTTTTGTGGGTACCTACCCCCACTAGGTATGAACCTTGTTCTGCAATGGTTTTGGTGAGTACCTACCCTCACCTGGTATGAGTTTACGTTTTGCTTAAACTCTTATGGGTATTTACTTCCGAGGTGTTCAACACCGAACTATCCTCTAATAGAAGCAAGGTCTTTGCACCCGTTTTTTGCAATGCTCCCGGTGAGTATTTTTACTCCACTTGATGCATTTTTGCTAGGTTTTTTTATAAGCCTCGTTCTGCAAGGCTTAGGTGAGTACGCATCCCACCCGGTGTGAATGATAAGCCTCATTCTGCAAGGCTTAGGTGAGTACACACCCCCACCCGGTGTGAATGATAAGCCTTTTTCGCAAGGTTTAGGTGAGTACACACCCCCACCTGGTGTGAATGATAAGCCTTTTTCGCAAGGTTTAGGTGAGTACACACCCCCACCCGGTGTGAATGATAAGCCTTTTTCGCAAGGCTTAGGTGAGTACACACCCCCACCCGGTGTGAATGATAAGCCTTTTTCGCAAGGCTTAGGTGAGTACACACCCCCACCCGGTGTGAATGATAAGCCTTTTTCGCAAGGCTTAGGTGAGTACACACCCCCACCCGGTGTGAATGATAAGCCTTTTTCGCAAGGCTTAGGTGAGTACACACCCCCACCCGGTGTGAATGATAAGCCTTTTTCGCAAGGCTTAGGTGAGTACACACCCCCACCCGGTGTGAATGATAAGCCTTTTTCGCAAGGCTTAGGTGAGTACACACCCCCACCGGTGTGAATGATAAGCCTTTTTCACAAGGCTTAGGTGAGTACACACCCCCACCGGTGTGAATGACAAGCCTTTTCGCAAGGCTTATAGGATGAACTTTTTTGTAGTCAATCCTATGATCATCTTGTTTTTGGAGATGAGTTGACGGCTTACTTGTTTTTGGTCATGCGTCTGCGGGAATATTTGATTTTTCTTTTTGACTTTTCTGTTTTAGTCATCTGGTTTTACCAGGGATTTCTGTATTTTGGCTTTTCTTGTTTTAGCCATCCGGCTTTTGCTGGGGATTTCATTGTTTTGGCTTTTTCTTTTAGCCATCCGGTCTTGACCGGGGATTTCATTGTTTTGGCTTTTTCTTTTAGCCATCCGGTCTTGACCGGGGATTTCTGTATTTTGGCTTTTTCTTTAGCCATCCGGCTTTGCTGGGGATTCTTTGTTGGTTGCCACTTGTTTAGGCAGGAATCCTTTGGGGATTTTGATTTCTATTAGTTGCGCCTCTTGATTAGGCGGAAATCCACTTGGTGAGATTTTTGTTGATTGTGCCTTTTGTTTAGGTAAGAACCCACTTGGGGATGTGATTTCTATTTGGTTGTGCCTCTTGATTTAGGCATATGCTTCAATAGTGGTGAAGACTTAGGTTTTGGATTGTTGATTTCCCATTTCTTGGGGATATTGGCTTTCTGCTTGCCTGTTGGAAGTGAAGACTTTGCTTTTCATTGGGGATATTTGCATTTGGGAATTTATACGCGATTCCCTGAAGATATAAACTTGTAGTTTTGCCTTCGTTTGGTAGGCTCGCTGGGGATTTTTCTTTTTGATGATCCATTCGGGAATTAATTTCATTCCGGGGATCTATTTTGAATTGCCCCCCTAGGGAGGAATGGAGTTTTTGACTCCTTATTTGACGCTATTGTTTGAGCTGGCTTTGCCTATGCTCTTATTCCTGCTGGGGAATGGATTTGTATGTGCGCCTTTTATGCACATTGGCTTTTTCTTTGGATGAAAAGATATTTTTTCTCTTTTCTTTTTGGAGATCCCTGGGGAATTTTCTTTGCTTCTTGGGGATCAAATCCTTGGTTTGATTTTTTATGATGGAGTCTTGGCTCTAACTTTTGTGAGGCTCTTTATTGAGCAGAATGAAGTTTTTTCTTTTTTTTCTTTTTTGGGATTCACCGAGGAGTCTGTCGGTTTCCTGGGGATCCAAATTTGATGGAGTCTTGGCTCCTGGCTTTGTGAAGCTTCTTATTTGAGCTGGAAGATGGAAATTTTTGTTTTCCTCTTTTTGTCTTTTTGTAGACTTTTCTTGATATACTTTTCTTGGAGATTTTTTATTTGGCCTTTTTCTGTGGTGGCCTCTGTTAGGGGATGAAAAGTTTTTCTTTCTTTTTGTTGCCCCCGGGTTATGTGGAGGACTTGACTCCATATTTTCTTTGATGGACTCTTATGTAGTCCTTATTCTCCTTATTCTGCTTATTCTGCTTTGGGGAGGTGACGGAGACTCTTGCATGAGTGTGCTTGATGACTCATGTGGCGATGAAGCTGAGTCGTGAGGTAATCTTTTTGTTTTGCCTTTGGAGTAGGCAAGGATCTTCTTGGGGATGGTCAAGCCTTTCCATTTGGCTTTTTTCATTTTGATGGTGTCCTTCTTTCTTGGATGGAAGGATGCTGATTGCAGCTTTGAATGACTATGTTTGATGACTCATATGGTGGCGCTGAGTCATGAAGTAGTTTTCTGCCTTTGAATAGGGAAAGATCTTCTTTGGGGATTTTCAAGCCTTTCTGTTGGCTTTTCTATTTTGATGTACCTTCTTTTGTTGGTATAGAAGGTTGATGGTTGGAGCTATTTTCCTTGAAGCTCCTTATTCTGCTGAAATGGTTTTTGATTTCGTCTTTTGCGATTTTGATTTTCATTTAGAGGCTGGATTCTGGCACCTCCTGTTTTCAATCACAAGTATGGAGACTAGCCTCCTTATATGCATGTTTAATATTCTTGTTTGAAGAAAATTATTTTTCTTGATTTTGACAAAGTCGTATTATGCAAGCTACTTTGTGTGTGGATGTCCTAAATGCAATCTATTTGTTTATTTATTTTTGATGCATTTAGAAAGTAACTGGCCTTCTCCCGTTGGCTTCTCATGAATACGCCGATGGGCTCCTCTTTTTATGACCTTAATGATGGGCTCATCTTTTACTCATTTTTTGGTTTTGGCCCTATCTTTTGCCTAGACCGCCCTTTACGGGTTTTCGATCTAGCGGGCTGCCTTAATTTTTGCCTAGAATATCTTAGGGGGCTTTTGCCTTATCTTTTGCCTAGACCGTTCTTTTTGGGATTTCCGATCTAGCAGGCTACCCTGGTTTTTACCTAAGAATATACTAGCAGGCCTTTATTATTTTCTTTTTTTCTTATGCTTCCCTTTTTTAGATGCATGTTTGATCTTTGATTAAAAGTCTTTGCGCATATTTATGATTTATCAATAAAGAGGCATTTCCATAATATTTGGTCAAGAGAAAGGAAAAAAAGGGAATTTTATTGATAAATGAGCAAAAGTTTATTTCTTTTACAGAAGGATTACAAAAGGTATTTAGAAGAATGGGTAGTCAAGGTTGGCTATCTTGTATAGGCTTAAGCGAGTCATGTCCATGATATCGCCCCTGGTTCTCCTAATTGCTTCGAGTTGAGATGCTCGAGCTCGAGTGAAGACCATGCGAGCGCTTGCTTACGGAAGAATGTTACTTTAGCCGCCTTTTCGGTTTTCGACTAAAGTAACTATTGCTCTTACTTAGTTTTTTTTTATTTATTTACTTTTTTTACCTCTTCTTTTTGCCTAGGACGTATCCTAGCGAGGGATATGGACCCTATCTTTTGCCCAGGGATGCCCTTTGCGGGTTTTCATTCCTTACGGGTCATGAGCAATGTCTTCAAGCATAATACTTCTTCACCGCGTCTGAATTGATTGGGTGTCGAAGTTCCTCTCCATCCATATTGGTGAGGATAAGTGCCCCTCTCGAGAAAGCTCTTTTGACCACAAAGGGTCCTTCGTAATTTGCTGCCCATTTTCCAATTTTATCCTTACGAGTTGGAAGCAATTTCTTTATAACTAGATCCCCTTCTTGATAAGTATGAGGGTGGACCTTTTTATCATAAGCCTTTTTGATCTTCTTATGATAGGCTTGTCCATGACATATAGCATTCAGTAGCTTTTCATCGATAAGTTTAATTGATCGTATCGACTTTGAACCCATTCGACTACTGTTAGTTTTGCTTCCATTATGATTCGCAAGGAAGGTATTTCGACTTCTATTGGTAACACGGCCTCCACACCATATACCAGGGAAAATGGAGTAGCCCCTGTTGAAGTCCGTACAGATGTTCGATAACCATGAAGAGCAAAAGGTAACATTTCATGCCAATCTCTATAGGTTTTAACCATCTTTTGAACAATCTTCTTGATGTTTTTGTTGGTTGCTTCGATCGCGCCATTCATTTTGGGCCGATAAGGAGAAGAATTATGGTGTTGAATTTTGAAATCTTGACATAGTTCTTCCATCATCTTATTATTCAAATTGGACCAGTTATCGGTAATGAGACGATGCGGGATACCATATCGACATATGATATTCTTTTGAACAAAGGTGACCACTACCTTTTTAGTCACATGTGCGTAGGATGCAACTTCTACCCATTTAGTGAAGTAGTCAATAGCCACCAGAATAAATCGATGACCATTGGATCCCTTAGGTTCAATGGGACCAATAACATCCATGCCCCACATGGCAAATGGCCATGGGATAGCCATAACATTGAGAGGTACCGGTGGAACATGCACGTTGTCCGTATGTACTTGACACTTGTGACATTTTACGGCATATCGATGACGAGTCTTTTTCCATTGTGGACCAAAAATATCACGCCTACGAGGATTTTCCTAGCCATGATATGCCCTGGAGCGTGCGTTCAGAAGGCTCCTTCATGTATTTCCCTAATCGGTTTACGGGATTCTTTGAGATTGACGCATCTTAGCAAAGTGGAGTCAAAGTTCTTTTTATAAAGGGTTTCTCCTATCAACATAAACCCTACGACCCTCTTCCGAATAATCCTTTTATCATTGTCATCTGATTCCCTCGGGGTATTCACCCTTTGTCAAGTATCGCCTTATGTCATGATACCAAGGGGTTTCATCTTTTTCATCGTCTGTCATCATACAAAAGGCTTGTTTATTGTACCTTTTGACTTGGATGATGGGCATCTCATGTTCTTGTTCTAATGTGAACATGGATGATAATGTTGCCGAGTGCATCCGCAATTTGGTTGTCTTCCGAGGGACATACTCGAAGTCGATGTTTTCCATTTTTGAAGTCATGTTACGAATGTGTTCCGGATAAGGGATTAACTTGGAATTTCTAGTTTCCCATTCACCCTTGAGTTGGTAAATAACAAGGGAAGAGTCACTAGAATACTTTGAGTCTAGTTACCCCATGATCCAAAGCTGCTTGAATACCTAGAGCACAAGCTTCGTATTACGCCATATTGTTTATGCAATCAAAGTTTAATCGGTCATTCTTGGGATATACTTCTTTTCAGGAGATATTAAAATAGCTCCGATCCAGTGTCCTAGTAAATTTGAAGCTCCATCGAAGAACATGATCCACTCATTATTCTCTAGTTCTTCATGTTGGATGTGCATTATGTGCTCATCTGGAAAATCATCTTGTATGGATTGATATTCGTCTATTGGTCCATGTGCCGGGTAGTCACGCTAAAGGACTTCCTTTGATAGCTTTTTGAGTGACATGAACGATATCAAATTCCGATAAGAGTACCGCCATCCGGGTATCCTTCCGGTCAAAGCGGGTTTTCAAACGAGATATTTGATTGGGTCCATTTTGGAAATCAACCAAGTTGTATGTCCGGCCATATATTGTCGAAGACGTTGAGTTGCCCACACCAATGCACAACATGTTTTTTCGAGTGGTGTATAACGGGTCTCATAGTTTAGAAATTTTTCTCGAGGTAATATATGGCTTGTTCTTTTTTACCGTATCATCTTGTTGACTAGAGCACACATCCCATGGATTCGTCGAGTGCTTGAAAGGTAAAGAATCGGGGGCTTTCCTTCCACAGGTGGTACCGATGCGGGGATTGGTTAGGCACATTTTGATTTTTTTGAAAGCTTGTTGACATTCGTCGTTCCAAACTTTCGGTTGGTTTTTACGCAATAACTTGAAGATAGGCGTGCACTTGTCCGTTAATTGCGCGATGAACCGTGCGATGTAGTTTATTCGGGCCAAGAACCCTCTGATTTCTTTTTCTGTCCTTGGTGGGGGCATTTCTATGATTGCCTTTGTTTTATCAGGGTCCACCTCAATTCCTCTTTTACTGACAATAAACCCAAGGAGTTTTCCTGATCGTACTCCGAATGTGCATCTAGCCGGATTGAGTTTAATCTGGTATTTTCGAAGCCGATTGAATAACTTCTTTAAATATTGGAGGTGATCTATTTCGTTTTTGGACTTAGCGATCATGTCATCCACATATACTTCGATTTCTTTGTAGATCATATCATGAAATAATGTAACCATAGCCCTTTGATAAGTAGCCCCTGCATTCTTAAGTCCAAAAGGCATCACTCTATAGCAGAATGTACCCCACGGCGTAATGAAGGAAGTTTTTTCTCTATCTTCAACAACCAATTTAATTTGGTTATACCCTGCATATCCATCCATAAAAGAATAGAGAGTATTTGTAGCGGTGTGATCTACCGGCATATCAATATGTGGTAAGGGAAAATCATCTTTTGGACTTGCACGGTTTAAATCCACGTAATCTACACATACTCGATTTTTCCATTTTTCTTTACAACTGGTACGACGTTTGCCAGCCATTCAGGGTATTTTGAAACAATCAAGAAATTGGCGTCCAACTGTTTTTCTACTTCCTCCTTAATTTTTAAGGACCACTCTGGCTTTACTCTTCTGAGCTTCTGTTTAACGGGCCAAAATCCCTCTTTTAATGGTAATCGATGCTCCACTATACTTTTATCGATTCCGGGCATATCATGGTAGGACCATGCAAACACATCCATATATTCTCTTAGTAATTGTATTAACCTTTCCACGACATCATTATTAATTTGGGTACCGATGTTTACTTCTTTCTTATCATCTTCTCATCCCAAATTGATAGCCTCGGTTTTCTCTCGATGGGGTCTGTATTGATTGAGCTTCTTTTTCTAACGGTCTTTGCATGTCAGGGAAATGGTCCCCTCCTCCTTGTCCGACTCAATCCATTCGTCTTCGACTTTCGGATCTTCCAGGGAGTTTTCAATCACGAGACATGACTTGTATGGTTATGCTTTGTTTTAGATTCCTTTATTAGATGTATGAGAGAGAAAAGAATGAAAGAGAATATGGATATTAAAAAAAATGCCTCATTGTATTGATAGAAGAAAATATTTACAAAGCCCAATTTAACCAAAAATCTCGTGATCATGGGCAAGGATCACGAGAAATACATCAGAAGCTTTTATTATTTTTTTTTTATGTTTATTGCAAAAAATGGTAAAAATGATGAGCCCTAATCTGCTGGTCTCCCTTATCCGAGTCTTTTACTCGGGCTTTGATAAGGGTTGGTCGTCCACCTTTGGAGTAGATGCGTCAAAGGTAATCCATCCCGCATCTATTAAATCTTGGACCTTATGCTTTAAAGCCATGCGGTTATCTACAGAATGTCCTGTAGCGTCCGAATGATAATTGCATTTTTCATTTGGCTTATACCATTCGGATAGGGTGGCTCCATCTTCTTGGGAGGGACGCGTACGAGGAGTTTAGCATCTAGTAATTTTAACAACGAGGCTTGCATAGGAAGTGGGTATTGGGGTGAACTTCCTTTCGACCTACGCGACTTGGTTTGCTGAGAGGAAGAAGAAGGATTGGCCAAGTTGATTGCATTTACGGTTCCCTCCTTCTTTTTCCGAAGCTCTTTTTAACGAATTGAGTAGAAGAGTTGGAGGAGTTCTGCTGTGCAATTCTTCCGCTTTTCAAGCCTTGTTCTACTCTTTCTCCTATAATGACTACATCCGCGAAGAGTGTTGATGTGATCCCTATCATTTTGTCATAATAGGGACCCGTCGGAAGAATTGATGAACATGGATGTAGTCTCTTTGTCGGATAGAGGAGGTTCCACTTGTGCTTGCCAATTCCCTCCATCTTTGGGCATATGCTTTGAAGGATTCATCGTCTTTCTTGCTTAATAGTTGTAGATCTGTTCTTTCGGGGGTCGGATCAATATTGTATTTGTAGCGACGAAGGAAAGCATCTCGCGGATGTCTCCAGGTTTGGATTTGGTTCCCTTCCAGTGCATATACCGGTTTAGAGCGATTCGACCAGGCTCTCCTGAAAGCGAGTGGATCGGGAGTTTTTCATTATCGAGCATATGTAGCCATCTTACGGCAGTACATTGTAAGATGGCTTTTGGGGCGGAGTTAGTCCCATGTATTTTGGGAAATCCGGAGCTTTGAATTTGTTAGGGAATTGGATATTTTTGACAAGCCACATATCAGTAGCCTCTTTGACATCAAAATTATGCCCTTCCATGGCTCTTAATCTCTCCTCAAGGGCAGTAAGCTGTTGTTTTGATACTTCCGGAATCTGGATATGTACTGCCCTTGCACCGGATTGGTCATGCTCGACCTTGGGTTCCTCCTCTTCTTCTTGGTGAGAGGCCTGTTCGCTTTGAGGACCTTCTTTATGGATATTCTGCTGACACATCATTTCCAACATTTGCGTCATTTGCTCTTTCAGCGTGTTAAGCTCAGTAGTAAGCTTTCTATTTTGTTCTTCCACATGTTCCATCTTCTTGGCTTTCTGAGCACGAGTGAGGACGGGCGGAAGACCAGCCACTTTCTAAATGATTTTAACAATTTTATTATAGTTTTTTTTTAATGATTGGTGTATCCTGGAATGAATGTGTTTATGTATGAGAGATTTATTATAATGATGTTTATGCAGACTTTTCTTAGTGCATTTATTTTCTCTCTTGGTTTTACCACTTATTGGATGATGTGGTATGAATGATACGACTTTGCCAAGAATTTTGTAAAAAGGTATTTTTATGACTTTAATGTGCTTTTATATTTTTTTTTATGACCCTTTATCTCTTCTGTCGGTCAACGTGACTACTTAGCTTACAAAGAACCTGAAACCAGGCTAGCTTAACTGAAGACTGTTCGAGATAAAAGTCTTTTATCTTTTCGCTTTTTGTGATTTTTAGGGTTTTTCATTTTTTTGTTGTTGTATGATTACCCTATGCTAATGCATCAATACAAATGCAGCAAACGAATGCACACACAATTCATACATCCACGAGCAGAGCCACGCTTATTTAATCACGAGGTGGGATTTTCCTGCAGAAACGTGCTTGGTTTAGGTGGTTCTAACTGTTCTCACCAGGCCAAAGGTCCCCAAGGTGCCCCCATTATAGGGACCTCTCAATCTTTTAGTCCTTGGGTCATGCACGGAACTCCGTGGCGACACCCTTAGACCAAAAGAAGAGAGTTATCACCTTGAGTTGGTGGTTTTCCGACAACGGTAGTAGCCCCGTGTGCCAACTAACCGATCGTATCTGCCACCCACTCCCTATAGGTATTCACTCTTGCCCCCGGGTATAGAGGGACTGTTGTGTGCAGTTTGTATTTCAAACAATTTGCAAAAATAATCATACAGCAGTTATTTAAAGCCATACAATAAAAATACACGAAGGGTAAAGGCGTAATTTCAAATCTTTGCTTAGTTTGAATTTATCCGTCACTAAATGGGATCAACTCTCGGACTTCCCCAGTGGAGTCGCCATCTGTCGCCGCCGTCCGTTCCGACGTCCTGTGGACGTCTCGAACGTTTATGCGAGCGGTCGCGAAAAGATGGTTGAGACTCGCGTTTTTTGTTAAAATTGTGTTCATTGCTTCCGAGGTACTTAACACTGAACTATCCTCTAATAGAAGCAAGGTTTTCGAAAAGGGGTTCTTTTGGAGTCGCCACCAATGTTTTGACCAGAAACATTGGAAAAGGAAAAAAGGCGTTGATTTTATTAAAAACCAACTTGACCATTATAACCAGAGTTGGGTAAGGGAGTTAGTTACGTGTGGGGAAGGTGTTAGCACCCCCACAACGCCCCTTTCGGGTTCCCTATGACGGATTTATTCATTAAGTGAAGATTATGAGAAATTACGCATTTACCCTTATTTTATTCGTACAGTTATTTAGATATGGTTATCTACATGATGTATCTACATTGCATACAGAAAACAATAAATAAAGCAGTAAAGAATTGAGAAAAACCTCCGTAGCAAGCTTTATATTATGATTCTTGTACAAAGAGGACGCGTTTCGGCAGTCCTTTGCTCTACAATTGTTCTCTCCTCTTGATTACAGACTCGACTCGACTAAATTTTCTAGAAGAATCGAATGTCGGAATACAAATTCCTTAAGCGATTGTTACCTTGTAAAGGCAATCGGAAAGATCATTCGAGAGAGGGAGAGAAGAAGACAAGTCTCCGAGTTGTGCGGTGTGCGGAGAATGACAAATGAACCTCCTATTTATAGTTTTTCGCTGCACGGAACTTTGGGACGGCCGTGCGGGTTGGGACGGCCGTCCCAAACGCATTTTCCGCATTGTGCCAATCTGGGACGGCCGATCGGGTTGGGACGGCCGTCCCAAATGCAATTTTACAAAGGCTGAGACCCTCGGACGTTTGGGACGGCCGTCCCACATCTGGGATGCGCGTCCCACTTGTTCTGGGCCAGTTGGGACGGCCGTCCCAACTACGGGACAGTGGTCTCGGCCTGTTTTGTCCAGCTTTCGCGTTCTGGGACCCCCGGGAAGCTTTCCTTTCTTGTTTCGGATGTGGATTGATGCCGATATATGTCCGTTGAAGCTTTATCTTCATGTAGGAAGTCTTCTTGGCCTTCATTAAGATGCCAGGCGAACTTTTCCTTTGTTTGTACGAGGTCTTTTTAACTTTTATCGTGCAGATGAGCAAGCTCCGTGTTGTTGCAGGAGGTTTCCTCGGTTTTGGGAAGCCGGATGAACTCCATCTTCGGGCGAAGTTCCTCTAGCTTTTATTTTGAGAGGCCGGGCAAAATTAGGGGTCTACAATCATTAGATCCCTCCATTGTCTAAAAAAAACAAAAATGCATGCTATGAGGATGAATTTTGTGAATGCATGCGTGCAAGTGTTTATTTTTTCCTAAACATTATCATGTTTTATTCTCTAACATGATGCATGATAGTGTTTAGATTTTTGTTTTTGTACTTTTTTGTACTAGATTTTTTTTATGGAAACTATCTATATGAATGTTTATGGGTTTTGATGAAAAGAGTCCCATTTTCTCATTTTATTATTCTTTATCTCTTCTGCTAGTCCACGTGGCTACTTAGCTTACAAAGAACCTAAAATCAGGCTAGCTTAAATTAGACTGTCCAAGATAAAGTTGATTTATTCTTATTTTCTTTTTATTGTTTTAAGAATTTTTTTGTTTTACCTGTTGTATGATCATCTATGCAAATGCATCAAACAAATAAAACAACCAAATGCACACACAATTCACTCATCCGCGAACAGAGTGATGGCGTTTAATCACGAGGTAGGGTTTTCCTACAGAAAGGTGCATGGTTAAAGGTGGTTCTAAAATGTTCTCACCGAAGTCAGGCTCCCAAGGTTCCCCCATTATAGGGACCCCTCAATCTCTCAATCTTTGGACCATGCACGGATCTCTGTGTCGACATCCTTAGACCAAGAGAAGAGAGTTATCATCTTGAGTTGGTGGTTTCCGACAATAGCCTGTAGCCCCAAGGCCAACATAACCGGTCATACCTATCACCCACTCCCTAGGGTTATTCACTCTTGCCCCTGGGTATAGAGGGACTGTTGTGTGCAATGGTTTTTGTGTACAATTTGTATTTCAAACAATTGCATAAAAAATAATCACGCAACAGTTATTAAAGTCATACAATAAAACATATTATAAATACAAGGAAGGGTAAAGGAGTAATTTCAAATCTCTATTTTGTTTGAATTTATCCATCACTAAATGGGATCAACTCTCTAGCTTCCCCAGTGAAGTCACCATCTGTCACCGTCGTCCGTTCTGACATCTCAGGACATTACGAACGTTTAATGCGAGCGGTTGCGATAAGATGGTTTAAACTTGCGTTTTGTAAAAAAATGATCATCGCTTTCAAGATGCTCATCAACTGAACTAATCTTTAAGAAAAGCGAGGTTTTCGTAAAAAAGGTTCTATGGAGTCGCCACCAATGTTTTTACCATAAACATTGGAAAAGGATAAAAAGGCGTTGATTTTAAGAAAAAGTCAAAGTTGACCATTATAACCAGAGTCAGATAAGGGAGTTAGTTACGTGTGAGGAAGGTATTAGCACCCCCACGACACCCCTTTCGGGTTCCCTATGAAGGATTAATTCATTAAATAAAGATTATAAGAGATTATGCCATTACCCTATTTTATTATGTGATATTAAAATGACTATCTACATGATCCTATTTTCTACTGCACATAGGAAAGCAATAAATAAAGCAATTAAAAGAAGAGAGTAGTGAAAAGAACGTCCGAACCAAGCTTTATTACAAATCTTCAACTCTAAGGATGCTTTTTGGCTATCCTCTCGCACTACAAGCATTCCTCTCCCAAATACAAAGAAAAAACTCTTAAACTAGAAGTGTATGAGAGAGTAGAGAGAGATGAGAATGAGTCCATGAGAGTCTCTAAGTGTGTAAGTGTGTGTAAAGGCTGCAAATGAGGTCCCTATTTATAGTTTCGCAGTGTCAAGACGCCGGGACGGCTGTCCCAACTCCTGACAGGTGGGACGACCATCCCTAAGTGAAAAACATCTGGGATGTGCGTCTGGCTTTTGGGACGCACGTATCAAAGCTGAAAATTCACTTGGGATGCCCGTCTGGAATGTGGGACGGTCATCCCAAGTGTTTCTTTCAATTTTCACTTTTTATTTCTTCAGAAAAACTCTCCTTTCCTTAAATAGAAGCCGGTTGATGATGCTAGGTGCCCCAACGGAGCTTTGCTCATCTTCAGAACGGAGGTCTTCTGATCTTTATTGAGAAGCCGAGCAAGATTTAGGGTCTACAACCCTCCTTTTCTTAAATGGAGGCTAGAAAACACTACTAGGGGCCTATTGAAGCCTTGACCATATTCGAAACGGAGGATTTCTAAACTTATTGTGAGGACGGACAAGATTTTGGGTCTACAATGACTATTAGAGATTACTCCTCGGGGCGAGTCCGACCCCCGAGAACTTTTAGGGCACATATTTCCCTTTTAATCATAAAGAATACCCTTCTTATTATTTGCTTCTCTTCTTACTATTCATGTTTATACCTCATTATTAATCATGTTTAAGCAAATGTTTTCCAAAATGCGTCAAAATAATCAATCTGCGCCATTGATAAAAATAAAAGTCAAAATCATCATCACCAATTGACCAAAAACAAAGACACGAATAAAGTTTTACCTCTTAAATAAAGCCGTGTTTCGCCAATATTGTGCAAAAAGAAAACAAAAATCAAAAGAAGCTCGTAGAAGCCAAAGGCCAAAAAAAGAAAAAAAGGCAAGATACCTAGTAGGAAACCCACTAAGGGGGCTACACAAAAATTAGGGTAAACCCGCTAGGAAAGCCGAACAACAATAAAGGGTAGCCTAGGCAAAAATTAGGGTTACAAAATAAAGTCCTCTAGAATTTCCAAAGCAAGAAAAAACGGGAAAAACCTAGACAAAAATTAGGACTAAACAAAAACACAGCATCCTAGACTAAAAACCCAATGGGCGGGCTAGGGAAGTTAATCGGTCATGACAAGCGCCATAAAATAATCATTTAAGCCGCCGCTTCATAAACAAAATGTTTGTTTAAATTAGCCTAAAGAGTTTGGCCAACCTCGACTAGCCATTCTTACAAAAACTATTTTATCAAAAAATAAAAAAAATCTTCTAAAAAACAAGCCTTTGCATCAAATAACCTTCCTTCTTTTCTCTTGACCCTAACTACAACATTCTAGTAATTAGTAGGGAAATGTGGAGATATAATAATCAATAGGAGGATTAAAATCCCCAAGAAAAGGGAGGAGCGCACTAACATGGAAAGTCGCTTCACAATCAACACCATCATTCTTCGGTCATGGCAATTCCAAAACGGTAAAGTCGGTACAACAAAGCATGACGTCAGGAGCAAAAACACATTGATTAATCCTTTTGAAATATTAACTGAAATAGCATTATAGGATGCATATCATGAACATTGCATGCATATATATTGATGAATAGGGTTCCACTTTTCAAAAAAATAAAAAAATAAAAAAAAACTTGAAAATCCGAGACGACCGTCCCGACCCGCGATTTTTTTGCCTATAAATTTAAGAGGTATGCATTCATCTGTTGCATCCCATTTTTGCATCCTCTCTTCCTTTCTCCTTTTCCCTTGCATATTTGAGTGTGTTTGGGTCATAATGGATCGTGGGGAATCCTCATCTCGACGTAAGCGCTCTCGGGGACCCGCTAGGGAAGCTCTTGCTCCTCAAGACCCTGCCCAATTAATGGCGCAGCATTAGGCCAGACTCGCCAATATCTGCCATTACGCTTGGCACCCTATGCTCCATTTGGATTTTGGGATACTAACCACCTTTGGTTGGGATTAGGATGTGAGGAGACACATCTAGGGCATAGGGTGGGACTTCCTGCTCCAAGAGCCGTCTTCCCGCATCTATCGCACTGCCACCATGGAGTTCCTCGTCTCCGTCACACTAGTGGACATGCCATCTATGGTCCCCGAGGTCCCTCCTGTCAAGGTGGTCTCGTACTGGATGAATGGGGCCTACAGGACTACACTGCTAGACGAGTTCAATGTCCTTATGGGATTTCACCAGCACGCAGAATGTTAGAAAAGTAGACTGAGATCAAGAGGGGGGGTGAATTGATCTTTAAAAGTTTTTCGCAAATAACAGATTATCTAATTCAAAAATTAAGATTTCAGATCTGTTCTTGAATTACAAAGCAATCAATCAATATAAATGCAGCGACAGAATTAAAATAGAGAAAGGTTAAGAAAGATATCACCGGTGTTTTGTACTGGTTCACCCAATACCAGGGCTACGTCCAGTCTCCAGCCAAATTCCAGTTGGGTTCCACTAGATCAAATGTTTTACAGATTTACAATCCTACACTTAATCTACCACAAGAACCAAATTCCAGTTCCTGCACTCAACCTCTCACCAAGAACCAAATTCCAGTTCTTGATAACCTCTACAACCAAATTCCAGTTGCAGAGAAACCAGTGCCCAAATTCCAGGCACCAACACCTAACCTTTCACCAAGAACCAAATTCCAGTTCTTGACAACCTCTACAACCAAATTCTAGCTGCAGAGAAACCAGTGCCCAAATTCCAGGCACCAAACATTACAAAAAGAATGTAAAGAAATGAAAAAGAAGAAACTAGAATGCTCAAACCAGTTTATGCAATTCTGCTGTAAGTGTTTCTTCTTCAAAAGAAATCAAGTTGCCTCAAGAAAGATTTTCAAAGAACTTCTCAAAAACTGATGCGAATCTTTCTTGAAAAGAGTGCTAAAGTTTGCTTGATTGATTGCTCAAGGATTTGTAAAAACTGATGTTCAATGTCTGTTAAAAAAGTTCAAGCCAAACTGTTTTTATAGAAGATTTTCAAAACTGCTGGTTTAATTAATCTGTTAAAAGATTCTTTTAATCTATTAAAAGTGCAGTTTTAATCTGTTAAAACTTCTTTTAATCCATTAATACGTTCTTGATTCTTTAACAGATTTGTTTTAACTGATACGACAACGTTTATATCAATTAAAACACTTTACAAAAAATCTTCTAAGTTGATTTAATCGATTGTTTCGCAATTCAATCGATTGAAATACTGCAAAACTTTCTTGTAAAACTTTTCAAGTTATTTTAACTGATAAAAATAAGTTTTAATCGATTAAAATGCTCTGTAGAAATTTTCTAAGTTGTTTGAATCGATTGAAACGTGTTTTAATCGATTAAAAAAGTTCTGATCGGTCATAACTCAATTCTGATCGATCATATCTGATTCTGATCGATCATAATTGTATTCTGATCGATCATCCTGAACTCCAAGTGGTTTTAATCGATTAAAATCAAGTTGTATCGATTAAAATACTGTAAAAACACTTCTCTGAACATTCTAAGTGATTTTAATCGTTTATTTCAAAACTGTATCAGTTAAAAACTTGTTTAAGAAAGTTTTTGTCAAAATACTTTGTTTTTAATTGTTTAAAACATTTTTAGAGGCATTTTGCAAAATCTTTTAAGTGAAGAAACCTCATGCAACAGAAAAGATGAAATGATTATTCCTAAGCATAGCTGAAGACACACTAATTCTTCTACTCTTTTATCTTAGTGACTTTTGACCACTGCAACGTTGCTTTTGACTTCATCTTTGACTTCATCAAATCAATGAGATCTTTGCCAAAGTATTTCAATAAGATCTTCATCACTTTCACAGAAGTCCAAACCACTGAATACAGGAGCGTGTTCTGCGAGAGACCGACCACCCTCACCACCAGCGAAATGTGGGAGGAGATCACTGGTTCCCAACATTTTCCCGCTCATCTGAAGGGTGCAACTTCCTCCCTCCGCTCCGCATATGTCACAAGTTGTTGGCAAAAACTATACATAGCAGGAAGGAGAGTCAGGGTAAGGTCACCCAGCCTGATCTCTTCGCTGTTTATTGCATGTATTAGGGGTTTCGATGCAACCCTGGGTACTTCTTCTTGGGGGCACTAAAGGATTTTGGGACCCGAGGCCCAACAGGGACCATTATGATGGCTCCCCTCATCACTCCCCTGGCTGAACATTGGGGATGTCTAGATGGAGAGGACATTCCTGCCGCCCTCTGACCAGAATTTATAGACGGGTCGATGCTCGCTCACATGAGCATCCTCACCCAACAAAGGATTGAGTTTGTCTTACACCCTCTCCTCGTTATTGCAATTGACTTCCAACAAATGGATTCCTCCCAGTTGCACGAGATTCACGTGCCTCCAGAGTTTCAGCAGCAGTAGCAACAATATGATCATGACTTCATCGGTGTCTTTCGGTGTATGGATGACAAACATGCCTATACGGAAAGGCAATTCATGATCATGCGCCAACAATTTGATCAACTAACTCTAAGGTAGGAGCAGTATGATCAGAGGCAGGAGGGGTTGAGCCACAAGATGGACGACTTTACCCAAAGGATGGACGGGTTCGACCAGAATCTTAGCAGCTTGATTTAGAGCCAGGAGGAATTCCATGCTCCGCCAATTTCCCTCGCCAACACCTTCTTCAACGTCTAGCTCGGAGTCGGAGAGTTGAGACGCTATGATGTCCTCTTTTTGTTGTTAACCTTAGCAGAGTAGTTTAGGGTCTTTGTTGGTCGGTTGTACCTCGAACCTTACAAGTTTAATAAATGAAATCTCTTTCATTTTCATTTATCTATGCCCATTTGCCTTTCATCTCTTTCGGAAAAAGCCTGTGTGCATAAAAGAGACTAAAAAGTAAAAAGGCATACGCACTATCCCAAAAAAGCCAAATTTCGAATCGCGAGAAAAAGAAAGTAAATAGCGGAAAAAGGAGAAATCAAATAAAAATCATAACTTTTAAGTAAACCAAACAACCCAGAGAAAATAAGGGCTTCCAAAACCCAAAAGCTCTAACCATCATCCTTTCACCCAAAAAAGAGGGCACAAATATCGACAAAGAAAAAGTCGACGGGAAGGCTTGATTATCCCCAAGAGGATCTTTGCCTAATCCAAAGGCAAAAACAAAAATATTACCCAAAGACTCAGCATCGTCGCCACATGAGTCATCAAGCATATTCAACCAAGTCTCCACCATATTCCCCAACAGAGATAAAAGGGTTCAAAGAAAAGAAAATCCCTCATCCCCAATGGATGACCAAAAAGAAAAAGGCCATGAAAATGCAAGGCAAATAAATCCCCAAGTGGGTCATACAAAAGAAAGAAAATTAGAGCAAAAAGGCAAGGAATCGGAAAATCCATTCCCCTAGCGGAATAAGAGCTTTACAAAGCCAGCTCTCACCATCATCAATCAAAGAGCCAAGACTCTATCCCGTAGAGGACAATCAAAAACCAGATCCTCAGGAAGTCAGCCAATTCCTTGGTGGATCAACAAAAAGAGAAGTATATCCCCAGTGAGCCTACTGCAAAAGCAATCTTAAAATTCACACCCTCAGAAAGTCGTTTGCCTATGCAGAGGCAAGACCTGGCAAGCAAAAGCCAACATCCCTAAAGGGAATATTAGCCTGTTGATCGATGTCGTACTCGGTCAGATAAATGCAGTACTAGGAAGTGACTCCTAGGTCATCTCCCAAGGACCATTAGTTTCAATCAAAGATTCACACATCAAACAGATAAAACAATGAAGGGGGGGGTTGGTTTGTAGATTAAACAGATAGACACAATTTAAATTCTACAAAATAGAAACAGTGACAAAAAAGCAGAGATTGAAAACGTATTGATTCCTTAATTCAAATGTAATTCCACCTATCATAGATTACTAAAATGAATGCCCTGTTCAATCTTGAAACCCAAAATTAGACAACTAAGCGAAGACTAAAAATGAGTCCAATATGCATTAAGTAAGCATACATCATTCAACCTTGGTGCCACAGATTAAACAACTATGTAGCAACCCACATCCATTAAGCATGAGCAGGGGCTGTTTAAATGCAAGAACACAAATATGAGATTAAGCATACATCAAATTTGTGATCCCTACATCAAGCACAAAGTAATTAGATGAATACCAAAACGGGACATGGCAGAAACAGTACATAACACAAAAATCTCAAGGGTTCATCACATTCTCCTCAAGGAATCAATACTCAAAGTTTAGCTAGCCATGGAAATGAACTGCAACTACAGAAATGAACGAAATTGCTTCATCATATATATGAAAGAACTGGAAATCGAAACTCAAAGATCCAAATATGTAGAAAAATTGAAAACCCCCAAATGGGCACTGTTCCAAGCGTCAATACAGAATACCAAGTTGTTCCAAGCTGAAAATGAGAAGAAAACATGAAAATGGAGTCTATCCAAGAATGAAAATGCAAAACCTAAGTGGTGGCACCATGGAGAACTTCCCAAACGGAAAAAATGGAGAATCCCCTCATCCCAAGTTGGAAGAAGTCCCCCTCTCCTAAAAATGAAACCCTCTCCCATATTCCCCTCATCTCAGCACTCCATAATTACAAAAATGTCATTCTAGGGTTTAGAATTACAAAAATGCCACTATGGGCCTCAAATGTTGGCCCCAATCACTTAAATGACGTGGAAATGATGTGAAAATGATGTGGAAACTCTCTTCATCTCAAGATTAATGTCCAAGCTCCAAAATTGCTTCACCAAAAGTACCTAAAAGTAATTAGAAACGAAAATTAGACCAATTAATGCTAAATTAAGCAAAATTCAGAATAATGGCCCAATGAAGCCAATCAATGAAAATGCAATAATAATAGACAATTAAGCACAATGCACCAATTAAGATAAGTACAGAGAGATAAGAAAATACAGGAAAATAATGGCTCATCACCTGTTCAGAGGCAAAACAGTGCAAAGTCTTTACCTCCAATGAAGCATCTTCCTACTCAGAGACATCATCCAAATTAACAAATCCAGTGGATTCCTGCCTACCTTAGAGGCAAAAATCAAGGAATCCCCAGCGATTAACAAACTAGATGGCTATGGAAAATCCCAAAAATAAAACATTCTCAGCAATCAACAAGTTGGATGACTATTGAAAAAGCAAAAAATCCAAGAATCCCCAGCAATCAAGAAGTTGGATGGCTAGTGTAAAAACCAAAAATCAAGAATCCCCAGCATACCAGATGACTACACAAGAAAAGTCAAAAACATTTTCAAAGCAAAGAACTACTCCCCATGGAGTCAATGCGTGACCAAGATCAATAAGCCGCTATCACATAATTTAGTCCAAGGGAAGGACTCAGACCAGCTGGGGGTTTAAACTCATCAACCACAGGATCAAAGAGAACATCCAGTGGGCGAATCTTACCATAGGATCGGAGAGAACATCCGGTGGACGAGTCTTAGCAAAAGGGGGACTCAGACCAGATGGGGGTCCGTACTCATCAACCACAAGATCGGGGAGAACATCCAGTGGGCAAATTTTACCGCAAGATCGGAGAAAACATCCGGTGGACGAGTCTTACCAAAAGGGGGACTCAGACCAGATGAGGGTCTGTACTCATCAACCACAGGATCAGAGAGAACATCCAGTGGGCAAATTTTGTTGAACATACAAAGATATGAAGCTTGAAGATTTTGATGATGATTCAAGAACAGAGGGCTTAAAGACTTGAAGACTTATAATCATCTGTATTTACTTGTAATAGCTCTATTTTGTCTTTTGGAGTCAGCCAACACATAATCCATCATCTGAAAGTTCATTTTTATCAAAACAACTATGTAATAATCGATTATCACTCAGGATAATTGTGTAAGAATTAATGGTTGAGTTCAAGAGGGGGGGTGAATTGAACTTTAGAAATCTTTTTCGCAAAACACACTTTCTCTTAGAAGAATGAATTATCTTTATTCAATTCTTTTATTAGGTAGATTTAGTTTTAATCAAAGCAAGAATATAGACAAGAAATAAAAGAGATGAAAGCAGAAATACAACACAAAAGTTTATACTGGTTCACTCTTTCCCAGAGCTACATCCAGTTCTTGACAAATCTGCTAAGTTCCACTAATTCCAAGTGAAAATTACAACCAATAGATATACACCAATCTACCCCAAGACCTATCTCACAAACTCACAAGATAGACTCTTGAATAACCACCCAGTAACCAAATCCAGTTACTGTAACCAATGCAGATTCAAACCCAATCTACACAATCACACTTTATACAAGTAAATGAAAAGAATAAACCTGGACTGCAGCTTTAACACTATAGAATTCCAGAAGCAATTCAAACTCAAAACTTTCTCTCTTTGATGATCTTTCAACAATCTTGATCTAAATGCCTTATGATATGAAAAGTTTATGAATGCACAAAGAAAGGCACTAATATGAGAGCTCTAAGATTTGCTTTCAATTGTTTTCCAAATTGTATATGTCAAAGAGAAATCAAAACTGTATTTATAGAGTAAAAGAGAGAAGTCTGATAGATTCAATTAATAAAAAAGCCTTGGAGTCGCAGATGACCGATCATAATAATTTTATGATAGATCAGAACAAGATATGATCGATCAGAATTGAGTTGTGATCGATCAGAACCTGATATGCTCGATCAGAATTAAGTTGTGATCGATCAGAATATTTTTCAATCGATTAAAACGACATTTCAATCGATTGATTTCATTTAAAACTTAATTCAATCGGTTGATTCGAGTTTTCAATGGATTGAAACAGTTTAGAAAAAAATGGTAGCTCTCTGTTTCAACAGATTAAAATATATTTCAACAGATTGAAATCCTGTGATACTTTCGAATGAAAAAATAATCTCTCTGTTTCAACAGATTAAAATAAATTTCAACAGATTGAAATCCTGTGATGCTTCAAAGTGAAAAATAACATCTCTCTGTTTCAACAGATTGAACTTGATTTCAACAGATTAAAATTGCGAAACCTTTAATATGGAAAAATCATTAAGAACCTTTTAACCTGTTGATTCTGCGATTCAATCAATTAAAATTTTGACAGCATATGAACATTCCTATTTTAAGTGATTTTAACACATTGAAATTTCTTTTTAACAGATTGAAAAACTCAGTTTGTTCTTTTAATGCTAAAAGGTTGGTTTTTGATGCAGTAAAATAAGTTAAATGAGATGCATCATTTAAAGGCGCTTATCACAAGATCTATTGAACTATCAAGAGATTAAATTCTAAACTAATAACCTATTCACCTACACACCCACAAACTAAACTCTATAAACTATATATAAACTATATGTCTTCATCAAATCCAACAAGTGCTTCAAATTGATTATCATGCTTTGAAACTTGTTTTCTGAAAACCTTACTGGAATAATCGATTATCTGGGTTGTTAATCGATTATCCTAGTTTAAAAGTTCTGGAATAATCGATTATCAAGCTACATAATCGATTATCCTGGTCCAAAACTTCTCCTCTGCGAAAATGGTTCTGTAATAATCGATTATCACTTAAGATAATCGATTATATACGTCTATTATGAGTTTTGAATTTCAAATTTGGACTAATTTACGAAAACCCTTTTCCTAATACTTCAAGTTTCAAAAATCATAATTTCTGAGACTCTATTCTCTCTACTTAAGGTTCTCTAAGGCTCTCTGCAAAATAACAATAATTTTTCATACAAAAGTTAAGAGTTGTGATTGCTAGAGGACTTTGTGTAGGGAAGAAAAAGGGGCTTTTGAAAACCTAGTGTGGGCTGGAAGCGATAAGAATCACTGAGTGAGTTTCTTGGTGGACTGTATGTTGTGCTGTCTCTAGGAAAAGCTGTTATTCATCCTTTGTAGATTCAAAGGAGATGTTCATCTCTTGTGTGACTCAAGAGAGGTGTTTTCTAATCCTTATTTTTTTCAATTTGTAATCTGTTGTAAATTGTGATTATAGTGACAGCATTAATCCTCTTTTAAAATTATTAACAACTGGACGTAGGGTCTTCTGATCCGAACCAGTATAAATTAACTGCGTAATCTTCTTTCCCTTATCTCTTTACTTTACAAGCATTTTAATCAGTGAAATTTGGGAAAATTTTCAAAACCCTAATTTTTTATAAGAAACCAATTCACCCCCTTCTTGCTTTTTGTCCCTAAACACAAATATTGCGCTGCGCGATTCTAAAAAATTTTACCGCAGGATTGGAGAGAACATCTGGTGGACGAGTCTTACCAAAAGTGCGACTCAGATCAGATGGGGGTCTGTACTCATCAACCACAAGATCGTAGAGAACATCTAGTGGAAAATTTTTACCGCAGGATCGGAGAGACCATCCGGTGGACGAGTCTTACCAAAAGAGGGACTAAGACTAGATGAGGGTCTGTACTCATCAACCATAGGATCGGAAAGAACATCCGGTGGATGAGTCTTACCAAAAGGGAGACTCAGACCAGATGGGAGTCTGTACTCATCAACCACATGATCGTAGAGAACATCTAATGGGCAAATTTAACCATAGGATCGGAGAGAACATCTAGTGGGCAAATTTTACCATAGGATTGTAGAGAACATCCGGTGGACGAGTTTTACCAAAAGGGGGACTCAGACCAGATGAGAGTCTGTACTCATCAACCACAAGATCGAAGAGAACATCCGGTGGACGAGTCTTACATAAGGGGACTCAAACCAGGTGTGGGTTCGTACTCATTACCACAAGGTCAAAGAAAACACCCTGTGGTTAACCTTGAAGAGGATATCCACATTCATCGTCTGGAGGATTGACTACCACACCAAAGGAGCATTCGAAGGACGACCTGGCAAGAGGGTTAACTCCTTGACCCGCCAACTAGTCTTACGGCACATTCGCCAACAGCTGGTTAGTGGGTGAAGGGGGGTGAAACTGTAGACCCCAAATCTTGCCCGACCATACATGAAGTTCAAAAATTCTTCGTTTTAAAGATGAATAAGACTTCATAGGACCCCTAGTAGTGTTAGCTAGGATCCATTTAAGAAAAGGAGGGTTTTCTCAGAAAATACAAAATTAGAAAAGTTGTCAGAAAAGTTGGGACGACCGTTCCGAATTTAGGACGACCGTCCCATCTTCCTTAGTGGTCTAGGACGACCGTCCTAAATTCTAGATGGTCGTCCCACCCTCTTTGGAAGCTTGGGACGATCGTCCCGACCTCCTGGGTGAGTGAGCCTATAAATAGAACGTCATTCCTCACCATTCCACACACCTTCTCACAACTCTCTCATATTTTGAGACACTTCTGGGCCTTTTTGTATTGTTCTAGATGTCCGGGTAGTCTTTCCGATAGTCCATTTGGGCAAAATCGGTTAAGGAAGTCTCCTTTTGGGACATCCAGCTCCCAGGAGTTTAAGAATTTTATTGTTTGAGGGAGGAGCATTCTTGTAGAGCGCCAAGTTTGAAGATTTATAAAAAGCTCGCTTCGAAGGTTCTTTTCAATTCCTTCTCTTTGATTGCTTTCCTTTTATCATTTTCTTCTGTGTGCATTAGAAATTAGAGTCATGTAGATATATTATTTAAATACTGCAAGTAAATAAATAGGGTAAAAACATAATTTTTATATCTTTATTTTTATAATTAATCTATCATAGGAAACCCAAAGGGGCGTTGTGGGGTGCTAATACCTTCCCCACACGTAACTAACTCCCTTACCTAACTTTGGTTATAATGACCAAAATTGGTTTTTCTAAACCAACACCTTTATTTTTTTCATTTTTCAATGTTTAAGGTTAAAACATTGATGACGACTCCTTAGAACCCTTTTACGAAAACATCGTTTTTAAGGATAGTTCGGTTAATGAGCATCCTAAAAGTGATGACCATATTTTAGAAAACGCGAGTCATAAAACCATCACATAGTGACAACTCGCCTTTTAGCTCCCCCCTTCGCGGAGGGGATGACAGCGACAATAATTAATACCACAATAAAGACAAATTATTATCATTAATCAAGTATCTTTATTACCAAAAATATCCATGGTAGAAAGTTTATAAATTATACACTTTTCACTTGTTTGAGATCATCAGTTATTTTGTTACAAAACAACATATACTTGTTACTTAAGATTCAAAGTGTCTTCATTGGTGGACTTCCCTCTCGTTCTTAAAAATAATTACAATTCATCTCACTCGATCAAACACTTGTTTGTGATCATATCGAATAATTCGAACAGTTCATGATCACATAGCCTAAATTATTTGTAGCTAAAATCAACTAAGTTTGAATTACCGATTTACTTATTTGTCATTTATTTTATAAATTTTTTTACAAAAATACTAAGTTTTATTTAAAAGTTTAAAATATCTTTGTGGAAAGTTAATAATAGTGCATAAAAATAAAAGAAAATAAATTATTATTTAATAATTGTACTAAGAAGATATTAAAAAAATATGTTAATTTTGAACATTTTTTTAATGATTTAAACTTTATATTCATGAATTATAGAGATATATTTATAAATTATTGGGATATTTATTTTTTATGTGATCGTGCGAGTGACAAGGAACCAACACCCTTATATTCTTAGTTTGTGTTTCTTTGGAGACATAAGGAAGAATAAAAAGCATTAAAAAGAAAGGAAATAAGTGAAAAACATATTCTTCTTATCGATAATAAAAAACAATTATAAAGATTAAATTATTAATTTAATTTATTAATTTAAACTCAAATATTTTTTAAAATATATATAATTTTATAATAAAAAATATTTTATGATCATATATTAAAACATATATTATGAAAAAAATGAGATATTAATTTTAAAAAATAATTTTATTGATAAAAAAATATATTAAAATTTATATTGATCAATTTCTAATTAAATACATTTTAATTTTTAATTAATAAATTCTTTCTTTTAATACCACTGTTCTCTTAAATAAATATATTTTTTTAATTTACTTTTTTAATTTTTCTTTTCTTTGATAAATTACTATCATAAATGATAAATTGCTAATTGTTATCAATAATCATATTGGCTATTGGATGACTTTCTTAACCTCAAAAATAGGACTCAGTTTTACAAAATCATTAAATATTGATGTTATATTGAATATGTTATTTTTTTTCACTTATATTAAATATTTAATTCTTTATTATATATACAACAAGTTAAGATAAATAAATAAGTTTAAGTTATTCACAATTATACATTACAAATATTTTAAAATTAAATATAATAATTGGACTAATTTAGCAATTCCAATATAAAATTAATATTATTATTAATAATTGAAGGTATTAATTAGTAATTAAATTTAATATTTTACATTATCAGTTCAATATTAATATTGATTTAAATTAAGAATAATAATAATAATAATAATAATAATAATAATAATAATAATAATAATAAAATTTACGTATTATTTATTAATAAAATATTACTAATATATTTTCAAATCACAATATATTTATAAATATATATTATAATGTTATTTCTAAAGGTAATATATTGTGTAATTAGTTTATTGTTAATGAATAAATTTAAATTCAAATAATAATAATAATTTTCAAAAATAGTTTTTAAATTAACATTTATAAATTTACTAATTATTAATTTTAGCATAACATTAACACTGTTATCAATGATTTATATTATTAAATTAATAATTAAAATTAAAATTTCACATTGATTAACTTTTATATTATCATAATTTGAAATTAATAGTTACGAATAATAATAATATCATCAATTTTGAAATATTCTTAAAAAATAATTTTTTAGTAGCATGTTTTTTAATATTTAATAAATGGAAAAAGTATTACAATTATTGGATATAATAAATTTATTAATTTTTATAAAAACTGATTAAACATCATTATCTAATAAAAGAAGTAATTTTGTGAATAAAAATTAAACTCATAATTTGTATTAAAATTACTTTAAACTACTATTTAAAATTACGCATGATTCTACTTGATAAGAAAAATATTTTAATGGATTAACTACTATTATAAAAAAACTTATACATTTGATATCTTTTAGAATAAACGAACATATTTATCGTACCGGACTTATTTCCGTTGTACATTAAATCCTGAAGTATTTGTAGTTACAGTGATGTTTTTATCATTATTCCACAAAAAGGGGCAACACACAAATGGGGAACAATTGAATTACCACATAGTAAAGAAAATATAGATGCTAACGTAGTGCAACTAACACAATTTAAATTTCTGAAAATATACTTTTTAATGAAAACCCTATTATCAACTTAAGAAAAGGAAAAGAGGGTCCTGCGGTTAAGTAGTTGGTTAACAACATAAACCCCGTTGTTGATTCCACCATTTCCATTTGTATCCATTCACCACCCAAATGCCCTTTATAGATTCTCCATTTTTCAGGTATCGCTCTTTCTCTCACACTCATACACACAGTGATTCTTCTTTTCGTTGTCATTTTGCTTCGTTTTCTTTGCTAACACTTTCTTCGTCATTACAATTTTATGCATTTGCTCTTCTCATCAAGTTATCGCTCCGAGCATGCACATTGTTGGTATTTTGATTTCTACTAATTTTCTTTACTATGTGGTAATTCAATTGTTCCCCATTTGTGTGTTGCCCCTTTTTGTTCGTATTGTTATGAGCGGCGTGTTAGAGTATGGGAGTGTTTCATTTCTACTTTTTATTAGAGAACATAAAAGTTTTGAAATGCAAACAAACGAGGTTGCCCAGAGAATCAATGGAGGGTGGTGCAAGACAAAGAAGACGAGACTATGCAATTGATAGAGGTTGAAAAAGATGAAAACAGAAGAAGGAGAAGAAGACAGATGGGAAATCATCTAGACGATTCTGTTTTTTTTTTTTTTTTTTTGAAAGTTTGAGAAATAAATTTTAAAATTTAATAGATTTTGGATGAGAAATTGATTGCTGAGAAGTATGAAATCATTTTTAAAAAACATTTTTGAAAACCAATAAAGGCCCTAACATTTCTGTCTTTATTCAGAAACAGGTATTTGGAGAAGGAATTCTGGGTGAATTGCTAGTTTGAATTGTTTAAGCCTCTATTTTTCCTCCATACATTTACCTGCAAATCCCAACTTTGAAGTTTGATATTGTCAACACCCGTTGGTTGCGACAGATAACAAAAAAATAAAAAATGGTCACTTGTGTGTCAACAATTTTTGCACCTTCCAACTCTAGACATTCAGCAAGGGTGTTGACTATTGGAAAAAGAAATCTGACTGGGAATTACCCTGGGAGAGGTAGTTTCATTAAAATGTACGACCGCAGGAATGGATTTTCTGGTGGCATCCAAATGTTGGGTTCACTTGAAGTTAAGTGTTCAGCCAATTTTCACGGGGTCAGTCCATATAGTAGCCAAGGCCCTTCTCTTGATTTACATCCTGAGGTATCAATGCTTAGAGAAGAAGAGAGCAGTACACTGAACAACCCAAGAAAGGATAGCTCAGGTGAGGATATATCTGAGAGTGTAGGATCTGTGTCTATTCAAAGTGATTACAATGAAGCAAAGATCAAAGTTATTGGCGTTGGAGGAGGTGGGTCAAATGCAGTCAATCGCATGATAGAGAGTTCGATACACGGTGTGGAGTTTTGGATTGTTAATACTGATGTTCAAGCCATGAGAATGTCGCCTGTCTATCCTGAGAACCGTTTGCAAATTGGTTTAGAGCTTACGCGAGGTCTTGGAGCTGGTGGTAACCCTGAGATTGGAATGAATGCTGCTAAAGAAAGCAAAAAGTCTATAGACGAGGCAGTCTATGGAGCCGATATGGTCTTTGTTACAGTAGGTTAACTACAATTTTTTTTTCCGAATTTTAGCTTCTGCAAATAGAAATTATAATTGTGTTATGAATTATCTTTTTAGTACTGGGTTAACTGTTACATTATAAAGTCAATGTAAATATTAAGGACCAACCCTCCTTATTCCTTGTTAAGTAAAGGCTCATGAATGATTTTTATATCTGACAAGTCCTCTCATGTGGGATTTCTCTGAGCTAGAAGCGGGCAACGAGAATTGGACTCCTAACAACTTTGTCGTAAACGGGCTGATGTCATAAAAGCTTATTATGCTAAGTGAAAACAGATGATTTTTACATCTAACCATATGTTTATAAGCTACCAGCTCATATATAATAGGACCAAGATAAACTATAGGCAAAAGGCCATAAAAATTGTTATCATTATAATGTTGAATTTAATTTTACTTGGTACACTATAATATCAAGTACAATCTTGGTTGTTTGTGATATTTCTTTTAAAAGGATTGGGGGTGGACAGTGGGGGTTAAAAAGTATGAAATTAAAGCATTTAATGATTAGTTCTTTGATACAAGGAACCTGCAGTTCTTGACATTTCTATTTGAAATCTTAAAATATGTAAAATTTTCTAAATCTGGAACAGGCATGTACGTAGTTACTTATATTGTTCTTTATTGGTATATTTCACTAAGATTGGAAATTGAAATTAACTTTTACAGGCTGGAATGGGTGGGGGAACTGGCACAGGTGGAGCTCCAATTATTGCTGGTATAGCAAAGTCAATGGGTATACTAACGGTTGGTATTGTCACTACCCCTTTCTCGTTTGAAGGAAGAAAGAGAGCTATTCAAGCTCAAGAAGGAATTACTGCCTTGAGAGATAATGTTGACACACTTATAGTCATTCCAAATGACAAGCTACTAACGGCAGTTTCTCAATCTACCCCTGTAACGGAAGCATTCAATCTAGCTGATGATATTCTTCGACAGGGTGTTCGCGGCATATCTGATATTATTACGGTAGGAAATATTGTTCATGATCTTTGAACATTACTATTTTGCTTCACGTTTTTGTCCCAATCAAAAAATGATTTTAAAGAAGTAAAAACAAAAGGATGAATGGAAAGGGTACCTTCCAACCTTGCAGTTTGTTTTGCTGACATCTGTTTTCTAATCTTGAAGGCATGAATATGTCATTGCACACAGATATGATACAAAGTCATGAGAAATATGATAAATTTTAAAAAATGACAGTTTATGTCTATGACACAACTATAATACAGCATCTAAAATTATCATAAAATACTTCTCTTAAATCCTTGTTTTAATAACGAGTACAAACGGTAGACATAATAAAATTGTGTAATTTATCTAATTATTGTAATATTTTCTTTTGTGTTGGTAAAAATGTTTAAAACAAATGCTAAAATGCAACTAGGAGTATTCAAAGTGCTCATAAAGTGTATGGCATGGATACATGTTTAACATGAAAATAATATGACATGACTACTATCTTGAAGTATTTGTTTCCTTGCTTGTGATTGTCTTCAGTTCTTGCCCAATGCATAAGGGCCACAAAGTTATTTGACATGTTGATTTAAAACTATCAGGATAATTATTTTTGTTTACTTTTTTTCTTGAAACCATATATGGATAAAATATACATTGCCTACTAGTAGAATATTCTGACTCTATATTGGGTCTGTTTGTTTGTGCTTAAAGAAAAGTGATTGTAAAAAAGCAGAAAATTGTTTCTTTAGGAACAACTGAAAAATGTAGCTTTCTACTTCTACATTTTTATATAAGTTTACTCAAAATTGTAAATATTGCTAATGAGTGATTATTTTATAAAGGCCTATTATTGATTCATTATCCATGGTTGAAATTGAGGATATCTTTCTGTAAAATTGCTATGCTCATTGTTTTTACAAATTTATTGTAGATACCAGGGTTGGTGAATGTAGATTTTGCTGATGTCCGAGCTATAATGGCTAACGCTGGTTCTTCATTAATGGGGATAGGAACTGCAAGTGGTATGTATGGAAACTGCAACTAGCCTCCTGGTCTTGAACTTCTATTTGAATCATAATCATGCAATGATTGTAATCTAAAGAAGCTCTTGATCCTATATTTCACTTGCAAAATGATTGTTTAATGTATAAAGGAATGTGTGATAGTCGAACCTACATATGCTCAATGGTTGTATTGTATATATTAGCTTTTCAGCATGCATGTCCAAAAGGAAAGGATTTATACAAAGATGTTGTTTTTGAGGCATGTTTGGCATTGCCTTGTCAAATATATCACTTTGAGATATATTAAATGGAAAAAAATATTGGAGAGGCTTAATTTTTATCTCTTAGGTTTTTATATTTATAATCGGAAGGGTAGTTTAAATTGAGAGAGAGAAGGGAATAAGAAAAGACATCTAGTTCCTAGGTACTATACTAACTTGGTTAGAAGTACTGGATTAGAAGCAATATGAAGAGTAGCTTGGTTATCACCATACATATTTATGTGCTTAATCTCACAAAAATCTAATGCTTAGAAGAGTTGTTATACCCATATAAACTCACAAGTGAAAGATGTCATTACCCTATACTCAAATTCATCAATTGGTTGGGTAACGACATTTTGTTTCTTACTTTTCTAAGAGATAATATTTACTCCAATGAAGGCATAATATCCAGTAGTAGTGTTTGTTTATAGGACAATTTGCGTAATCAGCATCACAATACCTAGGGATTTGGGTATTTCCTTTATCTTCATAAAGTAGACCTTGTCTTGGACCCTTTTTGAGGTATTATAAAATTCAGATGACAACATTCCAGTGTCAATACAAGGAGTTTGTATGAACCTCGTCATAACACCAATTGCAAAAGACAAATCTAGTCTAGTAATGACAAGATAGATAACTTTTTCAACTAGTTTTCTATACCTTTTTGAGTTAGAGAAAAAACTTCATCTAGTTTTGTGTTAATTTCTAATTTGGATCCATTATAGGGCTATCCACAAGTTTACAATCAAACATACTTGCCTTTTTCAAGATATTTGGAACATAATTCCTTTGAGAAGTTACAACACCTTCCTTTGATGAGACTACTTCAATGCCCAAAAAATATTTGAGACTCCCAAGATATTTGGTCTACAAATGATTGCATAGGTGTTTCTTTAATTGAGAGATTTGAGCAGCATTATTCCCTGTAATAACTATATTATCAACATTTACTATTAAGTACACACATTTTCCTGGGGAGGTATGACAATAAAAAATAGAACAATGTGGTTGAACTTTCTAAACTAGGCACATGGAGGTTGCTTGAGACCATACAAAGAGCGAAACAATGTACAAACTAGACCAAACTCCCCTAAGCAACAAATCTAGGAGGTTGCTCCATGTATACCTTTTATTCTAGATTGTCATGCAGAAAAATCATTTTTAACATCTAAAATGATAAAGAGGTCAATGATGTATGACTGCAATGGCAAGGAAAAGGTGTATAATAGTCATTTTGGCCATTGGAAAGAAAGTATCAATGATACTATATCATTGTAATCAAGCGCATAGATTTAAGTCTACCCTTTGGCTACTGGTCAAGCTTTAACATGACCAACTTCACCATTATGTCCAACTTTGAGGGCATGACCCAATGACAATCAACTATTTTCTTCTCAAATGGAAGAGGAGCTAACTCCCATTTATTGTTATGTTTAAGAGCTTGCATTTTAGAAATCATGGCTTCTAACCATCTAGGATGATCAAGTGCTTCTGTCACATTTTTAGGAATAATAATAGAAGATATAGAAAATATAAAGGAAAAATAGGAATAAACAACGTGTGGTAGCTAATAAAATTGTAAATAGAATGTGGATTAAGAGTAAAGCAGGTGCCTTTGCGAATGACAATGGGCTAACTTAAGTCATCATTATCAAAAACTGTGATATTAAGTGATGATTGAGAAGGATTTGCTAAAGAGGACTCACCTTGGGGCATTAGACTAGTCATTTGGTTCCTGTGTTGATAAAAATAAGTGATGGTGACAATGGTTTTGGTGGATTTTGAATGGAATTTTGGGTATCAAGAGAAGGAAGAACAAAAGACTTACTGAAGGACATAGGTAAAACATGTTCGACAAAATGAATATCCTGTGCCGAAGAAGGAAAGAAAGGCGTTGATTTGAAAAAGGTGATATTAGTAGACATTTAGTACCTCGTGGTTCTGGGGGAGTAACATCGATATCTTTTTTGAAGGTGAAAATGTCCCAAGAAGATATATTTGATGGCTCTAGCCAAGAGTTTATCTAAACTTAGAGACATATCATGAACAAAGTATACACAACCAAAAACAAGGGGAGAAATATGGAATAGGGGTTTCTTTGGAAATAGAATGGAGTTCGAAACTTTACTTTCAAGTTAAGAAGAAGACATTTTGTTTATAAGAAAACAAATAGTTAAGACAACATCACCCTAATGATAGACATGCATGTTCTCACTAAGCAATAAGGTATAAGCTATTTTAACCAAGTATCTATTTTTTTTTCCATTTTATTGAGGTATAAGGACAAGTAAATTGATGTAAAATGCTATATGAGTTTAAGAAAGGAGAAATATCAAAGAAAAATATTCTTTGAGATATTATCACATTGTAGAATTTTGATTACTTTGCTAAGTTGATTTTTGATTTCATTAAAGAAAGACATAAAGATAGACAAAAGTTTAGAATACTCATAATATCCAGTGCATCTAGAATATTCTTAAATCCTAGTCCATTTTGAAAACTCATAAATAAAATTTACAAAATATCTAAAACCAAATATGTCTAGGAAAAGAAGAGCTAACATGTTGTCCTAGTTTATAGGATTCATATTCTAAAGCTTGAAGTCTACTAAGTTTAAGAACCATCTTTGTTTTTGACAAATGAGGGTGACCTAAGCGTTCATGTAGTAGTTGTTGAAGTATTTATTAGATTAAGTGTATCTTGTTGGGCTTTTATGAGATTAGTTGTAGACCTAGTTCCTAGAATGCATCTGTTTATCTTCTCTAGGATTAATCATGTCTCTCTATTAATTGTATCTCTGAATATGTATTTTTATCTCCTATAAATAAGAGAACACAAGAAGATGATTTCAGGCTCTCAAAATCAGTTCTTTATTTTCCTTTTTCTATTTCAAGTTGCTATCAGAGCGGGTTCATCCCGCTCTGCCTGTCTCTGTTTTTTTTCAGGCATTAATCGCTGTTCACCGCCGGTGCTGTTCTTCTTCGGCGACTTTTCTCTCTCTGACACTTGGGTTTGCCTAGCCTCGAGGAGCGCGACCCAACCCCAATGTTCGCTTCCTCTGTCTGCCTCACGCGACGCCACACGCCACCCTCGTCTGCGGCTTCCTCCGCGCGTGAGCCATGCGCCGCCCTCCCGGTGGTTGTTTTGCTCCAAGCCACCTCTATTCGGCTGTCCTCGTCGCCCTAGTGCCAGATCTGCACTTTGTTTTGTGTTATCTGTCACAAAACGTGGGTCTGCTTTTTTTTTTCTCTCTGCCTCTCTTGGTCCTCTCTCTGACAACACGCTGGTCCTTTCTTGTTTCCTGGAAAATGTCAGGACCTGTGTCTGTATCTTTTTCTGGGACTCCGACTATAACCACAGAAAAATTAAATGGGAAAAATTATTTGTCTTAGGCTTCCTCCGTTGAGCTCTGGTTTCTAGGTCAAGGAGTTCATGATCATCTAGAAGAAGATGGAAGTACTAAACCAGCAGATCAGGCTCCTCAATGGAAGAAACTGGATTATCAACTTTGTGCACTATTATGACAATCTGTTGAACCAAATATTTTGAGCACTCATGTAATTCTTTTTGGAAAAAGGCCCAAAATATCTTTGCTAATGATATTCAACGACTTTATGATTCTGCTAATAGACTAGCCTCCCTTAAGCAAGAGGATAATTCCATGATGTCCTTTGTTGCTGAAGTTCAGTCAGCTGTTGAAGAATTAAAAATGTTCCTGGAGGCAGAATCATTAGAGGAAAGAAAGACGAAGCTGGATAAATTCTATATTGTAATGATTCTTAGGGTTATGAATCCAGAGTTTAATCATGTTAGAGACCAGATTCTAAATGGAGAAGAAGTTCCTTCTACGGAGAGTTTAATCACAAGGCTACATCATGTTCCTTCTATCAAAAGCAAAAACAGTAAGGAACTTGCTGATTCTTCCGCCATGATTTCTGCTCGTGGAAGAGGTAATCACAACTCTAGAGGACGTGGTGGGAAATGACGTCCTCAGTGCTCTCATTGCAAAAGAATGAGACATACTAAGGAAAATTGTTTTGATCTGCACGACTTTCCTGATAAGGCAGCTAATACCTCAAAATCTGAAGCTGATGAGCCCAAGTTCTCTCATGAAGAGTATCAAGAATATTTAATGATGAAATCAACCAATTTGGCTCAAGCATCTACAACACCAAATTCGTCAACCGCTTGCATTTCGCAATCTGTGGAAAGTCAAAATCCGTGAATTATTGACTCAGGTGCTTCTGACCACATGTCTGGTAATACCTCTTTATTCTCCTCTCTTTCATTTCGTAAAACATCCCATCTCATATCTTTAGCTAATGGATCTAAAGTAGCCTTTAAAGGAATTAGTCAAGTATCCATTTCTTCTTCTTTAAACCTTCAAAATGTTCTTTGTGTTCCTTATTTTCCATTCAGTCTTTTTTCTGTAAGCCAATTAACCAAATCATTGAATTTCTCAGTAACCTTTAATGCCAATTGTTTTGTTATCTAGGAACGTGGTACGGGCCGACTGATTAGAGAAGGACATGAATCTGGAGGCTTATACTACCTTAGGACTAAGTCATCTGTATCTTTTGTTGCATCCTTATCCCCAAAACTGTTACATGAGCGATTAGGGCATCCTCATTTAGCAAAATTGAAAAAAATGGTTCCTGAACTTCAGAACCTTCAAACTTTTGAATGTGAATCCTGTCAACTAGGGAAACATACCAGGTCATCCTTTCCAAATCATTATGAATCTAGATGTGATTCTGCTTTTAGTATTGTTCATTTAGATATATGGGGACCTAGTCGTGTTTCATCTTTTAGTTTTAGATATTGTTACTTTTATTGATGGGTTTTCTAGATGTACTTGGGCTTATCTTATGAAAGATCGTTCTGAACTATTGCCTATCTTTAAGTCTTTCCTTAATGAAATCAAAACTCAATTTGCAAAAGTAATCAAAGTTTTACGAAGTGATAATGCCAAAGAGTACTTTTCTAATGATTTTTCTAATATTCTAAATTCTCAAGGCATTTTACACCAGTCCACGTGTCCTCACACACCACAGCAAAATGGTATAGCAGAACGGAAAAATAGACATTTGGTTGAAACTGCTCGTACCTTATTGTTGGGTGCCAATATGCCTATTCATCATTGGGGAGATGCTATTCTAACTGCATGCTTTCTCATTAATAGAATGTCATCTTCTTCTCTTGATAATAAAGTTCCACACTCTATTCTATTTCCAAAGGAACCAATTTTTCATGTTTCTCCTAAGGTATTTGGATGTATATGTTTTGCTCATGACATGTCTCCTGGCTTAGATAAACTCTTACCTAGAGCTATCAAATGTGTCTTCTTGGGGTATTCTCGTATTCAAAAAGTATATCGGTGTTATTCTCCTAAAACCAATAGGTACTACATGTCTGCTAATGTCACTTTTTTTGAATCATCATCCTTCTTCCCTTATTCTATGCAGGATATTGATTCTGTCCAAAATGTTTTTCTTGTTCCCTTAGTTGAATCATTTGTACTTCCTATTCCTGACACCCCAAATCCCAACCAAAATACTATAGAATCATTATCACAGCCTATCATCACCTATCAACGCAGGAACCAGGTGAAAATCCCATTCCCCAAGATGAGCCATCCATAACAGGTCCTTCACCATCATCCTCTAATACCACCACTCCTGATAACGATGACTCCAGTTGGCCCATTGCCATTCGCAAAGGTACTCGTTCTACTCGTAATACTCATCCCATTTACAATTTTCTTAGTTATCATAGATTGTCTCCTTCCTATTGTTCTTTTTTTCCTCTGTATCCTCTATTACAATTCCCAAAAATGTGGTCGAAGCGCTTGATCATCCTGGATGGCGACAAGCCATGATTTCTGAAATGCAGGCTCCTGATCACAGCAAAACATGGGAGCTTGTTCCTCTCTCTTCGGGAAAGAAAATAATTGGTTGTCGTTGGATCTATGCTATTAAAGATGAGTCCAATAGTCAGGTTGATCGTCTTAAAGCCAGGTTAGTGGCTAAAGGGTATTCTCAAATATATGGACTTGATTATTGTGATACTTTTTCTCCTGTAGCCAAAATGACCACTGTCCGCCTGTTCCTTGCCATGGCCGCCATTAGTCGTTGGCCTCTTCATCAATTGAATATTAAAAATGCTTTTTTGCACGGTGACTTAGAAGAAGTTTACATGGAGCAACCTCCTGGATTTGTTGCTCAGGGGGAGTCTGGTTTGGTTTGTAAATTACGTCGATCCCTCTATGGCCTAAAACAGTCTCCACGTGCTTGGTTTGGAAAATTCAGCTCTATTGTTCAAGCTTTTGGATTAAAACGCAGCGAAGCAGATCATTCAGTGTTTTATTGTCACACTGCCCTTGACAAACATGTTTATTTAATTGTGTACGTTGATGATATTGTCATCACAGGGAATAATGTTGCTAAAATATCTCAGCTAAAAGAGCACTTGTGTAGTCATTTTCAAACCAAGGATCTTGGAAATCTAAAATATTTCTTGGGTATTGAAGTAGCTCAATCAAGAGAAGGTATTGTCATTTCTCAAAGGAAGTATGCTCTAGATATTATAAAAGAGACAGGTATGATTGATTGCAAACCTGTGAACAGTCCTATGGATCCAAATTTGAAGTTAATGGCAGGACAGGATGAAGTTTTCTCTGACCCAGAAAGATATAGAAGACTGGTTGAAAAACTTATTTATTTGACGATTACTAGACCTGATTTGTCTTTTGCAATTGATGTTGTCAGCCAATTTATGCAAGCTCCTTGTGTGGATCATTGGAATGCTATCATCCGAATCTTAAGATACATTAAAAAAGCTCCAGGACAAGGATTATTATATGAAGATAAGGGAAATACCCAAATTTTTGGGTACTGTGATGCTGATTGGGCTGCATCTCCTATGGATAGGCGTTCCACTACAGGCTATTGTGTTTTCCTTGGAGAAAATATCATTTCATGGAAAAGCAAAAAGCAAAACGTTGTTAACCGATCCTCTACTGAAGCTGAATATAGGAAAATGACGTCTCTTACTTGTGAACTTGTTTGGGTAAAACAATTCTTGCAAGAATTGAACTTCTGTGAGATTCAATCTATGAAGATGTATTGTGATAATCAAGCTTCTCTTCACATTGCTTCCAACCCAGTATTTCATGAGAGGACTAAGCATATTGAGATTGACTATCATTTTATTCGAGAGAAGTTGTTGACTAAAGAAATTTGTATTGAGTTTGTTAGTTCCAATGATCAGCTTGCAGATGCATTAACAAAATCTTTGAGAGGACCTCGAATGGAATTCATTTATTCCAAGTTTGGTACATTCAATTTGTATGCTCCAGCTTGAGGGGGAATGTTGAAGTATTTATTAGATTAAGTGTATCTTGTTGGGTATTTATGAGATTAGTTGTAGACCTAGTTCCTAGAATGCATCTGTTTATCTTCTCTAGGATTAATCATGTCTCTCTATTAATTGTATCTCTGAATCTGTATTTTTATCTCCTATAAATAAGAGAACACAAGAAGATGATTTCAAGCTCTCAAAATCAGTTCTTTATTTTCCTTTTTCTATTTCAAGGGTAGTTTAGGAGATGAAGATGCAACACAAGATAAAGATGAGTTAGTACTATGGTAGTATAAGTCTCTAGATTCATGTTTTTCACTAATTCAGTTGACCCGTACCACATTCTTGTATAATAATAGAATTAACGTAAAAGGTTACCGAACAATTTAATAATTTGGTTAATTGACTTAAAGAAATAATATTGAAGGGATAAGCAGGAACAAAGAGAACAAATTTAAGTTTAAAGAAGGAGAAAGGAAAACATGATCAATTCCTCGTAGGGATGTCAAAATGGGCAGTTCGACCTAATCCTAGTAAAAGAATTGATAGTCCAGCCTGTCCTATATTTTAAAACGTGTCATAATTTTTAACCTAACCTAGTCCTGTGTTACCAACAAGCTAACGAGCCCATTTTGACTTGATTAAAAATTAATTTTTTTAAGAGTTTATATAAAAGCAATTAATTCAAAAAATAAAAATACTTTTAAATAAAAAATATTAAAAGTGTATTTTAAAATTGAAGTTATATTAATGAAAATAATTTCAATTTCAGGTATATAATGATTTAATTTGTAAATTACAAGAGAAAAGTTTTATTCATTCCCAAAATAAGAGTTAAAGACTTACTCTTCATTATCATAATTTATTTTTCAATAATCTAATGATTTAAAATAATAATTCATCTTAATTGTTAGATCCTAGAATAAGTGGATGTTAGAAACTTATCCTTATACTTACTCATAGAATAAGTTAATCCTTTATCAAATTAATTTATAATATATATATATATATATATATATATATTTTAATAAAATAATATTACTTTTATTTTTATTTTAAAAATAATTATTAATTTATAAAACGAGACGGATCCATAAGCCTACCCTATAAACTAGTTTGACATAAATAAGTCGGGTCAAAATTGACCTAATTCAATTTAGACCACAAATTTTTTTACCTTGCCTGACCTATTCTTACGCTTTTTGGATCGACCTATTGGGTTAAGCCTATTTTGATACCTTTAATTCATTGAGTCACTACTTTAAAATGAAGCTCTTGACAAATTGGGAGTTGTAGATTATTGTGCTAGGCTGTTGGATTTCAACCTAAGTATTCTTGATATTCATCATTAGAGAACTTTGGTTCAACAACTTTAGATTTGGAAATATTAGTTGTCAGGAAAATCATGTGAAGAGTAGCAGTTTTTTTGGGTGTATCTCATTATTTACAGTGAGAACATTGAGGACACCCTTTACCACCATGTCCTCCTCTAGTGCAATAACCTTTTCCTTGAATAGATACCAAAGTAGAAGACTTAGATTCTTGAATATTTCTTCACTAGTTGGAAGACGAAGGAGTTGTGTTGTGTTAGATATGATTAGATATTAGTTGATATTGTTTGATATTGTTGAGATATTGTTAGATATTGTTAATCACAATATCAAATAATATCTTTTTATTTACCCTATTTGTATTCTGTTACTCTTTTGAGGAGTACCTTTCTTTATTATAAATACACTGCCCTATGTGTGGTAAATACATAAGGGAAATTAACCCTATATTCAACATGGTATCAAGACCTTAAGGTCTCTTGGGATTTTTTTTCGGCTCTGCCACTGAACCTGCAGCTGTCGCCGCCTCCATCGCCGCCGCCGTCGCCACCGCCGTCCGCCGCCGCCGCCGTCGCCAGAGTAGCAGTTCGGACTGTCGAGCACAGGGTTTTGCTCGCCTCCTCCGTGCGACCTCCACCGTGGAAGTTTCGCGGTCATCGGAGCGGCCACGCTCCCTCACGCTCCTCCCGAAGCCGCGCCACCTTCTCCCGTTCCGCCGCGCGTGGCGCGCGTCTCGCCGCCGTTCGAGCCGCCGATCTTTGCGCCGGCGTCGCCTCCTTCTCCTCTCTCCGGATCTGTCCTCGCTGCTCCAATCGGACCTCTTTGGTGTTTTAGGGTTTTTCTCTCTCTTCCTCCATGGCATCTTCCGTCGTCACTTCCAATTCGAAGTTACCTCCGTCGACTCCGGTGGGTCCGAGCAATCTGTTTTTACTAATTATGTCAATGTGAATTTACCCATTGATAAATTAGATGGTACGAATTATGCAACTTGGGCATCCGATATTAGACTTTGGCTTGAGAGTCGGGGGTATGTTGATCATCTTACTACCAAGGTAGATGATGTTCCTTCCAATGATCGTGTCCGTTGGAAGAAAGTTGATGCTCATATATGTATGGTTCTCAAGAATACCATCCAATCTTCTTTAAAACAAATTTTTCGATCGTATGGCACATGTTATGACGTTTGGGAACAAGCCAAATTATTATACACCAATGACACTCAACGTCTTTATGGTGTTTGTTACAATCTCCTTGATGTTATTGCTCCTCGAGATAAGGATCCTGTGGCGGATTATGTGGGTAAGATCCATGCTCTTCTCCATGAATTTAATGAGTTATTACCCCCGCCTCGACTCCTGCCCAAGAATTAGAGCAACGATCAAAGTTTTTCATGGTTTTGATGTTACACGGACTTACTCGATAAATATGCCCCTGTTCGTGACCGGATTTTGGGTTCCCCTGTTACACCCGGCTTTACCGCTACCAGTTCCTCCCTTTTGCGGGTGCCATGTAAACCTCTCAATATTCCCCCGTAGTTTCTAATGATTCATCCGCCTTGGCCTCTCACCGTGATGATCGTAATCGCTCTCACAAGCCAGGCAAAGGGCATGTCATGTGTGACCATTGTGGCAAACTAGGCCACAAAATTGACAAATGTTATGCTTTACATGGTTATCCTCGCCGATCTGCTGCAGCTTGCTCGGACCGATTCTTCCGCACAATCCTCTGTCGTGGATCCTCCTTCGTCTGTACCTTCGGACAAATATGCTATCTTCAATGATTTTCTTCAATGGTATGAGGATCGAAAGCCCTCCAGCTTCCACTACTTCAGTTGCCCACACAGGTACATCTTTTGTCTGGTCCGACTCTTCTTCTATTGGCCCTTGGGTTCTTGACTCAGGCGCCACCGATCACATCACTCGGTAACAAATCCTTATTTTCCTCTTTCACTTCTTCTCATAATTTACCCTCTGTTACAATGGCTAATGGGTCTACAACTTTAGCTCATGGTGTTTGAACGGTTACTCTTTTTCCCTCGTTGTCCATTGATAATGTTTTGTATGTACCGGGTCCCCCTTTAACTTATTATCCATTAGCCGTCTAACTCGATCTCTTGATTGTGTTATCTCTTTTACCAAAACTTCGTTTCCCTACGGGACCGGAGCTCGCAAAGAGTGATTGACACCGGATGTGAGTCACATGGACTTTATTATCTTCAACCTTCTCCACATGTTGGCACGAGTTATGGAGTCTCCTTCTCTCCTTCATGCTCAGCTTGGTCACCCCGGTCTGCGCAAATTACGGCAACTTGTTCCCGAGCTTATCCGAGTTGTCCAATTTGGTGTGTGAGTCCTGTCGGTTAGGCAAACATAGTCGTACTTCCTTTTCTCGTAGTGTTTCCCAGCGTGCTTCATCCCCCTTTGCCTTAGTTCACTCGACATTTGGGGACCCAGGTCGTGTTAAGTCTAATTTAGGTTTTCAATATTTTGTTACTTTTATTGATGATTTCTCTCGTTGTACTTGGTTATTTTTAATGAAAAATCGTTCGAAGTTGTTTTCTATATTCCAAAACTTTTATCATGAAATTAAAAATCAATTTGGTGTCTCTATTCAAACTTTTCGAAGTGATAATGGCCGTGAATATCTTTCAAACTCGTTTAAACAATTTATGGCTTCTCATGGCATTCTTCATCAAACTTCCTGTGCTTATACCCCTCAACAAAATGGGGTGGTCGAGCGCAATAATAGACACCTTATTGAAACAACCCGTACTCTTTTAATTCATGGTGAGGTTCCTCAACATTTTTGGGGTGATGTCGTTCTTCTTGCTCGTTATCTTATTAATCGTATGCCCTCTTCGGTTTTAGATAACAAAATTCCCCATTCTATTTTATTTCCTCATGACACTCTCCATCCTTTACCTCCGAAGGTTTTTGGGTCTACTTGTTTTGTCCACAATTTTGATCCTGGTCATGATAAGTTATCTCCTCGATCACACAAATGTGTTTTCTTAGGATTCACTCGATCCCAAAAAGGATACAAGTGTTTTTCTCCTTCTCTTAATCGCTATTTTGTGTCTGCACGATGTCACCTTCAATGAGTTTTCCTTTTACTTTAAGGACCCTTCCCTACCCGCTGAGTCTCCATCTCGCTACAGTTCCTATTCTTGTTCTCATTGATCCTTATGGTGAGGACCATCCACCATTAGCCCCTCCTCCTCCACCACCCCTTCGGGTTTATAGTCGCAGACCTCGCCCACAACAAACGCCACATGACTCACTCCCGAGTGCCAAATACTCGCCTCCTCCGATTCCGTCCACGAGTCCGACCTTCCTATTGCCCTTCGTAAAGGTACGTGTTCTACTTGTAATCCTTCTTCACATTATACTGCTTTAAGTTATCATCGAATTTCTTCACCATTTTATACCTGTCTCTCGTCTATTTCTTCGTGTCTATTCCTAAATCTGTCTCGAAGCCTTAGCCCACCCTGGTTGGCGTCAGGCCATGCTAGATGAACTCGGTGCTCTTCGGACTAGTGGAACCTGGACGCTTGTCCCATTACCATCCGGAAAATCTGTTGTTGGTTGCAGGTGGGTCTTCGCTATCAAGGTTGGTCCTGATGGTACTATTGATCGCCTCAAAGCTCGCCTTGTAGCCAAAGGCTATACCCAAATTTTTGGGTTGGATTATGGTGATACTTTCTCTCCGAGTGGCAAAGATGACTTCGTTCGTTTATTCATTGCCATGGTCGCTATTCAACAATGACCTCTTTATCAACTCGGATGTCAAAAATGCTTTCTTGAATGGCGATTTGCAAGAAGAGATTTATATGGAGCAACCTCCTGGATTTGTTGCTCGGGGGAGTCTTCTGGATTGGTATGTCGTCTTCGCAAATCTTTATATGGCCTAAAACAGTCTCCTAGGGCCTGGTTTGGAAAATTTAGCAGACGTTGTTCAACAATTTGGCATGACTAGAAGTGAGGCGAGACCACTCGGTCTTTTACTTGTCACTCGAATCGTTGGATGTATCTATTTGATAGTGTATGTCGATGACATTGTTCTTACAGGTAGTGACCATCATGGCATCTCTCGGATGAAACAACACCTTTGCCACCATTTTCAAACCAAAGATCTTGGCAAACTCGGATATTTCTTGGGTATTGAGGTAGCACAATCTACCGATGGCATTGTTATATCTCAAAGAAAGTATGCATTGGATATTTTGGAGGAAACTGGGTTGATGAATTCAAAGCCTGTTGACACACCCATGGATCCTAATACCAAACTCTTGCCAAATCGGGGGAGCCAATGTCGGATCCTAAACAAGTATAGAAGATTAGTTGGAAAATTAAATTATCTTACAATTACTCGCCCGACATTTCCTTTGCGAGTCGGTGTGGTGAGTCAATTCCTCAATTCTCCTTGTCAAGATCATTGGAATGCGAGTCATCCGTATATTGAAGTACATAAAAAAGTCTCCTGGAAAAGGTTTGGTGTATGACTCCCATAATCATACAAGAGTTGTCTGCTATTCGGATGCTGATTGGGCAGGATCTCCTTCGATAGAAGATCTACATCCGGGTATTGTGTTTCCATTGGTGGTAACTTGATCTCATGGAAAAGTAAGAAACAAAGTGTTGTGGCAAGATCCAGTGCAGAAGCGAGTATAGAGCTATGACCTCGGCTACCTGTGAACTTATTTGGCTCAAGCAATTGCTTAAAGAGCTACAATTTGGAGATGTCACTCAAATGACACTAGTGTGTGACAATCGAGCTGCTCTCCATATAAGCTCTAATCCTGTCTTTCATGAGAGGACTAAACACATTGAGATTGACTCGCCATTTTATTCGGAAAAGATTATGTCTGGAGACATCAAGACTGAGTTCGTTAACTCATGTGATCAATTAGCAGATATTTTCACTAAGTCTTTACGGGGACCTAGGATGGATTATGTTTGTACCAAGCTAGGCACATACGATTTGTATGCTCCAGCTTGAGGGGGAGTGTTAGATATGATTAGATATTAGTTGATATTGTTTGATATTGTTGAGATATTGTTAGATATTGTTAATCACAATATCAAATAATATTTTTTTATTTACCCTATTTGTATTCTGTTACTCTTTTGAGGAGTACCTTTCTTTATTATAAATACACTGCCCTATGTGTGGTAAATACATAAGGGAAATTAACCCTATATTCAACATGTTGTAAAGCTTTCTATAGAAGGAACTTCTTGATCAATTTAAATTTGGTCACTAGCATGATCACATTCTAAATTCATAACACGAAGGATCATAATCATATAAAACTTATCTAACTTCTTTATGATCTCTTATACCGAATCAACTTCTAAGAACATCTTCACTTCTTCAACTACTAATTGAACTTCATTTGTCATTATTAGTTTGCTTGAGAGAAGCCAATTGATTAGTAGAATCATGAAACATTGGATATCATTTGCAAAGAGATTTTGATACTTTTTCCAAAATGAATTACAGGTCTTGAATGTAATAGTGCTCAAAATGTTGGGCTCCACTTATTGCCACGATATAGCACAAAGTTGAAAATCAATCTTCTACTATTGAACTTGGTATGAAGGTACTTGACCTCTGTCTTATTTTAAATGATCATAGAAATCTTGGCCAAGGAATCAAAGTTCAAAAAAAGCAGATCAAGATAGGTAGTTTTTTACATTTAGTTTCTAAGAAGTTATAGTAGATTGTTGAATAGGATAGAGCTAAGGACAGAGGAAAATAGTCTTGTGAAGATAAAATAGAGTTGTAAGAGGGAGAGATCCTAATAGTATAAGAAAATAGTATCAAATTGTGCCAAACAATACCAAAACGACACTAAATAGTATCAAAATAGTGCATAACAATGTCAAATAGTGTTAAAATGGTGAATCAAGGACAAAAACATGTCCAGAAGGAGCTGGCGAGTCGAATGGCGGTGATTGATGGTGCAAGACGATGGTACACGATGACAAATATTGACCAGATGACGTTTTTCACACAGGACAAGATAGAGACACGTAGAGTGGGATCAACACGTTCTATACAATTGAAAAAACATATTTGAGGCTTGATTTCCCTTAGGTTCTCATATTTATAATAAGAATGGTAGTTCAAATACAATAAATGAGAGAGAGAAGAAGAAGGGAATATGAAAAGACACATCTAGTTCCTAGGTACTACATTAATCCTAGGTAGAGCACTAAAACTACTTTTTAATAAAGTTTATTTAAGACTTATTCTAATAATAACTATTTTTTTATATATACCTAAGAAAATAATTTTTAAGAGAGTATAAACCTAAAATGCTTCATTCATTCATACTTTTTTGGGGTGAATGCGATATACAGAGGAGAGTCTCTATACTCTTCTACCTTGGTCTTGAGGGATTTTGGAACAAGGAAACTCTAGTCTATGAGTGGGATGAGGGACAACCATGACCAACTATATTATCTCGACAGGCTCTTGCTAGACTTGTTTTAGTTAAGAGTTGATTAAGAGGGTCTTTGTGATTTGATTCATGAACTTCTAGATCACTTCATATGCGAGTGCATTGAGTGGTAATACATACATACAGGGATAAGAGCATTAATGTATTTGATTTAATGGAGTGAGTTTATGATCGAGTATGTGTTGGTAAAGTGACATTTGTACATTTTTAATTTTACCGACTTTTTATGTGTTTATAATATGTGTGAGATATATATCTCACTCTTCTATTTTTGTTGTTTGTTTGTATTAAATACCTTTACATGTGAACTTTTAATATGGAGGAAGAGAGGGGTGACAAAACTTATGCTTCCTTTATCTCTATTTTGTGCTGATGCTTTGCTTAAGTGAGAAATTGGGATAGATAAATTATATATTTATTTTAATTTTGTTTGAGAAGTTGTTTTGAAGTTTTATTATTATGAACTTGTAAAGGTGACTTTAGTGTCTAAGAGTATTTTATTTTAAATATTTTCCTTATATTTTATGAGTTTTATTTAGAAAAGTGATATACATGAATCTTTTTACCCTTGTTTTCGACATTTTATTATTTATTTAAGAAAACATTTTGGGATAGAAGGGTTTTAAATTATTGAAATTTATTATGTGGCTTCTTTTGTTTTTAAGGAAAATCAAGGGCAAGAGATGCTGCGTTAAATGCTATCCAGTCACCTTTACTGGATATTGGTATCGAGAGGGCTACTGGAATTGTTTGGAACATAACTGGGGGGACTGATCTGACCTTGTTTGAGGTGGATACCCCTTTGGCTCTTAATATATGTTTCCGTTGTACCTATAAATCATAATCCCCCTGCCCTCCTTCTATTTATTATTATTTTGGTTATTGTTGGCATACTTTTGTCCTTTGCTCCTTTGGAATTTGTATCATTTAACGACTAAGGGAGTTACTTGGAGCTTCATGATACTCAAAATGTTCTTCCTGACACAAGACAAATTCATTGGCATGTTGTGTTGCATAATTTATACGGTGATATATCAGTTTCCCATGGACATGATATTTAGTTGAGAGAGAAAAATCGTATGTGCTTATAGACAATCCACCTATATTGTTACTATAATTGCATAATTTTTCTTTTCCATTAAGCTAATACTTATTTGAGGAATACTTGGCCTTCATGATATGCTATCTATTCAATTCATCATGCTCTTTAAGGCTGCTATGCTATGTATGATATACCCTTTTGTATGTTATGACTCTTAATTTAATCATTTACAGGTAAATGCGGCAGCAGAGGTTATATATGACCTTGTGGACCCTACTGCTAATTTAATATTTGGAGCAGTAATAGATCCATCACTCACTGGCCAAGTAAGTTAAACTTTGCTGTAACATTATTCATGTGAAGTGTCAATGATACGCAGTGATTCCACAGAAATGAATTGCTCTACATATCCACTCCTGTGTAATGGGTATTATTAGAAGCAAATATACAACATTGTTCCTGGACAAAAAAATTAGTATTATGGAATTGGTCGGGTACTAACCATAAATAATTCATAGCTGATTAAAAAATGTTTTTTTTTGGTAGTTGTCCTTTTAAGTCTATAGAGAGACTACTTAGTAATCAATTTGAATTTCTGAATATTAGTATAATCCTTTCGTTGTTTTAATTTCATTATGTGAATGAGCATTAGCTTTGAATAAAATTACCCAATACAATTGACAACAAATATTCAGTCCTCAAAGGAAATAGGAAAATGTCCTACTTTCATATTGTTGACCACGAAATCTGAATAATACTCCCTGAAAAGATAATCAAGTACATCGGGAATAATCATCAATAAAGATGACAAAGTGGACTTAATACTAATTATTCTCCAAACATTAGAATGAACATTGTAAAAGGAGACAAAACTCTATCGGAAGTACTCTACGGAAAGGAACTACGACTATGTTTACCAAATTGACACGACTCATAAGACAAAGTAGACAACTTAAGTAGATGCTGGACATGTTCTTGCAGCTTGGCAAGGGTTTGATGACTTAATTGGGCACAAATGAGAGAGGAGAATTTATCTTTGAGCCACCATAAGCAAACATCCGAAGATGGTAATGGAGAACATGACACTCAAATCAAATGCCAATCATTCGTCCTGAACTTTGATCTTGTAATAAAACAAAATCTTTAGTAAAAAAATTGTTGAATATAGGGAAAAACTGTATAGGGTTAATTTCCCTTATGTATTTACCACACATAGGGCAGTGTATTTATAATAAAGAAAGGTACTCCTCAAAAGAGTAACAAAATACAAATAGGGTAAATAAAAAGATATTATTTGATATTGTGATTAACAATATCTAACAATATCTCAACAATATCAAACAATATCAACTAATATCTAATCATATCTAACACTCCCCCTCAAGCTGGAGCATACAAATCGTATGTGCCTAGCTTGGTACAAAGATAATCCATCCTAGGTCCCCGTAAAGACTTAGTGAAAATATCTCGTTAATTGATCACATGAGTTAACGAACTCGGTTTTGATGTCTCCAGACATAATCTTTTCCCGAATAAAATGGCGAGTCAATCTCAATGTGTTTAGTCCTCTCATGAAAGACGAGGATTAGAGATTATATGGAGAGCAGCTCGATTGTCACACACTAGTGTCATTTGAGTGACATCTCCAAATTGTAGCTCTTTAAGCAATTGCTTGAGCCAAATAAGTTCACAGGTAGCCGAGGCCATAACTCTATACTCGCTTCGCACTGGATCTTGCCACAACACTTTGTTTCTTACTTTTCCATGAGATCAAGTTACCACCAATGGAAACACAATACCCGGATGTAGATCTTCTATCGAGAGGAGATCCTGCCCAATCAAGCATCCGAATAACAGACAACTCTTGTATGATTATGGGAGTCATACACCAAACCTTTTCCAGGAGACTTTTTGATGTACTTCAATATACGGATGATCGCATTCCAATGATCTTGACAAGGAGAATTGAGGAATTGACTCACCACACCGACTGCAAAGGAAATGTCAGGGCGAGTAACTGTAAGATAATTTAATTTTCCAACTAATCTTCTATACTTTTCAGGATCTGACATTGGCTCCCCCTGATTTGGCAAGAGTTTGGTATTAGGATCCATGGGTGTGTCAACAGGCTTTGAATTCATCAACCCAGTTTCCTCCAAAATATCCAATGCATACTTTCTTTGAGATATAACAATGCCATCGGTAGATTGTGCTACCTCAATACGCAAGGAATATCTGAGTTTGCCAAGATCTTTGGTTTGAAAATGGTGGTAAAGGTGTTGTTTCATCTGAGAGATGCCATGATGGTCACTACCTGTAAGAACAATGTCATCGACATATACTATCAAATAGATACATCCAGCATTCGAGTGACGGTAAAAGACTGAGTGGTCTGCCTCACTTCTAGTCATGCCAAATTGTTGAACAACGCTGCTAAATTTTCCAAACCAGGCCCTAGGAGACTGTTTTAGGCCATATAAAGATTTGCGAAGACGACATACCAATCCAGAAGACTCCCCCTGAGCAACAAATCCAGGAGGTTGCTCCATATAAATCTCTTCTTGCAAATCGCCATTCAAGAAAGCATTTTTGACATCCAGTTGATAAAGAGGCCATTGTTGAATAGCAGCCATGGCAATGAATAAACGAACAAAAGCCATCTTTGCCACTGGAGAGAAAGTATCACCATAATCCAACCCAAAAATTTGGGTATAGCCTTTGGCTACAAGGCGAGCTTTGAGGCGATCAATAGTACCATCAGGACCAACCTTGATAGCGAAGACCCACCTGCAACCAACAACAGATTTTTCGGATGGTAATGAGACAAACGTCCGGGTTCCACTAGTCCGAAGAGCACCGAGTTCATCTAGCATGGCCTCGACGCCAACCAGGGTGGGCTAAGGCTTCGAGAGATGATTTAGGAATAGACACAGAAGAAATAGACGAGAGACAGGTATAAAATGGTGAAGAAATTCGATGATAACTTAAAGCAAGTATAATGTGGAGAAGGATTACGAGTAGAACGCGTACCTTTACGAAGGGCAATAGGAAGGTCAGACTCGTGGACGAAGCCGGAGGAGGCGAGTATTTGGCACTGGGAGTGAGTCATGTGGCGTCTGTTGTGGGCGAGGTCTGCGACTATAAACCCGAAGGGGTGGTGGAGGAGGAGGGGCTAATGGTGGATGGTCCTCAACATAAGGATCAATGAGAACAGGAATGAGAACTGTAGCGAGATGGAGACTCAGCAGGTAGGGAAGGGTCCTTAAAGTAAAAGGAAAACTCATTGAAGGTGACATCGGCGAGACACAAAATAGCGATTAAGAGAAGGAGAAAAACACTTGTATCCTTTTTGGGATCGAGTAAATCCTAAGAAAACACATTTGTGTGATCGAGGAGATAACTTATCATGACCAGGATCAAAATTGTGGACAAAACAGGTAGACCCAAAAACCTTCAGAGGTAAAGGATGGAGAGTGTCATGAGGAAATAAAATAGAATGGGGAATTTTGTTATCTAAAACCGAAGAGGACATACGATTAATAAGATAACAGGCAGTAAGAACAGCATCACCCCAAAAATGTTGAGGAACCTCACCATGAATTAAAAGAGTACGGGTTGTTTCAATAAGGTGTCTATTCTTGCGCTCGACCACCCCATTTTGTTGAGGGGTATAAGCACAGGAAGTTTGATGAAGAATGCCATGAGAAGCCATAAATTGTTTAAACGAGTTTGAAAGATATTCACGGCCATTATCACTTCGAAAAGTTTGAATAGAGACACCAAATTGATTTTTAATTTCATGATAAAAGTTTTGGAATATAGAAAACAACTCGAACGATTTTTCATTAAAAATAACCAAGTACAACGAGAGAAATCATCAATAAAAGTAACAAAATATTGAAAACCTAAATTAGACTTAACACGATCGGGTCCCCAAATGTCGAGTGAACTAAGGCAAAGGGGGATGAAGCACGCTGGGAAACACTACGAGAAAAGGAAGTACGACTATGTTTGCCTAACTGACGGGACTCACACACCAAATTGGACAACTCGGGATAAGCTGGGAACAAGTTGCTCGTAATTTGCGCAGACTGGGGTGACCAAGCCGAGCATGAAGGAGAGAAGGAGACTCCATAACCGTGCCAACATGTGGAGAAGGTTGAAGATAATAAAGTCCATGTGACTCACATCCGGTGCCAATCACTCTTTGCGAGCTCCGGTCCTGTAGGAAAACGAAGTTTTGGTAAAAGAGATAACACAATCAAGAGATCGAGTTAGACGGCTAATGGATAATAAGTTAAAGGGGGACCGGGTACATACAAAACATTATCAATGGACAACGAGGGAAAACGAGTAACCGTTCCAACACCATGAGCTAAAGTTGTAGACCCATTAGCCATTGTAACGAGAGGGTAAATTATGAGAAGTGAAAGAGGAAAATAAGGATTTGTTACCGAGTGATGTGATCGGTGGCGCCTGAGTCAAGAACCCAAGGGCCAATAGAAGAAGAGTGAGTCGGACCGAGCAAAAGATGTACCTGTGTGGGCAACGAAGTAGTGGAAGCTGGAGGGCTTTCGATCCTCATACCATTGAAGAAAATCATTGAAGATAGCGATTTGTCTCGAAGGTACAGACGAAGGAGGATCCACGACGAGAGGATTGTGCGGAAGAATCGATCCGAGCAAATGCAGCAGATCGGCGAGGATAACCATGTAAAGCATAACATTTGTTAATTTTGTGGCCTAGTTTGCCACAATGGTCACACTTGACACGCCCTTTGCCTGGCTTGTGAGAGCGATTACGATCATCACGGTGAGAGGCCAAGGCAGATGAATCATTAGAAACTACAGGGGGAATATTGAGAGGTTTACATGGCACCCGCAAAAGGGAGGAACTGGTAGCGGTAAAACTGGGTGTAACAGGGAACCCAAAATCTGGTCACGAACAGGGGCATATTTATCAGCAAGTCCGTGTAACATCAAAACCATGAAAAACTTTGATCGTTGCTCTAATTCTTGGGCAGGAGTCGAGGCAGGGGGTAATAACTCATTAAATTCATGGAGAAGAGCATGGATCTTACCCACATAATCCGCCACAGGATCCTTATCTCGAGGAGCAATAACATCAAGAAGATTGTAACAAACACCATAAAGAAGTTGAGTGTCATTGGTGTATAATAATTTGGCTTGTTCCCAAACGTCATAACATGTGTCATACGATCGAAAAATTTGTTTTAAAAAAGATTGGATGGTATTCTTGAGAACCATACATATATGAGCATCAACTTTCTTCCAACGGACACGATCATTGGAAGGAACATCATCTACCTTGGTAGTAAGATGATCAACATACCCCTGACTCTCAAGCCAAAGTCTAATATCGGATGCCCAAGTTGCATAATTCGTACCATCTAATTTATCAATGGGTAAATTCACATTGACATAATTAGTAAAAACAGATTGCTCGGACCCACCGGAGCTGACAGAGGTAACTTCAGAATTGGAAGTGGCAGCGGAAGATGCCATGGAGGAAGAGAGAGAAAAATCCTAAAACACCAAAGAGGTCCGATTGGAGCAGCGAGGACAGATCCAGAGAGAGGAGAAGGAGGCGACGCCGGCGCAAAGATCGGCAGCCTAAACGGCGGCGAGACGCGCCGCCACGCGCGGCGGAACGGGAGAAGGTGGCGCGGCTTCAGGAGGCGCGTGAGGGAGCGTGGCTGCTCTGATGACCGCGAAACTTCCACGGTGGAGGTCGCACGGAGGAGGCGAGCAAAACCCTGTGCTCGGCGGTCCGAACTGCTACTCTGGCGGCGGCGGCGGCGGCGGCGAACGGCGGTGGCGACGGCGGCGGCAATGGAGGCGGCGACAACTGCAGGTTCAGTGGCAGAGCCGAAAAAAAATCCCAAGAGACCTTAAGCTCTTGATACCATGTTAAGGTTCCAACATAAAACCAATTGACAATATGTGGAGTAGCCTAACATGTATTTAAACCATACCAAATGATATGAGGTAGGCGATGTGGGACTTTCAACAAAGATGACACAATCAAAATAACGAGTGAGACTAAGGATAATAAATTATAAGGAGAACTAAATACATAAAGAATATTTTCAATAGAAAAAGAAAGCAGAAGATAAATAGTACCAATACCATGAGAAGGGGTCAAAGAGTCATTATCCATGATGACAAATGGTAAGAAAGATTTATTACCAAAAATATGATCAATAGCACCAGAGTCAAGTACTCTGCGACCAAGTGAGGTGAAATGAGATAGACCAACAAATGAAATACTTGTGTGCGCAATAGAAGCAGTGAAACTAGAGGTTTATCGTTCCTTATATCATTTTAGGAAGTCATGAAGGATAGTAAGCTAACCATAACTATTAGATGAAGTGGGACTAGTATTAGTGGGTGGATATGGAACAGCTTAGGCAACAACAACACACTGAGGAGGGCGACCACTACAAGGTAAACTAGACATAATTCAAAGTAGGCACAAGTGATCTCAAAATCTGATCACAAATGGATGAATACTTGTCTGGAAGCCTATAGAGTGCCATGAACATAAAGAATGTTTGTCGTTGTTCTAGTTTCATAGTAAGAGTAGCAGTAGGGGATAATAGTTTAATGAAGTCATGTAGAAGGTCATGAACTTTGCCTAAATACTCAGGCATAGAGAAATTGAGGTGGTAGGAGGCAATGTTACTCAAGAAATTTTGACACACTCCATAGAGATGTTTAGTATCATTGGTGTATAATAATTGGACCTGTTCATGTTTCATGAGCACAAAATATTTGCTTTGAGGTGGGATACATGGTGGACTTCAGAATGTTGAAAACTTGAGCATCAATTTTAGATCAACAAAGACCAATCTTTTTCATCAATGGATGTCGTTGTTTGGGTAAGATGATCATCATAATCTTGTCCTCTCAACCAAAGCTTAATATGTTAGAGGTCCATGCATCATAATTATTTTCATTGAACTTGTCAATGGAGGGAGAGGCACATTGATATAATTAGTGAAAATAGGAGGATAAAGCCTAACAGTAGTTGAAGAGGTCATGAACCCTAGACGAGAAAAAAATACAGCAACAGGAGAGTGAAAACAATTATAGGAGAGAGAAACAAGGACCTAACAAAGGGATGATGTAGTAAATGCGCTCCAAACACGACATTGTGACCGCATCGGAGAAGAGGAGGGCGAGGTGGGTCTAGTGGTGGCGAGAACAGGCAAACAGAACGAGAGAGTGCATGTAGAGAGATTTCGTGCATGGAGGTGCGTTAGAGCTCTGATGGCCGGGATTCCGGCAACATTGGAATCATCTGGTCAGCATAACTCCGATGGTATGGTCGTCGGTCTGAATGGCGCAACTATGGTAATGGATGGCGGTGGTGACAGTAGCTGATGGCAAAAAACATCGGAACAATGCTGCACCAAAAAGAAAAAAACTAAGAATCAAAATAAAACACGATTTCTGGAAGATTTTGGTGCCAATGGATAGTGAGTTTACCAAGAAGGCACATGCTAGGATTTAAGCTTTAGCTCATATATTTAGTTATTTCTAACATACTCATGATAATTATTTGCTTCTACTGTATGTGTATGTAAAACTTTAACTTTACAATACGTAAATATCAGTTATTATGCTGGATTTTAGATCCTTTCTTTTGAAGTCAGATTCTGCAACATAGATGCTCATTTCTTAACACAAGCTAATGGTCGTAATCTTTCTTTATGTATGGTGAACTTGTCCAGTGATTGTTTATGTTGCTGATATTTGGGGTTGAATGCTCTTCAAACTAGCATTTCTAAAATATGGTTTAATATGATCATTGTGTTGAACCATGAATTTTGTTTTCATACAGGTGAGTATAACATTGATTGCAACTGGATTCAAGCGTCAAGAGGAGAGTGAAGGGAGGCCCCTGCAGGTATGAATCAACTGTTCCCTCCACCCGTGTTCCTGTAATGCATGCATGTAATTCTGGTTTTCTTCCGATTACAGGCAACTCAACTCACTCAGGCAGACACTAGCTTTGGCATCAATCGTCGATCTTCCTCTTTCACTGATGGTGGTTTGTTTGAGATACCTGAATTCCTAAAGAAGAAAGGAGGTTCACGCTATTCTAGGGCTTAATACTCACATTCCAAATTTCTTTAATCCCTTGCATTTCTTCACCCTTGGCTATACGTAACGTTGGTCTAGATATAGGTCCTGTGTTTCCGGATTTTAGTATGAGTTGTGTATACAGGTCGGTCATGAAAGTTAATTACTTTCCACTTTCCGTGGATGCTTTTCTTGGCATATTTGAATAGATTTATTAGTTTGTACAGAAAATATTTCTGTAATGCTGAGAGGTTCAGCTTCTTATAGTTCTTTGGTTTCTTATTGAAAGATTCAATATTGGCATCAAAGAAATTCTATTCTGTTTTATTTCGTTTTGTAAATAATAACTAGTGGTATCACTTATAAAAAAAAGAAGAAAACACACACACACACACACACACACATATATATATATATATATATATATATATATATATATATATATATATATATATATATATATAATATAGGGCTATATATATTTTTATATTGAGAAATTATTCACTTTTTACGGCCCCTCGTTTATAGGAATGTGTCCTGCATGATCTTATTTTTCACAAAATTCATCTTCTTTTGGTTACTTAATCATTAATAATTGTTGGCGCCGTTTGTTCCGACGTCTTCGGACATCTTGAACGTTTATGCGAGCGGTTGGGATATGATGATTTAGACTTATATTTTTGTAAAGAATATGATCACTGCTTCTGAGATGTTCAATAACTGAACTAACTTTTAATAAAGCAAGGTTTTTGTAAAAAGGGTTTTAAGGAGTTGTTACCAATATTTTTATCATAAACATTAGAAAAGGATAAAAATGTGTTGATTTTAAGAAAAACAAAACTTGGTCATCATAACCAGAGTTAGATAAGGGAGTTACGTTTGAGGAAGATATTAGCACCCCCATAACACTCTTTTCGGGTTTCTTATGACGGATTAATTCATAAAATAAAGATTAAGAGAAATTACGTTATTACCCTATTTTATTACATAATATTAAAAATGACTATCTACATTATCCTATTTTCTATTGCATATAAGAAAACAATAAATAAAGCAATAAAGAGAAGAGTAATGAAATGAACTTCTGAAGCATGCTTTTATTGAAAACCTTCAACTCTGAGGATGTTTTTTGCTCTCGCACTACAAGGACTCTCCTCTCCTTAATACAAGAAAATATTTTAGAATATCGAATGTCGGATATCTCAAAAGAGATTTTCTTAATCGATTGTTACCTTATAGGCAATCGGAAAGATCATTCGAGAAGTAGAAGAGTAGAGAGAGGTCAGGTGTGTCCAAAAAGTTGTAAATGAGACCCCTATTTATAGTTTTTCATTGCCAGGACTCTGGGACGGTCGTTTCAATCTCAGAAAGGTGGGATGGCTGTCTCAGCTGCTTGGGACGGTCGTCTGGCACTTGGGATGACTGTCTCAAGGGGAGAACTTAGCTGGGACGCGCATCTGGCCCTTGGGACACGCGTCTCAGCCACTTGGGACGACTGTCTCGAATGTTTTCTCCAAATTTTGTGTTTTATTGCTTCAGAAAAGCTCTCCTTTCTTTAGACGGAAACCGGTTGATGTTGTTAGATGTCCACCGAAGCTTTACCCACCTTCAGAGCGGAAGTCTTCTGATCTTTATTGAGAGTGTTGAACATACAATGATATGAAGCTTGTAGATTTTCATGATGATTCAAGAACAAAGGACTTAGAGATTTGAAGACTTGTAATCTTATGTAATAACTCTATTTTTATGTTTTTGAGTTTGTAATATTAGAGTCCAAGATAGCCAGCACATAGATAATCCTCTAAAAGCTCTAAAAACTCATTTTTATCAAAATTACACTGTGATAATCGATTATCACCCTGGATAATCGATTATTACAGCAAGAAAATCATTTTCAGGAAAACCTCTCTGTGATAATCGATTATCAGCCAGGATAATCGATTATAACAGGCAAATAATCGATTATTTGGCCAGATAATCGATTATCCTGGTCCAATTTTGTTCCCCTGCGAAAATGACTCTGCAATAATCGATTATCACTCAAGATAATAGATTATTTGCGTCGATTATGTGTTTTGAAATTCAAATTTGGACCAAGTTTCGAAAACCCTATTCCCAATTCTTATGTTTTCGAAAATCCCCAATTCCAATACCCTATTCTCTCTACTTAAGGTTCTCTAAGGCTCTCTGCAAATTAACAAACCTTTTTCATACAAAAGTTAAGAATTGTGACTGCTAGAGAACTTTTTATAGGGCAGAAAAAGGGGCTTTTGAAAATCTAGTGTGGGCTAGAAGCGATAAGAATCACTGAGTGAGTTTCTTGTTGGATTGTGTGTTGTGCCGTCTCTAGGAAAAACTGTTCTTCATGCTTTGTGGATTCAAAGGACGTGTTCATCTCTTGTGTGCTATTTTAAATAAGTAAATCGGTGAAAATACGCTTTTACCTTTTATTTGCGGAATTTAAAATTATGACTACATGGCCCTAATATCTATTGCACAATTTAAAAATAAAGCGGTAAAGGAGAGAGAGAGTGAAGAAACCTCTGAGGCAAGCTTTCTATTAACTTCTTCATAATCTGGGTGCTTTTTGGCAGCCCTTCACTCTTTACAGCGCCAGAATCTCTTGAAAACGCTATAAAAAACTCTAAAAAGCTCTCAGAAACTCTAGAAAGAGAATTTGAGGAGGTGACTAGAGAGAGAATGGAAGAACTCTGTGAAATGAGGGGAATGGCGTGACTATTTATAGGGATTCACGCCTGTTGCCGCCGTCCGTTCCGACGTCCAGGGGACATCTCGAACGTTTATGTGAGCAGTTGCGAAAAGATGGTTTAGACTCGCGTTTTTTGTTAAAATTATGTTCATTGCTTCCGAGGTGCTCAACAACTGAACTATCCTCTAATAAAAGCAAGGTTTTCGAAAAATGGGTTCTTTTGGAGTCACCACCAATGTTTTGACCATAAACATTGGAAAAGGATAAAAAGGCGTTGATTTTAATAAAAACCAAACTTGGCCATTATAACCAGAGTTAGGTAAGGGAGTTAGTTACGTGTGGGGAAGGTGTTAGCACCCCACAACGCCCCTTTCGGGTTCCCTATGACGGATTAATTCATTTAAGTGAAGATTACAAGAAATTACGCGATTACCCTATTTTATTTATACAGTATTTAAGAATGGCTATCTACATGATTGCATACAGAAAGCAATAAATAAAGTAATAAAAGAGAAGAGAATTGAAAAGAACCTCCGTAGCAAGCTTTGTATTGCAAATCTTTGATCGCAAGGATGCGTTTTGACAATCCTTCACTCTACAAAGACTCTCCTCTCCGAATACAACACTGACTCTACTAAATTTTACAGAAGAATCGAATGTTGGAATATGATTCATTAACTGATTGTTACCTTATTAAGGCAATCAGAGAGTTCATTCGAAGAGGGAAGAGAAAAGACAAGTACTGGGAGTTGTCTGGTGTTTCAAACAGTGGCAAATGAGCCTCCTATTTATAATTTTTTGCAGCCTGACATTTTGGGACGCCCCTCTGGGTTGGGACGGCCGTCTGGGTTGGGACGGCCGTCCCAACTAAATTTTTTACACATGCTGGGACCCCCTGAAAGGTGGGACTGGCAGTCTCACTTGGGACGGCCGTCCCACTTGGCCAGGGTAGCTTGGGACGGCCGTCTCACATTTGGGACGGTGGTCTCAGCCTGTTTTGGCCAGTTTTTGTGTTCTAGGACCCCTGGGAAGCTTTCCTTTCTTTATTCGGACGTCGGTTGATGCCGATAGACGCCCGTTGAAGCTTTATCTTCATATAGGAAGTCTTCTTGGCCTTTATTGAGATGCCAGGCGAGCTTTATCTTGTTGTAGGAAGTCTCTTTAGCCTTTATTGAGAGACCGGGCAAAATTAGGGGTCTACAGCTGCCCCCCCTTCACCTGCCTAGCTAATTTGTTGGCCTAATATGCCGACAAGATTAGCTGGTAGGGGAAGAAGTTAACCCTTTTGCTCGGTTATCCTTCAGATGCTTCCTTGCTGATCCTACGGATGATAAATATTTTTGATAGGTACCAACCCCTATCTGGTTTGAGCCTTATTTTATAAGGCTCTGGTGAGTACTTATCCTCACCCGATATGAGTCTGTATTTCACTAGACTCTTGTGGGTACCTACCCCCACTAGGTATGAACCTTGTTTTTGCAAGGCTTTGGTGAGTACCTACCCTCACCCGGTATGAGTTCGCATTTTGCTAAACTCTTGTGGGTACTTACTTCCGAGGTGTTCAACACTTGAACTATCCTCTAATAGAAGCAAGGTATTTGCAACCCGTTTTTGTAATGCTCAGGCGAGTATTTTACTCTACCTGATGCATTTTGCTAGGTTTTGATGAGTACCTACCCTCATCCGGTATAAACCTTATTTTATAAGGTTCTGGTGGGTATCTACCCCCACCTGGTACGAATCTGCATTTTGCTAGATTCTGATGAGTACTTACCCTCATCCGGTATAAACCTTATTTTATAAGGCTCTGGTGGGTACCTACCCCCACCTGGTACGAATCTGCACTTCGGCTAGATTCTGATGAGTACCTACCCTCATCCGATATAAACCTTATTTTATAAGGCTCTGGTGGGTACCTACCCCCACCTGGTATGAATCTGCATTTTGCTAGATTCTGATGAGTACCTACCCTTATCCGGTATAAACCTTATTTTATAAGGTTCTGGTGGGTACCTACCCCCACCCGGTACGAACCCCGTTCTGCAAGGCTCTGATGGGTACCTACCCCCACCTGGTACGAACTCCGTTCTGCAAGGCTCTTGTGGGTACTTACCCCCACCTGGTATGAATCTGCATTTTGCTAGATTCTGATGAGTACCTACCCTCATCCGGTATAAACCTTATTTTATAAGGTTCTGGTGGGTACCTACCCCCACCCGGTACGAACCCCGTTTTGCAAGGCTCTGATGGGTACCTACCCCCACCCGGTATGAACCCCGTTTTGCAAGGCTCTGATGGGTACCTACCCCAACCCGGTACGAACCCCGTTCTGCAAGGCTCTGATGGGTACCTACCCCCACCCGGTACGAACCCCGTTTTGCAAGGCTCTTGTGGGTACCTACCCCCACCTGGTACGAACCTTGTTCTGTAAGGCTCTGATGGGTACCTACCCCACCTGGTACGAACCCCGTTCTGCAAGGCTCTGATGGGTACCTACCCCCACCCGGTACGAACCCCGTTCTGCAAGGCTCTAATGGGTACCTACCCCCACCTGGTACGAACTCCGTTCTGCAAGGCTCTTGTGGGTACCTACCCCCACCTGGTACGAACCCCGTTCTGCAAGGATCTTGTGGGTACCTACCCCCACCTGGTACAAACCCCGTTCTGCAAGGCTCTTGAATAAGCCCCGTTCTATAAGGCTTTTAGGATGACTTTTTGATAGTCAATCCTGTGGTCATCTGGTTTTGGAGATGTGTTGGCGACTTATTGTTTCTGTTCATGCGCCCATTCCATGGGGAATATTTGATTTGACTTTTCTGTTAGTCGTCCGGTTTTACCGGGGATTCTTTGTTTTTGGCTTTTCTGTTTAGCCATCCGGTTTTGCTGGGGATTCTTTGTTGATTGCCTTTTATTTAGGCAGGAATCCATTGGGGATTTTTGGTTTGATTGTTGGTTGTGCCTCTTGATTAGGCAGATGCTTCAATAGTGGTGAAGGCTTTTTACTTGTTGTTTTTCGCCTCTGAATAGGCTGATGTTCTACTTGAGGATATTTGTTCTTGATAATACCTCTGAGTAGGCAGATGCTTTTTGAAAGCTTTGTGCTTGTATTGCCTCTTGCATAGGTTGATTTCCCGTTTCTTGGGGATATTGGCTCTTTGATTGCCTTTGAGTAGGCAGAGGCTTTTCCTGGGAGTGAAGGCTTTGCATTTCACTGGGGATATTCATATTGGGTGTTGTAAGCGATTAACTCCCTGAGGATATGAATTTGTAGTTTGCCTCTATCGGTAGGCTCACTGGGGGATATTTTTTCTTTTTGGTGATCTACCGGGGATTTGATTGTTTTCCCGGAGATCTATTTTGACTTGCCCCCTAGGGGGAAATGGAGTTTTTGACTCCTTGTTGGATGCTTTTGTTTGAGCTGGCTTTGCCTATGCTCTTATTCCTGCTGGGGAATGGGTTTATATGTGCACTTTTTATGCACATTGGCTTTTTCTTTGGATGAAAAGATATATTTTTTCTCTTTTCTTTTTGGTGAACCCTGGGGAATTTTTTTTCTTGGGGATTGAATCCTTGATTAGTTTTGAGCTCCTGACTTTGTGAGGTCTCTTTATTGAGCGGAATGAAGAGATTTTCTTTTTCTCTTTTTTTTTTTTTTTTTTTTGGGATTCACCGAGGAGTCTGTCGGTTTCCTAGGGATCCAATTTTGATGATGGAGTCTTGGCTCCTGGCTTTGTGAAGCTCTTATTTGAGCTGGAAGATGGAAAAATTTTTGTTTTCCTCTTTTTGTAGACTTTTTGGATATACTCTACTTGGAGATTTTTATTCGGCCTTTTTTCGTTGTGACCTCTATTGGGGAATGAAATTTTTTTTCTTTTTCTTTCTTTTTCGTTGCCCCCTGGTGATATGGAGGATTTGACTCCGTATTTTCTTTGATGAACTCTTGTGTAGTCCTTATTCTCCTTATTCTCCTTTTAGGGAAGTGGTGGAGATTTTTGGATCAGTGTGCTCGATGACTCATGTGGTGATGCAGCTGAGTCGTGAGGTCAGCTTTTTGTTTTGCCTCTGGAGTAGGCAAGGATCCGCTTGGGGGATAATCAAGCCTTTCCGTTGGCTTTTCTATGTTGATGGCTTCCTTCTTTCTTGGATGGAAGGATGGTGGTCGGATCTTTAAATGACTATGGTTGACGACTCATGTGATGATGATGCTGAGTCGTGGAGTAATTTTTGTTTTGCCTCTGGAGTAGGCAAGGATATGCTTGAGGATCATCGAGCCTCTCCGTTGGCCTCTTTTTGGATGTACCTTCTTTTATTGGTGTAGAAGGTTTAGAGCTATTTTCCTTGAAGCTCTTCATTCTGCTGGAATAGTTTTGATTTCGCCTTTTTCTTTCGCGATTTTGATCTTTATCGCGAGTTATTTGAAATCTGGCTTTTTAATATGTCACGTGTGCCTTTTATTTTATAATTTTTGTACACGTGGGCTTTTGAAATGTAAACAAAAATAACAATGTTTATTTATTACTTCTCTTTTTTTTTGTGATACATTTTCAAACGAGACGGCCGTCTCGCCATTCGAGACAACCGTCTTGCCTTGCAGAAATGGCAAGACGGCCGTCTCGCCAAACGAGACGGCGGTCTCGACCCTGAAAGGCGAAAATCCTTATTTACATGCCGAAAATCCCTCCTATCCTAGTATGGGGCCTAATAGTCTCTCCTAGTGGCTTCTTAGGCTTCATCCATCTTCAAATAGAAGGTCTTCTGGTATTTATTATGAGGTCGGACAAGATTTGGGGTCTACAAGGATGCTTTTTGGCAGTCCCCGCACTCTACAGAGACACTCCTCCCCCGATAAAAAAATAAAGGTGTCACCCTACCAAGGACCAGATGTCTCAAAAAAAGGAGACATCCTTACCGATTTCTACCTTAATAGAAATTAGAAAGCTCACTCGAACTCTGGAAAAATGCTTAGAGTCACTCTAAACTGCCAAAAGGTTTCCTAAAGAGTGGTAGGAGTGAATGGTGTGTGAAAATGGGTGGAATGAGGCTCTTATTTATAGAAAAATGCGTTAGGCAGGCTAGGATGACCATCTGGGCTTCTGACAGGTGAGACGGCCATCTCGCCTCAAGGAAAAGTGAGACGGCTGTCTGGGAAAATGAGACGACCGTCTGGGAATCCAAGACGACCGTCTGGGGCTTCCTATTAGAATTTTCCTATTTTCTTATTTTTTTTGCATAGAACAACCCTCATATTCCTACATGGTGCCTAGTGAACATGACTAGGGGCCCTTGAGGCCTTGTCCATCTTCGAACGAAAGTCTTCTGCTCTTTATTATGAAATCAGACAAGATTTGGGGTCTACAACTACCCCCCCCCCTTCACTTGATTGACCGATTGTTGGCTCAATATGCCTGCGAGGTCACTTGGCAGGTGAAGGAGTTGACTCTCTTGCTCAGCTATCCTTCGGATGCTCCTTTGATGCGGTCGCTGATCCTCTGGATGATGAATGTGCGGTTGACGGGTATAAACGCCCTATTTGGTTGTTGTAGTCTCAGAATGCTCCTTTGATGCAGTAGCTGACCCCTTGGTTGATGAGTATGAACCCCCATCTGGTTTGGTGTTCAGTCCACTAGGTAGGACTGGATGAGTATGCACCCCCATCTGGTTTGACGAGTACGAACCCCCGTCTGGTTTGGAGAATTTGTAGCCTACTTCGTAAGACTGGATGAGTACGCACCCTCATCTAGTTTGGCGAGTTCGAACCCCCGTCTGGTTTGAAGATTTTGCAGCCCACTTCGTAGGATTGGATGAGTACGCACCCTCATCTGGTTTGGCAAGTATTGTCGCTGCCGTCAAAAAGAGGCGGTCGAATCGACGCGATGGTTCCGACTTTCCAATTTTCGCATTTTTATGGGTGTGGTTACAACGCCTTTAGGTTGTCCAATAACCGGGCTGAACCTAGAGGCGAGGTTTTTGAAAGGGTGTTCTTGGATTGTCCGATAACCGGGCTAACCCAAGAACTAATTTGAAGGGGTTCTTATGGAGTCGCCACCGATGTTTTTACTGGAAACATCGAAAAAGGGGTAAAAAGGCGTTGGTTTTCGAAAACCAACTTTGGTCGTTAAAACCAAAGTTTAGGTAAGGGAGTTAGTTACGTGTAAGGGAAGTGTTAGTTCCCTTACGACGCCCCTTTCGGGTTCCCTATGATAGGCCAGCTATGTTATAAATAAACTTTTTGAAAAGACGCTTTTACCCTTTTATTTACAGAATTAAAATAACGACTACATGACCCTAATGTCTATTATGCAATTTAATCATAAAAATAAAGACAGTAAAGAGAGGTAGAGAGTGAAGAAACCTCTGAAGCATGCTTTTTGATTAATATTCTGGAAAGTAGGGTGCGTTTTGGCAGCCCTTCGCTCTTTACAATGCCAAAAACTCTCTCGAAACGCTATAAAAAACTATGAAAAACTCTCAGAAACTCCGGAAATGCTTCGGAGGGGCTCTAGGAAGAGAATTTGAAGAAGTTGTAGAAGGGAAAGTGGAAGAACTGTGTGAAATGAAGGGGGGAGCGCTCACCATTTATAGGAATTCGCGCCTGTCAGGTCAAGACGGCTGTCTTGTCTGACAAGGTCGAGACGACCGTCTCGCCATTCGGGACGGCGGTCTCAACTTGTAAAAGTGGCGAGATGGCGGTATTGACTTTTCCGGAAATGAGAAGGCCTTCTCGCCAAACGGGAGGGGGGTCTCGCCATTCGCAAGTGGTGAGACGGCCGTCTTGCCAAACGAGACGGTGGTCTCGACTTGCAGCAATGGCGAGACGGCAGTCTCGACCTCTGAAGGCGAAAATTCTTATTTTAATGCAAAAAATCCTTCTGCCTAGTGGCTTCTTAGACTTCATCCATCTTCGAATAGGAGGTCTTCTGGTCTTATTTTGAGGCCGGGCAAGATTTGGGGTCTACAGCTGCCCCCACTTTACCCGACTAGTCGATTGCTGGCTTGTCGTGCCGAGTAGATTGACTGGAGGATAAAGGAGTTGACCCTCTCGCCCGGTCACCCTTCGGATGTTCCATCTTTGCGGCGGTTGATCTTCTGGGGGAAAGTGTGTTGTGCGCCTCTAGGATGCTCCTTCTAATGCCAGCTGATCCCTTCGGTTGATGAGTATGAATCCTCATCTGGTTTGACGAGTATGAACCCCCACCTGGTAAGCCCCCTTTTGTAAGGCCTGATGAGTACACACCCCCATCTGGTGTTTGACGAGTATGAACCCCCGTCTGGTAAGCCCCCTTTTGTAAGGCCTGATGAGTACACACCCCCATCTGGTGTTTGACAAGTATGAACCCCCGTCTGGTAAGCCCCCTTTTGTAAGGCCTGATGAGTACACACCCCCATCTGGTGTTTGACGAGTATGAACGCCCGTCTAGTAAGCCCCCTTTTGTAAGGCTTGATGAGTACACACCCCCATCTGGTGAAGTGCCTCAGGATGCTCCTTCTGGCGGTAGCTGACCTTTTGACTGTGGTGGTGGCTTACTGCTCTAGCTCATGCGCCGTGGTGAGATGCATTCTCTTGTCTTTTGTTTTTTCTGAGAGTGGTCGTCTGGTCTGTGTCGGGGACTTTGTTGGTGTTCATCCAGCTTATTAGTTGCTGGGGATTCTTTGATTTTGATCCCTTGGTAGTGGTCATCCAACTTCGTTGGTTGTCAGGTAGTCTTGTTTTTTTGTTCGACTCTCGCTTGGTTGTCGAAAATTATTGGTCTAGGTGATTGACTTGTTTTAATCCTGCCTTTTTCTGCGGTTTATCTCTTTTTTCTCGCGATTTTGGATTTTGGCTTTTTTGAGCATTTGAAGATTTCGGAAATGCTTCGGAGGGGTTCTAGAAATAAAATTTGAAGAAATGTCTAGAGAGAGAATGGAAGAACTGTCTGGAATGAGGGGAATGGCACAACTATTTATAGGGATTCGCGCCTGTCAGGTCGAGACGGGCCGTCTCATCTGTCAAGGTCGAGACGGCCGTCTCGCCAAATGAGACGGCGGTCTCGCCACCTTCGCAAGACGAGACGGCGGTCTCGACCCTAAAGGGCGAAAATCCTTATTTCTGTGCCAAAAATTCCTCTTATCCTAGTATGGGGCCTAATAGTCTCTCCTAGTGGCTTCTTAGGCTTCATCCATCTTCGAAAAGGAGGTCTTCTGGTCTTTATTAAGAGGCCGGGCAAGATTTGGGGTCTACAGCTGCCCCCCCTTTACCCGACTAGTCGACTGTTGGCCTGTTGCGCCAAGGAGATCGACTGGAGGGTAAAGGAGTTGACCCTCTTGCCCGGTTGTCCTTCAGATGTTCCGTCTTTGTGGCAGTTGATCTTCTAGGGAAAAGTGTGTTGTGCACCTCCAAGATACTCCTTCTGACGGTAGCCGATCCCTTTGGTTGACACATGGTAGAACCTCAGGATACTCCTTCTGACGGTAGCCGATACTTCGGTTGATGGGTATAAACCCCCCATCAGGCTGGTAGTTGCAGTCTGCTGTGTGTTGGACTGGATGGGTATGAACCCCCCATCAGGCTGGTAGTTGCGACTTACTGATCCGGCTTGAGCACAGATCAGGAGCACTTGCGTGCGCGGGTTGATAGGTATGAACCCCCTATCAGGCTGGTACAGTCCACTGCATAGGACTGGTGGTGGCGGCGACTTACTGCTCGGGTGGCTCATGCGCCGGGTGTTGAGATGTGTTCTCTCGTCTTCTGAGTTTTGTCCAGTTTATATGCCGAGGATTTTGTTGCTGTTTATCTAGCTTGTTGATTGCTGGGGATTCTTTGTTTTTGATCTTTTGATGGTGATCGCCCGACTTCGTTGATTGGTCGGGTAGTCTTTGTTCGTTCGACTTTTGCTTGGTCGTCGAAAGTTTGTTGGTCAAGGTGGTTGATTTGTTTTAATCCTGCCTTTTTTCGCGGTTTTATCTCTTTTTTCTCGCGATTTTTTGATTTTGGCTTTTTCCTTGAGCGTACGTCTTTTTACTTTTAGACTCTTTTGGTTACGTTGACTTTTCTGGAAGGGATAAAAAGGATGCATGGAATAAAATTTTATTTATAAGTTTTTATTACAACAGTCCTTATTCTATAAGCGCTATCTCTAAGAAGATGGGCTTTCGTCTGGAGACGATCCATAGGAGGGGAATTGCCGATACATATGTTTCCGGAACTCTGCCTGGTCCCGGACTTCATCGCGGTATTCCTACTGGAATGTGGCCCAGTCTTGCCTCATTCCCTCCTGATACTGGTATATCGTCTCCAGTCTTGTATCGAAGGCTTCCTGTCTTAGAGACATCTGCCCTTGCCTCACAGACATCTGGTTGAATTGCTTGCGCAGATCGTTCATATTACGATTCAGGCCAGCGAAGTCATCTGTGTACTGCTGCTGTGGTTGTTCCTGCTGTTGTGGTTGTTGGAAGTCGGGAGGTGTTGGGAGATCGCGCATTGCCACGATGTCCTGGAGGTCCAAAGTGAAATCCAACGATGGGTGGAGGACCAGCTGGGTCCCGTGGCGCATCAGCATCCCCATGCTGACCAGGATTGACCCGTTGATGGACTCGCGTCGTAGGTTGGAGGCCAGTGCTTCCCGGCCACTGCATCCCCATTTCTCTGCTAGGGGGTGTCGTCGTCCGTTCCGACGTCTAGGGACATCTCGAACATTTATGCGAGCGGTCGCGAAAAGATGGTTTAGACTCGCGTTTTTATGTTAAAATGTGTTCATTGCTTCCGAAGTGCTCAACAACTGAACTATCCTCTAATAAAAGCAAGGTTTTCGCAAAAGGGGTTCTTATGGAGTCGCCACCAATGTTTTGACCGTAAACATTGGAAAAGGATAAAAAAACGTTGATTTTAATAAAAACCAAACTTGGCCATTATAACCAGAGTTGGGTAAGGGAGTTAGTTACGTGTGGGGAAGGTGTTAGCACCCCACAACGCCCCTTTTGGGTTCCCTATGACGGATTCATTTATTAAGTGAAGATTACGAGAAATTACGCTATTACCCTATTTTATTTATACAGTATTTAAAAATGGCTATCTACATGATTTTCTTTTACATTGCATACAGAAAGCAATAAATAAAACAATAAAAGAGAAGAGAATTGAAAAGAACCTCCGTAGCAAGCTTTGTATTGCAAATCTTTAACTGTGAGGATGGGTTTTGGCAATCCCCCGCTCTACAAAGACTCTCCTCCCCGAATATAGTATCGACTCGACTAAATTTTAAAGAAGAATCGAATGCTGGAATACAATTCCTTAACCGATGTTACCTTTTTAAGGCAATCGGAGAGTTCATTCGAAGTAGAGAGAGAAGACAAGTACTAGGAGTTGTCTGGTGTATGAAAAAGTGGCAAATGAGCCTCCTATTTATAGTTTTCGCAGCCTGACAGCTTGGGACGGCCGTCTGGAGCTTGGAAAACAGGGACGGCCGTTTGGGGAAGTTGGGACGGCCGTCTGGGATTTGGGACGACCGTCTCAAGCCTCCAAATCAGTTGGGACGGCCGTCTGGAACTTAAGACGGCCGTCTGGACTTCTACATCCCAACTTCTGGGACAACCATCTCGACTTTTTTTGCCAGATTTTGTGTTCTGCGACCCCCGGGAAGCTTTCCTTTCTTGATTCGGACGTCGATTGATGCCGGTAAACGTCCATTGAAGCTTTATCTTCATATAGGAAGTCTTCTTGGCCTATATTGAGATGTCGGACATGCTTTATCTTGTTATAGGAAGTCTCCTTTGCCTTTATTGAGAGGTCGGGCAAAATTAGGGGTCTACAGGGCGGTAATAAGGGGAGCCATGAGGATGGCTCCTACTGGCCTGCTCCCGAAGTCCTTCAGGGCCCTCAGGAAGAAGTAGTCAGGGTTGCACCGACGCCTCTGGCTCATACAGTAGAGGGCAAAAAGGTCGGGGAGGGTTACCTTTCCCTGACTCTCCTTCCTCTCGTGGATGGTCCCCGCCAGCAGCTTGTGGCAAATGCGGAGGGCTGGGGGGAGTGTTGAGCCCTTCATCAGCGTGGGCAAAGTGGGCGCCCTGGTGAGTTCCTCCCACATCTCGCTGGCGATGAGGTTGGTGGGGCGTGAGCAGATGGCCTCTTGGTATTCCCGGGTTAGCACGTGCCCAGGCTGGACGAATCCGATGGACACGTTGAATTCGTCCAGAGTGGTGGTCCGGTACATCCCACCCATAAAGTATGTCACCATTTTTGTTGGTGACAAGCCGGGAATCATGCCGGGAGTCTCGGCGTAGGAGATGGAAGCAAGGAACTCCAGCACTGCTTGAGGGTATACATGGGTGGGTGGAGACTGCAGGAGGAAACCCCACCCAATGCTGTCAATGTGCACCCGGGCGTCGTCCTCCCACCAAAATTCGGCGAGGATGCCGAAGTCTAGCTTGAGCATGGGGTGCCATGTGTACCCCGTGATGTGCTCAAGTCGAGCCTGATGCAATGGACAAAGCCGAGTGCGGTCCTGGGGGGCCGGTGCCGATGAACTGCTGGGGCCAGCAGAGCCTCTCCTCTTCCTAGTCTGGCTTCCACGGAACATTTTGGTGGTGAAGTGCTTAGAAGTGAGAGATCAGAGAGTCGGAGTGCCGGGGAGTTGTGAGGAACCCCCAAAACCCTTCCCCTATTTATAGGGAAAAATTCAGATTCAGGACCGCCATCTGGGAAGTCGAGACGACGATCTCGAATTTGTGCAAGTCGAAACGACCGTCTAGGACCGCGAAACGGCGGTCTCGACTTTGACCTTAAGCGAGACGGCCGTCTGGCCAAGCGGGACGATGGTCTTGGTTTCGGCCAAGTCGAGACGGCCGTCTCGTTGGTCGAGACGGCCGTCTCGTTGGTCGAGACGGCGGTCCCGATTTGCTGGAGACCGAGACGGTGGTCTGAGAATTCCGGACGACCGTCTCGATTTTTAGGTTTTTTTTTTGGTAGAAAATAGGACCCAATTCAAAAATATTTTATGCATGCAATGTTTTCATGTTTGATGTCCTATAATGCCTATTTCAATTAGTTTTTCAGAAGGATTTCACTGACGTGTCTTGTAGCGTCGGATGTCCTCTGATTTGCGTTTCCCGTGTTTGGCTGTACCATGCCAGACTTCTTGTGACCGAAAGATAACTTGTTTTTCTTTCTTCCTTTCCTTCTTTTTTTTGTAGAGCACTTTTTGCCATGTAGTGTCCCTTTTTCTCCATTCTGTTGAACATTCAAGGACTTGATGTTGCAAATAATGATCATGAAGAATGTTGATTTTGATGATGATCCAAGAGCTTAAAGACGTAGAGTATTGAAGATTGAAGATTAATGATTTCTGTATTGTAATAACTCTGTTTTAGTTTGATTGAGTCTGTAATTATAGAATCTAAGATAGCCGGTACATAGTCTGTAACTTAGAAGCTTCAAAATGCTCAAATTTATCATGCAGGCTCGACTTTAATCGATTATATAGGTAAATAATCGATTAAAACAGTGAGAAAACCACTTTCTATACAAAGTCACTGTTTTAATCGATTAAACAGCAAAATAATCGATTATTTTGTACTGTTCCGTACAGATAATCGATTATTTCACCAAATAATCGATTAATCCAGAGAGGTTTGGGTTCTGTCGTATTTGGCTCTGTTTTAATCGATTATCACTCCAAATAATCGATTATTTCAGTCTGTTTTTCATTTTAAATTTCAAATTAACCCTATTTTCGAAAACCCAATTACCAAGAACCCTAGTTTCGAAATCCCCAATTCCTAAACCCTAATTTCCCTACTTAAACTCTGCTTTGGCACTCAAAAAGAAAGAACAACTCTTTCCATACAAAAGTTAAGTGTTGTGAGTGCCAAAGAACTGTTTGTTGCAAGGAAAGGGGGCTTTCTGAACCTGGTGTGGGCTAGAAGCGATAAGAATCACTAAGTGGAGTTCTTAGTGGATTGTGTGATGTGTCGTCTCTGGGGAAAGTTGTTCTTCATCTCTTGGGGCTTTCTGAACCTGGTGTGGGCTAGAAGCGATAAGAATCACTAAGTGGAGTTCTTAGTGGATTGTGTGCTGTGCCGTCTCTGGGGAAAGTTGTTCATCATCTCTTGTGGATTTCAAGAGAGGTGTATTCTGATCTTTATCTCGTTCATTTGTAATCTGTTTGTAACAATTTGTTCTTAGTGACAGCGTTAATCCTCTTTTGAGTGATTAGCAATCGGACGTAGGGTCTTTTGATCCGAACCAAGTATAAACCTACTGTGTAATCTTCTCTACTCTTCTCTATTTACATTTCCGCAGCTTTTTAATCGGTAAAATTTGGGGAAAATTTTGAAAACCTAATTTTTATTAAGAAACCAATTCACCCCCTCTTGGTTTTTGTCCGACCACGCGAACATTCCACTTGCGCGATTCTAACAAGTGGTATCGAGCTTGCTTTGATAGTCATTCAAACTTTTCGAAAATGGCCGGACAAAATCAAACTTTTGCCGAAGGTGCGTCTATCAACGGACCCCCACTTTTTGCGGGTCAAAATTATCCTTTTTGGAAATTACGTATGCAAATATTTTTAGATTCTGTTGATAGAGGCGTTTGGGACGCAATTTTAAACAGTCCATTTGTTCCTAAAATTACAGAGAACGGTGTTGATGTTCTTAAACCTTTTTCTAGATGGACTATAGAAGAAAGTCGAAAAGCACAATTTGATGTTAGGTCTAGAAACATTATTTCATCTGCTCTAACCCTTGATGAGTTTTATAGAATTTCAGTTTGTAAAAGTGCACAGGAAATGTGGGAAATGCTTAGAGTGACCCACGAAGGAACTGACGACGTCAAAAGAGCACGTAAAAATTCTTTAATCCAAGAATACGAGATGTTCCGGATGCAACCCGACGAAACGATTTTCGACGTTCGAAACGCTTTCACTCATATCGTGAACCATCTCACCAGACTAGGTAAAATTTTTGACGTTGATGAATTAAATGTTAAAATTTTGAAATCTTTGGATAGGAAATGGCAACCTAAGGTGACGGCCATCTCGGAGTCACAAAATCTTGCCACTATGTCTATGGCGGCGTTATTTGGAAAGCTTAGAGAGCATGAACTTGACCTTGGAAGACTAAATGAGGAAGAGGGTCAATATCAAAAGAAGAACCTAGCTTTCAAGACCGAGATTTCAAAAAGCAAAAATAAGAAAGAAGAAGAAGAAGACTCGAAATTGATGAAGAAGAGATGAGTCTTTTTATAAAGAAGTTCACCAAGATGATGAAAGCAAAAGGAAGACATCCTTTCAAAGGTAAGGGAAAGGTAAAAGAAAATTCTTCCGTTAATATAAAATGCTATGGTTGTGGTGAAGCAGGGCATATAAAGACCGAATGCCCAAACAAGAAAAATGATGAACACAAGGGCAAAAAGCAATTCAAGAAGAAAGCATATATTGCTTGGGATGACAGTGATTCAAATTCAGAATCAAGCGACTCGGAAATAGAAGCAAACAATTGCTTAATGGCAAATGACAAAATTTCTTCGGATTTTGAGGTTAGTGATTCTGATTCATCCTCTAGTGAAGAAAATGACCATGATGAATTGCAAAATGCTTATAATGAGTTATTTACTGCATTTATGGATATGAAAAACGAATTTAAAGTTGTAAAGAAAAATCTAAGAAGATCCGAAAAGGAAAATGAGTCCTTAAAATTGAAAATTGCATGTTTAGAAGAAAAGGAGGTAGCTAATACGAAAATTGTATGCTTAGATGAGAATAAGGACTTAGCTTGTGCAAATTGTAAAGAGCATGAATATGACATAGATATTCTTAACCATTTGCTAGACAAAGCGGAAAAAGAAATTGATGATCTTAAGAAGCATGAAATGGTAATTGCTCAAAATAATGTAAATCAAAGAGTTCCTTTGAAAAAGAGTAAACCTAAAAAGAAAAGAATATGGGTAGAAAAAGGAACTAGAGCATGTCATGTTAATAATGTATCTTGTTCTAAAGCTACTCCAAATGCATGCTTCTATTGTATGAAACAAGGTCACACTTCAAATAAGTGTAAAATTAAACATTTTGGTGTTCCTAAAGGTAAATATATTTGGGTTCCAATTGTTAAATAAATCTATTTGTATCTTGTATTTATTCAAAGAAAATGGATCATTTAGTATGTTTTAAACAAAAAGATTAGGTAAAAACATTTTATCTTTTGTATTGCATGAAGGTTCTTCACTTAAAGATTTTTGCGAAAAGCCTCTAAAATTGTTTTAAACAACTAAAAACAAAGTATTTTTACAAAAGCTTTCTTAAAACATGTTTTTAACTGATGCAGTTTTGAAAGAACCGAATAAAATCACTTAGAATGTTCAAAGAAGTGTTTTTACAGTATTTTAATCGATACAACTTGTTTTTAATTGATTAAAACCATTTAGAACTCATTGTGATCGACCAGATTTTTATTATGAGCGGTCAGAATCTTTTAAATCGATTAAAAACACGTTTCAATCGATTAAAATCACTTAAAGGGTCAGGATGATCGATCAGAATCAAATTATAAGCGATCAAAATTCTTTTCAATCGATTAAAACACGTTTCAATCGATTAAAATCACTTAAAGGGTCAGGATGATCGATCAGAATGTAATTATGACCGATCAGAATCAGTTATGATCGATCAGAATTTTGTTATGACCGATCAGAACTCTTTTAATCGATTAAATCTCGTTTCAATCGATTAAAACAACTTAAAAAAATTTTCTACACTGCGTTTTAATCGATTAAAAGAAGTTTTAACAGATTAAAACTGCACTTTTAACAGATTAAAAAAATCTTTTAACAGATTAATTAAACCAGCAGTTTTGAAAATCGTCTATAAAAACAGTTTGGCTTGAACTTTTTAAACACACATTGAATATAAGTTTTCACACATCCTTTAGCAATCAATCAAGCAACTGCGGTGCAAACACTTTGGAGATCAAGGATGTGCTACTTGTTGATGATATTGTTGGATCAACTGATAGTTTGTTATGTGTAGAATTTGCTAAGATTATGCAGGGAGAGTTTGAAATGTCTATGATGGGAGAATTAACATTCTTCCTTGGACTTCAAATCAAGCAACTTAAAGATGGCACTTTCATCTCTCAAACTAAATACTGCAAAGAGATTCTCAAAAAGTTTGGAATGGACACCTCAAAGGAAGCCAACACACCCATGGGAACTTCATGCTATCTAGACAAGGATGAATCAGGTTTGGAAGTTAATCAAACTATGTATAGAGGTATGATAGGATCACTATTATACTTAACTGCAAGTAGACACTGATATTATGCATTACTGCTGTGTGTGTGCTAGATTTCGGGCTTGTCCTAAAGAATCTCATCTAATTGCAGTAAAACATATTTTAAAATACTTAAAAGGAACTACTCGGTTTTGGCTTGTAGTATCCGTCTGATGCTTGTATTAGTTTATTAGGATATTCTGATACTGATTATGGTGGATGTAAAATTGATAGGAAAAGCACTAGTGGGACATGTCATTTGTTAGGTTCATCCTTAATATCATGGCATTCTAAGAAACAAGCATGTGTAGCTTTATCTACCACTGAAGCTGAATATATTGCATCTGGTAGTTGTTGTGCTCAAATTCTGTGGATGAAACAACAATTAGAGGATTATAGCATATATTTAAATGACATTCCATTAATGTGTGATAATACGAGTGCAATCAACCTAACTAAGAATCCAGTAATGCACTCTAGGACTAAACATATTGAAATAAGACATCACTTTTTAAGAGATCATATCAGTAAAGGAAACTGTAAGATAGAGTATGTAGACACTAAACGTCAATTAGCAGATATATTTACTAAGCCTCTACCCAAGGATAGCTTCTATGATCTTAGAAGAGACTTAGGGATATTAGAAATAGCTTAAATTCTGCTTAATTTGACTGTTTCTGGATGATTGTTATGTTAAAATTCGTGGTGTAGCATGTTCATAGGTTATTATGCATATAAATCTCAAAAACTTGATATAGCCTCTGGAATAATCGATATCTGGAAGTAATAATCGATTATTTTTCCTCAAAACGTCCAAAACAGGGTATTCTCCTCTGGAATAATCGATTATTTCGTGAAATAATCGATTAAATGCCTCGAATAATCGATTATTTGCTAGAAATAATCGATTAAAGCTATCTGATATAGAGATAATCAATGTATTTTCTTTTGTTATTGTCTTGATGTTGTAATGGATGAATGATTGTGAAATAAAATTTGATGTTTCTTTCATGCTATAATTGAGGGGGAGCTTTCTCTAACTTATGCATATCTTGAGGGGGAGCTCTTATGATTAATGTTGCAGAGTTCTTTTTGATTATAATCAAAATAGGGGGAGAAAAATTTAAAGCCTATGATTCAATATTAAATTTTATCTGGTATGTTTAATGTGTTTGTTAGTATGACAGATAAAACAGGTTATTACAAGGGCTTTAAAAAGATAATTTTGATCATCATCAAAAAGGGGGAGATTGTTGAACATTCAAGGACTTGATGTTGCAAATAATGATCATGAAGAATGTTGATTTTGATGATGATCCAAGAGCTTAAAGACTTAGAGTATTGAAGATTGAAGATTGATGATTTCTGTATTGTAATAACTCTGTTTTAGTTTGATTGAGTCTGTAATTATAGAATCTAAGATAGCCGGTACATAGTCTGTAACTTAGAAGCTTCAAAATGCTCAAATTTATCATGCAGGCTCGGCTTTAATCGATTATATAGGTAAATAATCGATTAAAACAGTGAGAAAACCACTTTCTATACAAAGTCACTGTTTTAATCGATTAAACAGCAAAATAATCGATTATTTTGTACTGTTCCGTACAGATAATCGATTATTTCACCAAATAATCGATTAATCCAGAGAGGTTTGGGTTCTGTCGTATTTGGCTCTGTTTTAATCGATTATCACTCCAAATAATCGATTATTTCAGTCTGTTTTTCATTTTAAATTTCAAATTAACCCTATTTTCGAAAACCCAATTACCAAGAACCCTAGTTTCGAAATCCCCAATTCCTAAACCCTAATTTCCCTACTTAAACTCTGCTTTGGCACTAAAAAAAAAGAACAACTCTTTCCATACAAAAGTTAAGTGCTGTGAGTGCCAAAGAACTGTTTGTTGCAAGGAAAGGGGGCTTTCTGAACCTGGTGTGGGCTAGAAGCGATAAGAATCACTAAGTGAAGTTCTTAGTGGATTGTGTGCTGTGTCGTCTTTGGGGAAAGTTGTTCTTCATCTCTTGGGGCTTTCTGAACCTGGTGTGGGCTAGAAGCGATAAGAGTCACTAAGTGGAGTTCTTAGTGGATTGTGTGTTGTGCCGTCTCTGGGGAAAGCTGTTCATCATCTCTTGTGGATTTCAAGAGAGGTGTATTCTGATCTTTATCTGTTCATTTGTAATCTATTTGTAACAATTTGTTCTTAGTGACAGCGTTAATCCTCTTTTGAGTGATTAGCAACTGGACGTAGGGTCTTTTGATCCGAACCAGTATAAACCTACTGTGTAATCTTCTCTACTCTTCTCTATTTACATTTCCGCAGTTTTTAATCGGTAAAATTTGGGGAAAATTTTGAAAACCTAATTTTTATTAAGAAACCAATTCACCCCCCTCTTGGTTTTTGTCCGACCACGCAAACATTCCGCTGCGCGATTCTAACACATTCTAGGGATTTCAATCCTCTTGTTGACTATACGCCTCCATATTCCCAAATTAATTATTAGAATATTGTTGGGAGGGTCAAGAGAAGAGAAGTAAGAGGGCAATTGCAAAGACTTGTGTTTTAGAAGGTTGATTTTTATTGATAAAGAGGTTTTTGTAAGAATGGCTAGCTAGGGTTAGGCTTAGGTGTTTAAGTTTTTGTCTAAGCAAACATTTTCCCTTTTTGTACTTGCGCCTTAGTTTTATTTCCATTTCTTTTTATGGCTAGTTGATTTCCCTAGATCGCCCTTCGGGTTTTCGAACTAGGATATTGTGTTTTGGCCCTATCTTTTGTCTAGGTTCCTTCCTTTTGTATATTTTTTGGGGAATCCTAGCGGACCTTATTTTGTAACCCTAACTTTTGCCTAGGCTACCCTTTATTTTTGTTCGGGTGTCCTACCGGGTTAACCCTATCTTTTGCGTAGCCCCCTTAGTGGGTTTCCTACTGGGTATTTTGCCCTTTTTGTTTTTGGCCTTTGACTTCTATGGTTTTTTTTTTTGTATTTATTTTTTGTTCACAATATTGGCGAAGCATGACTTTCTTTATGGTGAGGTAAAGTCTTATTTGGTGCTTCTAATCAACTAGCTTGATTGCAGTGGCAACGGTGAATTTTGGTTATTTGGACGCGCTTTTAATTCTTCCTTTTCTTTTCTTTTTTGTTTACTTAGACAAGGTTATTGTGAGGTCTAGTCAGAAATAGCAAGAAGAGAAGCAAATTGTAAGAAGTATTCTTTATTAATTAATAAGGGAATATGTGCCCTAAAATGCCCAGGTGTCGGGCTAGCCCCGAGGGATAATCTCTAACAATCATGGGGTTTACATCCCTTAAATGAAGAAAAAGATTTCCTAATGACTAGGGTGGCTCTTGACGCTTACACCCCTCTACTTCGGAAAATTTGCTTGAGTGTGCGGAGGGGAGACTTCCCTTTTCCTTTTTCCGCTCGGCCCTTAGTAGGTTCATATCCTAGGCCATGCTTGAAAGGATTGTCTTTAAATTCTGAGGGTTCCCTCATGCCTTGGGAATCTACCCCCAGTCCTTGGCCACGATGGTAACCATGCTTCAACATCATGCGGGCTACCTTTGTGTTTTTGGGAAGTCGCTCTATGCTGGCAATTTCGAGCGCTTGAAAAGATGTTTCAAGGGCCTCTTCAGCCGCATCCACATAAGGTTGGGTGGACGGTCCACTAATCAGGATATCATCCTCTGCTTGAACCATGACCAATTTGTCCTCCACTATGAACTTGACTTTCTGGTGGAGCGTTGAAGGAACTGCCTTAGCGTCATGAATCCAAGGCCTGCCGAGGAGACAACTGTATGCTGGAGTAATATCCATTACATGGAAATCGACGTTGAAGATAGTAGTTCCGACTTGGATTGGTAAATTAATTTCCCCTACTACTTCTCGTTTTGATCCGTCGAAGGCTCGAACGATGGTGCTACTTGGGCACAGATGGGTTCCTTGGATGGTTAACTTGTCTAGTGTGCACTTGGGCATCACGTTCAAGGACAACCCGTTATCCACAAGAACTTTGGCGATGAGGTATTCCTTGCATTTGATGGAAATGTGCAAGGGCTTGTTATGGTTAGATCCCTCGAGGGGTAGTTCTTCCTCTGTGAAGGTGAGGTGATCGCTCGCCATGATGTGACCAACGATTCTCTCGACCTTTTCTTGGGATATGGAGTGAGGTACATGCGCTTCGCTCAAGACCTTCAGTAGGGCGTTTCTATGCGGTTCCGAGCTCATCATTAGAGATAACAATGTTATCTTTGCAGGTGTGTGATTGAGCTGGTCTATAATGGAATACTCGCTTTGCCTTATAAACTGGAGTAATTCCTCGGTCTCCTCCTTGGATTCCTTATTTTCTTTTTCTTCGGTCTTTTTATTTTTTCCTTTATTTTTGGGGACATCTTCTTTTGAGTCCTTGGGGGAGTAGACTCTTCCACTTCTATTCATGCCCGCGATGCCGGCTATATTTGTGATATCCTCTTTTATTGGTGAAGATTCTCCGTATCTCCACGGTACAACTTTATTTGACTCGTAGGGGAAAGGACGTGGCATAAATAATCGCACTAGTGTCCTTGCCCCCTCTTCCTTATTTCTGAGGACCAACGGTCGAGGCTTATTTTCCTCTTGTGGCGAGTCGACCGTTGGGGAAAGCTTGATTAGGAGTGGCTTTCTCTCCATTCTTCTGATTTGGAAGACGTGTCAGTTAATCCTTCCTTTTTATTATCTTGTTTATTAAGAGTGAAGGAGGGGAAATTAAATATGCAGATGAATGATATGCATGCAAGTAGACTATTGTCAAATAAAGAAAAATTTCATTTATCCATTGGAAGGTGTACATTCCCCTATTCCATACTATGAAGCAACTTTTGACAAAAGCGGAAAAGCCTAAAGAAACCCACAGGCGGGTCTTGATCTCTATGTAATTCCCTTTCGGCTTCCCGGACATGACGAGCAAGTGCTTCGCTTTGCTTATGGACCGCCTGGCTCATATCTTCGCTGTACTTTTGAGCCTCTTTGATTTTCGCCTCTTGATGGACGACCAAGGCTTGCAGTTCATCGAGTTTTGCAAGGGCTCGGTCCTTTTCTTGTAGTACTTGGCCGTACTAAGCTAGCCCGTCTCTTTCTTTGCAACGTAGCTCAACGAGACTTTTGTTGAGTATCTGATTGGCCTCTCGCTCTTGGCGTATTTCTAACCGAGTCTTGGTGAGTTCTTGTGACAACTCCTTGATCGTCTGAGCCTATTTTGCTGATTCGGCCTCAAGGCGCGCTGATTTGGCAGTTATTTCTTGAAGTTGGCTATCCGAGCTGGTTCTGGCAGCTTTGGATGCTCGGATAGCTTGCTCATTAGAGTCAGCACACTGATCCTTGAGGCGCTCTATTTCATGATCCTTTTTCTTGCATTGCCTTTGCAGACCATCTATGGTGAGGATAGATTCTTGCTCTCTTTCTTCAAGGGCCCTCATCTGGGCTCCCATGATTTCTATCCTCTGGGTCAAGGCATCGACTTGAGCTTGCAGCTCTTCACTGTTGGCGTTTGTAATGAGTGAGGTGGATGGTTGAGACATCCCTCTTCTTTTTCTCCACACCTCATAGTCACCGGAGACAGCCACTCGAGCTTTTCCTAGCTCTTTGTCTCCCATAAAGACTGGTTTCTCCCATGCTTTTCTCACAGTGAGTGAGTTGGCGATTGTGCATGGGTCTCCGAAGAAGCACAGTCCTCCGAGTTCCCCTCGAGAGATTGTAGTTTGAGTCCTCATGAGCTGCCTCATAGCTACTTTAGGTGAGTAGGCTATGCAACCCCTGAGTCCTATCAAGGGTATGTTCGGATAGTCTCCACATCTGATGAGGATTGGACCAGGTCAGAACCAAGGGCAGACCCAGGATAAATTGTTGGCGTCCCATTGTTCCAACTCGTCCTTCCACTCCGAGGTTAAGCGTCGTTGGAGAGGGATTTTGGAGAAGCTCATCAAAGGGTCAGGGAACATCCCCATGTGACTAGAGGCGTAAAAATGTGTAATGCCCCACACAAAGAGCAGTGAAGAGCAGTAACGAAGTGTTTTTCCTTGCTTCTGACGGTAGAATTCCACTGAGAGCAAGGTGTCGGCAAGAATTGCAGGCAAGGGACTCTTTGAGTTCACGTCCTAGGCGAAGAAGGCGTCCATGACGGCTTGATCCACTGTGTCGTGGTGGAAGGGAAACAAGATCGTTCCAAATATGATTAAGGCCAGGGTTTTGTTAGAAGCAACCCATTCTGTCCTTTCAGCCAAATTAGACAGATGGTCTTCTAACATTGAGACTTTCCAACCCTAGATGTTCCCTTTTCCTATCAAGGTAGTCTTCTGAAAAGGCAGTTGGATGATGGCAGCGACTTGTGCTGCAGGAGTATATGCCCCGTGGCGAATATTGACCCCGGCTGATTTGGGCCATTTCAACATAATTTCGTACTCCTCCAAGGTGGGCACCATATCAAACTGCGGAAATTCGAAGCATCGCAGACTGGAGTTCCAGAAGTGAACTAATACCCTGACGAAAACTTGATCGACACAGATCTTCAACAGGTCGAGAATCCGTCCATAGGATTTTTCAAAGTCGGAGTGGACCTCTGGTGGCATTACCGTGCAAAGCCGTTCCAATTTCTCAGCATGGTATCGGGGAATGTCCACCTTCTTCAATTGTCTACTAGTCCCCTCCATTTTCTAAAACCAAAATGCATTTTTTAAAACCAATTGTCTACTAGCACACCTTATTGAAAATGACTTGTTTTAATCCTGCCTTTTTCCGCGGTTTATCTCTTTTTTCTCGCAATTTCAGATTTTGGCTTTTTTGAGCATAAGTCTTTTTACTCTTAGTTTCTTTTTGCTATGCCTGACTTTTTCGAAAGGGAGAGCAAAAATAGACAAAATAAGATTTTATTTATGATAAATTTTATTACAATAGTTATTTTTTTAAGTACTATCCCTAAGACGGTTGACTCGAGTCTGGAGACGATCCATAAGAGGGGAATTGCCGGTACAGATGTCTTCAGAATTCTGCCTGATCCCGGGCTTCGTCGAGGTATTCCTGTCGGAATGTCGCCAGGTCCTGCCTTATTCCCTCTTGGTATTGGTTTAATGTCTCCATTCTCGTGTCGAAGACATCCTGCCTTAAGGACATATGCTCTTGTCTCAGGGACATTTGGTCGAATTGCTGGCGCAAATCGTAGATGTTGCGGTTGATGCCAGCAAAGTCTTCCGTGTACTGCTGCTGTTGTTGTTGCTGTTGCTGCTGTTGTTGGAACTCCGGGGGTGTCGGGAGATCTTGCATTACTTCAATGTCTCGGAGATCCAAGGTTATGTCCAGCGAGGGGTGGAGGATCAACCGGGTCCCTTGGCGTAACAACATCCCCATGCTGACCAGGATAGACCCGTTGATAGTTTCGGGTCGGAGGCTGGAGGCCAGTTCTTCCCTGCTGCTGCACCCCCATTTTTCTGCCTGCGGGGTGATGAGGGGAGCCATGAGGATGGCTTCCACAGGCAGGCTCCCGAAGTCCTTGAGGGCCTTCAGGAAGAAATAGTCGGGGTTGCACCGGTGCCTCTGGCTCATGCAGTAGAGGGCGAAGAGATCTGGGAGGGTAACCTTATCCTGACTCCCTTTCCGCCCATGGACCGTCCCGACCAGCAGCTTGTGGCAGATACAGAGGGCGGGGGGAATTGCGGAGCCCTTCAGTAGTGTTGGCAGGGTGTGCGCCCCGGTCAGCTCCTCCCACATTTCATCGGCGGTGAGGGTAGTGGGGCGTGCGCAGATGGCCTCCTGGTAATCCTGAGTTAGGACGTCCTCGAGCTGGACGAATCCAATGGACACATTGAACTCGTCCAGGGTGGTGGTCCGGTACATCCCGCCCATGAAGTACATCACCATTTTTGTCGGTGGGAGGCGTGGCACCATGGAGAGGGTCTGGGAGTAGGAGATGGAGGCGAGGAATTCTATCATCGCCTGAGGGTAAACGTGAGTAGGTGGAGACTGGAGGAGGAAACGCCACCCTATGTTGTCGATGTGGGCGCGGACGTCGTCTTCCCACCTGAACTCGGCGAAGATGCCGAAGTCCAGTCTCAGCATGGGGTGCCAAGTGTACCCCCGGACGTGCTCTAGGTGGGCCTGGTGCAGTGATGAAAGCTGTGTGGGATCTTGCGGAGTGGGGGCTATGGAGCTACTGGTGCCAGCAGAACCCCTTCTCTTTCTGGATTGGTCTCCTCGGTGCATTTTGGTGGTAGGATGCTTGAAAGTGAGAGAAAGGAGGGTAGGAGTGCAAGAGAGGGTGTTTGAGACCCCCCCCCTATGCCCCTCTATTTATAGATTTTTCGACCAACCTCGGGACTGCCGTCTGGACAATCGAGACCGCCGTCTCGAATTTGCGGGTTTCGGGACTGCCGTCTGTAACCTCGAGACGACGATCTCGACTTTGGCCTTAAGTGAGAAGGCGGTCTCATTTTTGGTGAAGTCGAGACGGCGGTCTCGTTTTGCTGAAAATCGAGATGGCGGTATGGACCTTCGAGAAGGCGGTCTCGTTTTTTAGAGGCTTTTTATTTTTTTTATTTTTTTTTGGAAAAGAAAATAAGACCTTGTTCAAAAACATTTTATGCATGCAATGTTTTCATGTTTGATGTCCTATGATGCCTATTTCATTAGTTTTTCAGAAGGATTTAACTGTCATGTCTTGTAGAGACGAGTGTCCTCTGATCTGCGTTCTTGTATTTGGATGTACCGTTCTGGACTTCTTGTGACCGAAGAATAATTTGCTTTTTCTTTCTTTCTTTTTCTTTGCTTTTTCTTTTTCTCTCTCTCTTTTTTTTTGTAGAGCATACTTTGCCATGTTAGTGTCTCTTTTTCTTCACTTCAGGGGTTTCAATCCTCTTGTTCACTATACGCATCCATATTCCCAAATTAATTGTTAGAATAATGTTGTGAGGGTCAAGAGAAAAGAAGTAAAAGGGTAAATTCAATGGCTTGTGTTTTAGATGGTCAATTTTATTTAGAAAAGGTTTTGTAAGAATGACTGGCTAAGGTTGAGCCTAGGTGTTTAAGCTTTTTGTCTAAGCAAACGTTTCTTTTTTTTTTTTTTGTATTTGCGCCTTAGCTTATTTCCATTCTTTTTTATGGTTGGTTGATTTCCCTAGATAGCCCTTTGGGTTTTCGAACTAGGATATTGTGTTTTGGTCCTATCTTTTGTCTAGGTTCCTTCTTTTTGTTTTTGTTCAGGGAATCCTAACGGACCTTATATTTGTAACCCTAACTTTTGCCTAGGCTACCCTTTATTTTTGTTCAGGTGTCCTACCGGGTTGACCCTATCTTTTGTGTAGTCCCCTTAGTGGGTTTCCTACCACGTATTTTGCCCTCTTTTTTTGGCCTTCGGCTTCTATGGGCTTTTTCTTTTTTATTATTATTTTTTTCACAACATTGGCGAAGCATGACTTTATTTATGGTGAGGTAAAGCCTTATTTTGTGCTTCTAATCAACTAGCTTGATTGTAATGGCAATGGCAAATTTTGATTACTTGGATGCGCTTTTTATCCTTCCCTTTTTTTTTGTTTTACTTAGACAAGGTTATTGCGAGGTCTAGTCATGAAATAGCAGGAGGAGAAGCAGATAGTAAGAAGTGTATTCTTTATTAATTAATAAGGGAATATGTGCCCTGAAATGCCCGGGGGATAATCTCTAACAATCATTGGGTTTACATCCCTTAAGTGAAGAAAAAGATTTCCTAATGACTAGGGTAGCTCTTGACGCTTGCATCCCTCCGCTTCGAAATATTTGCTTGAGTGTGCGGATGGGAGACTTCCCTTTTCTTCCTTCTGCTCGACCCTTTGTAGGGTCGTATCCTAGGCCACACTTGAAAGGATTATCCTTGAATTCTGGGGGTTCCCTTATGCCTTGGGAATCTGCCCCTAATCCCTGGCCAAGATGGTAACCATGCTTCATCATCATGCGGGCTACCTTTGTGTTTTTGGGAAGTCTTTCTACATTGGCGATTTCAAGCGCTTGAAAAGATGCTTCAAGAACCTCTTCCGCCGCATCCACATAAGGTTAGGTGGACGGTCCATTGATCAGGATATCATCTTCTGCGTGGACCGTGACCAATTTGTCATCCACTATGAACTTGACTTTTTGGTGGAGCGTTGAAGGTACTACCTTAGCGTCATGAATCCAAGTCCTGCCGAGGAGACAACTATATGCCGGAGTAATGTCCATTACATGGAAATCGACGTTGAAGATAGTGGGTCCAACTTGGATTGGCAAGCTAACTTCTCCCACTACTTCTCGTTTTGATCCGTCAAAGGCTCGAACGATAGTGCTGCTTGGGCGCAGACGGGTTCCTTGGATAGTCAACTTGTCGAGTGTGCACTTGGGCATCACATTCAAGGATGACCTGTTATCCACAAGAAATTTTGCGATGAGGTATTCCTTGCACTTGATGGAGATGTGCAAGGGCTTGTTGTGGTTTGACCCTTTGAGGGGAAGTTCTTCCTCTGTGAAGGTGAGGTGATCGCTTGCTGTGATGTGACCAACGATCCTCTTAACCTTTTCTTGGGATATGGTGTGAGGTACATGCGCTTCGCTCAAGACCTTCATCAGGGCATTTCTATGTGGTTCCGAGCTCATCATTAGAGATATATAGGGTTATCTTTGCAGGTGTATAATTGAGCTGGTCAATAATGGAATACTCGCTTTGCCTTATAAACTGGAGTAATTCCTTTGCCTCCTCCTTCGATTCTTTATTTTCTTTTTCTTCGGTCTGTTTATTTATTCTTTTATTCTTGGGGACGTCTTTGTGTAAGTCCTTGGGGGAGTAGACTCTTCCACTTCTAGTCATGCCCCCAATGCCGGCTATGTTGGAGATATCCTCCTTTATTGGTGAAGATTCTCCATATCTCCACAATACAACTTTATTTGATTCGTAGGGGAAAGGACGTGGCATAAATAGTCGCACTGGTGTCCTTGCCCCCTCTTCCTTATTATTGTTAAGGACCAACGGTCGAGGCTTATTGTCCCCTTGTGTTGGATCAACCGTTGGGGAAAGCTTGATTAGAAGTGGCTTTCTCTCCATTCTTCTGATTTGGAAGACGTGTCAGTTAATCCTTCCTTTTTATTATCTTATTTATTAAGAGTGAAGGAGGGGAAATTAAATATGCAAATGAATGATATGCATGCAAGTAGATAATTGTTGAATAAAGAAAAATTTCATTTATCCGTAGAAGGTGTACATTCCCCTATTCCATACTACGAAGCAACTTTTGACAGAAACGGAAAAGCCTAAAGAAACCAACAGGCGGGTCTTGATCTCTATGTAATTCCCTTTCGGCTTCCCGGACATGACGAGCGAGTGCTTCGCTTTGCTTCTGGACCGCCTGACTCATATCTTCACTATACTTTTAAGCCTCTTTGATCTTCGCCTCTTGATGGACAACCAAGGCTTGTAGTTCATCGAGTTTTGCAAGGGCTTGGTCCTTTTCTTGTAGTACTTGGCCATACTGAGCTAGCCCGTCTCTTTCTTTGCAGCGTAGCTCAGTGAGACTTTTGTTGAGTCTCCAATTGGCCTCTCGCTCTTGGCGTATTTCTGACCGAGTCCTAGTGAGGTCTTGTAACAAGTCCTTGATCGTCTGAGCCTGTTTTGCTTATTCGGCCTCAAGGCGTGCTGATTTGGCAGTTATTTCTTTGAGTTGGCTATCCGAGCTGGTTCTAGCAGCTTTGGATGCTCAGATAGCTTGTTCGTTAGATTTAGCACACTGATCCTTGAGGCGCTCTATTTCATGATCCTTTTTCTTGCATTGCCTTTGTAGACCGTCTATGGTGAGGATAGATTCTTGTTCTCTTTCTTCAAGGGACCTCATCTAGGCTCCCATGATTTCTATCCTCTGGGTCAAGGCGTCGGCTTGAGTTTGAAGCTCTTCACTGTTGGCACATGTAGCGAGTGAGGTTAATGGTTGAGACATCCCTCTTCTTCTTCTCCACACCTCATAGTCACTAGAGGCGGCTACCCGAGCTTTTCCTAGCTCTCTATCTCCCATAAAGACTGGTCTCTCCCATGCTCTTCTCACGGTTGGTGAGTTAGCAATTGTGCATGGGTCTCCGAAGAAACACAGTCCTCCGAGCTCCCCTCGGGATATGGTAGTTTGGGTCCTCATGAGTTGTCTCATATCAACTCTAGGTGAATAGGCTATGCAACCCCTGAGTCCTATCAATGGTACGTTCGAATAATCCCCACATCTGATGAGGACTGGGCCGGGTCGGAACCAAGGACAGACCCAGGATAAATGGTTGGCGTCCCATTGTTCCAACTCGTCCTTCCACTCTGAGGTTAGGCATCGGTGGAGAGGGATTTTGGAGAAGCTCCACAAAGGGTCGAGGAACATCTTGATGAGCCATTATTTTCCCGTATTTTTTTATCTTTATGTACTTATCTTAATTGGTGCATTGTGTTTAATTGTCTATTATTAGTGCATTTTCATTTATTGGGCTTCATTGGACCATTACTCCAAATTTTGCATAATTTAGCATTAATAAGTCTAATTTTCGTTTCTAATTTTTTTTAGGTATTTTTGGTGAAACAATTTTGGAGCATGGACATTAATATTGAGATGAAGAGAGTTTCCACATCATTGCAATGTCAGTTGCCACGTCACCTGCCATGTCAACTGCTATTTCCACGTCATATTAATGATTGCCACGTCAGCTAGGGTTTGTTTGATGTGTAATCCCGTGTGGGCCAGCTTGGGCCCATTCCTAGGGGAATCTAGGGTTAGGGTAGACTATTATTTTTAGAGGAGCAGTAGGAGGAGGAGAGGCAGCCACTGTAGTTCTGTTTTACATTTGTTTTCATGCTGGTTTTCTCTGCATTTTAATTTGGACTACTCAAGGCTCATTGAAAGTTTGGTTCAATTTCATTTTCTGCTGCCATGAAAGTTTGTATTCATTCACTTCTATTGCAAATTTAATTTATGTAGTTCAGTTTCAGCCCAATCAAGTATTGTATTTCAATTTTTGTTGCAATCCATTTTGCTATTCTATTGTTTCATCTTATATTTTTATTGTAATTTCGTGTTAATGGACAACCACCATAATTTCTGATATTCTCTTGTGTAATTTCTGCATTTACGTTTTGTTCTTCTTTTTCTCTGCATTGGATTTTGTTTTATGTTTTCTGCTGCATTTTTGAATTAATGGATAGCTAAACCTAGAGGGTTAGGTCCTTGAAGGATTGTAATCTCTGTTTAGAGGTTCTCTGCACTTAACTTAATGTCCAGTTTAGTTCCTTGTTCTGCACTAGATCATAAACGTAAATCATGCTTAATGAATTTGGGTTCATTGTATCCAGTACCATGAGTTGCTTAATCTTGTGGGGAGAAGCAATCACTTACACGTTTGCTTAATTTGTGTAAGGAGGGAGAAAGCTAGATAGATTTTATATTATGAACCAATGACAGTAGAGATGCATTATGTTAAGGGCCTAATCTATTTTAATCCGCATTTATACAAGCTATTGTTGTTCTCTTTCATTAATCTGATAAATACCAAAAAAATCCCCTTTGCTTTTGTTCCATTTCGAAACTGATAAGCTTTTGACAGAAATTTATAGTCCTTGGGAGACGACCTAGGAGTCTATTGCCTAGTACTACATTTAATCACATTTATTTGACTGGATACGGCTTCGATCAAATTTGGCGCCGCTGCCGGGGACTCATTGGTTTCTGTCAAAGTTGGTGTGTTTTGTTATGTTGAGTCTGCATAATTGGTATAAGTCAGTGTGTCTGCATAATTCAAATTGTGTTTTGTTTTAGTTTAAGGTAGTGACTTACTGTTGTGGTCAGTTTTTTTTTCCAATTTGTGGTTTGTTATTGAAGGTTGTAGGTGCAACAATTTGGAGCAAGGAAGAAATTTGAATTTAGCTGCACAATTCAACTTGGAAGGCAATGGAACAGTAACTTCAATTTGCTGTAAAACTGCTGCTGTTGTTTTCTGCAAAATTTTTCTATTTGCTATTTTCTGTTACTGTTTCTGGTTGGTGTTTTCTGGTTGGTGTTTTGTGCTATTCTGTGATGTTCTAGAGTGTGTCAACATTGGTTAATTGTGGCCCTCTACGCTGTTAGATTGCAAGTTTACAAAGAATTGGAGTTGTTAAATTTTGGTAGCAGTAAAAACCAATGAAACAGTAAAATGGCCAATGGAACATTGATTTTTCCTTATGTGATGCTGTGTAATGAGACTTGATCATATGTTGTGTTGTGTTTATGGTAGCATAGAAGAGGGCATTTCAGTTTCAATTTAAAGTGTAGGTTGCAGAAAACACCCTTTACTAGATGAATAATGCCAATTTTCACTAGTTTTCGGAAAATCTAAAAAAATACTTCCTCAACGAATTTTTCTCTCATTTTTGGTGTCCACACTTCTTTCATCATGTATTAAGTGCATGCAAAAGTAAATGTCCTAATTCATTCATTTGATATGGTTTCCAAGTTGGCGGTGAAGAAACAATTGTGAAATCTTCAAACGACCATAACTTTTGCTATAGATGTCAGAATTGGTCAAATATTTTTTTTAAAAATAGGGAATTTTCTGATCTACACATTATTACTAAGCGGAGCTGATTTGTCATGCTGGAAATTCCAGAAAAAGGCCTTTTACTATTTCTTTTTTATTTTTGAAGTTTTATTGCCCTATTTTTCTAAACTTTTCTAGGGTTGTTCACTTAGGTAGACTTAGCATTTTACCTTGATGATTTTTTCTAGTGAATCTTATAATTCTAGGTGCATGATGACCAAAGGGTTTGATAATTTGAGTTTTGTAGCTCAAGATTTGAATTTTTGAGTGATTCTGTTGACTTTTTTAGGTAAGGTTGACCCTTTTGTGCATGTACTTAACCTTTGAATTTTGTTTTGAAATATTTTGTGGAAGTCTTACATGTTTTTAGGGTGCTGCATGCAAAATTTCAGGTCATTTGGACATCGTTTGCAAAAATTTCCAATTTTACCCCTTGTTTAAGCTTGTTTGAGAACTACTTGATATGTTATATATAGTGCATGACTAGGAGTAATCCAGGAATTTTACAACCCTTTGAACCTAAAATAGATAACACCTTTCATAGACTAGTTAGGCATTCTAGGAACGTGTCTTTAGATGATGATCATTTAGATAACATTAGTTAAAGTAGTTCTGACCATTCTCCTCCTTTGTCTACCAACCTCAACTCTGTGCATACTGCTTCTATTTCTGATTCTTATTTTCCCTCTGTTTCGGGTTTTTCTATTGAGAACAACATGGGTGAGCAACACAATTTTGGACCTCATGAGAGGACTCTTAGGGAGATAGCTGCACCTGATTTCACTTATGCAAATTTATGTATCCAATACCCTGAAGAGGATGTACCATTTGTGCTTAAAACTGGACTAATCCATTTGTTGCCCAAGTTTCATGGTCGTGCAGGTGAGGATCCACACAAGCATCTCAAGGAGTTCCATATAGTCTGCTCCACCATGAAGCCACAAAATGTCCCTGAAGATCACATATACCTGAAGGCTTTTCCTTTCTCTTTGGAGGATCTTGCCAAAGACTGGTTGTACTACATAGCTCCTGGTTCCATAACCAGCTGGGACGATCTGAAAAGAGTCTTTCTAGAAAAATTTTTCCTCGCTTCCGGGACCACCGCCATCGGGAAGGATATATCGGGTATCGAGGCAATAGATGGGAGAGAGCTTATACGAGTATTGGGAGAGGTTCAAGAGACTTTGTGCAAGTTGCCCTCACCACCAAATATCAGAACAACTACTGCTGCAGTACTTTTATGAGGGGATGAACACAATGGATAGGAGTATGATAGATGCAGCTAGTGGAGGAGCTTTAGGAGACATGACACCTACTGCTACTAGAGGTTTAATTGAGAAGATGGCGTCCAATTCCCAACAATTTAACATGAGGAGTGATGCCATAGTCCTTAGAGGTGTACATGATGTGGGTTCATCAGATTTAGTGGAGAAGAAGCTAGAAAGTAAGATTGATGCCCTCACCACCCTAGTCTCCCAACTTGCTGCAAAATCAGAGACCTGCACCACCTACAAGGGTTTGTGGCATTTTTACTTCAATTGAGCATCCCACTGATTGCTGCCAATTATTGCATGAGTCTACAGGTTCTGGAGCTCCACAAGCTTATGCAACAAACATTTTCAATAATAGGGCTCCGAACCAACAACATAATTCTGAACTCTCAAGCAATAGATACAATCTAGGGTGGAGGAATCACACAAATCTGAGATGGTCCAATCAGCAGCTCCAACAATAGAATCCTTTGCCACCAGCACTGTCGCCGCCGTCCGTTCTGACGTCCTGGGGATGTCTCGAACGTTTATGCGAGCGGTCGCGAAAAGATGGTTGAGACTCGCGTTTTTTGTTAAAATTGTGTTCATTGCTTCCGAGGAGCTCAACACTGAACTGTCCTCTAATAAAAGCAAGGTTTTCGAAAAGGGGTTCTTTTGGAGTCGCCACCAATGTTTTGACCGGAAACATTGGAAAAGGAAAAAAGGCGTTGATTTTAATAAAAACCAACTTGGCCATTATAACCAGAGTTGGGTAAGGGAGTTAGTTACGTGTGGGGAAGGTGTTAGCACCCCACAACGCCCCTTTCGGGTTCCCTATGACGGATTAATTCATTAAGTGAAGATTATGAGAAATTACGCAGTTACCCTTATTTTATTCGTACAGTAAATATGGCTATCTACATGACTTTATTTACATTTTATGAAGCAATAAATAAAGCAGTAAAGGAGAAGAGATTTGAGAAGAACCTCCGTAGCAAGCTTTATATATCTACTCTGTTACAATAAGGACGCTTTTCGGCAGTCCCTCGCTCTACAATGACTCTCCTCTCGATTACAGACTCGACTCGACTAAATTTTCTAGAAGAATCGAATGCCGGAATACAAATTCCTTAACTGATTGTTACCTTTTAAAGGCAATCAGAAAGATCATTCGAGAGAGGGAGAGAAGTAGACAAGTCTTCTGAGTTGTCTGGTGTGTGGAATGAGACAAATGAGGCTCCTATTTATAGCCATTTTTCGCCTGGACATCTGGGACGGCCGTCTGGGTTGGGACGGCCGTCCCAACTGCACATTTTACATTGGGACAGTTTGGGACGGCCTGGTGCATTTGGGACGGCCGTCCCATTTGAATTAAGGGACTTGGGACGCGCATCCCAAATGTGAGACGTGCGTCTCACATGCATTTTTTGTGTTTGGGACGGCCGTCCCAGTTTGGGACGGCTGTCCCAAACTGCTTTGGCCTGTCTTCGCGTTCCGGGACCCCCGAGAAGCTTTCCTTGCCGTTTTCGGACGTGGATTGGTGCCGATATGTGTCTGTTGAAGCTTTATCTTCGTGTAGTAAGTCTTCTTGGCCTTCATTTGAAATGTCGGGCGAGCTTTATCTCTGTATAGGAAGTCTCCTTTGTCTTTTATCGTGCAGACGAGCGATCTCTGTGTTTTGTTGCAGGAGGTTTCCTCGGTTTTGGGAAGCCGGATGAACTCCATCTTCGGGCGAAGTTCCTCTAGCTTTTATTTTGAGAGGCCGGGCAAAATTAGGGGTCTACAGCTGCCCCCCCTTCACCTGCCTAACTAATTCGTTGGTTTTAATATGCCGACAAAATTAGTTGGTAGGGGAAGGAGTTAACCCTTTTGCCCGGTCATCCTTCGGATGCTGCTCCTTGTTGATCCTCCAGATGATAAATATTTTGATAGGTACTAACCCCTATCTGGTTTGAGCCTCCTTTTGTAAAGCTCTGGTGAGTACTTACCCTCACCCGGTATAAGTCTGTATTTTACTAGACTTTAGTGAGTACCTACCCCCACTAGGTATGAACCTTGTTTTGTAAGGTTTTTGTGAGTACCTACCCTCACCTGGTATGAGTTTACATTTTGCTTAAACTCTTATGGGTACTTACTTCCGAGGTGTTCAACACCGAACTATCCTCTAATAGAAGCAAGGTCTTTGCACCCGTTTTTTGCAATGCTCCCGGTGAGTATTTTTACTCCACCTGATGCATTTTTGCTAGGTTTTTTGATAAGCCTCGTTCTGCAAGGCTTAGGTGAGTACGCACCCCACCCGGTGTGAATGATAAGCCTCATTACTGCAAGGCTTAGGTGAGTACACACCCCACCCAGGTGTGAATGATAAGCCTTTTTCGCAAGGCTTAGGTGAGTACACACCCCCACCCGATGTGAATGATAAGCCTTTTTCGCAAGGCTTAGGTGAGTACACACCCCCACCGGTGTGAATGATAAGCCTTTTTCACAAGGCTTAGGTGAGTACACACCCCCACCCGAGTGTGAATGATAAGCCTTTTCGCAAGGCTTAGGTGAGTACACACCCCCACCGGTGTGAATGATAAGCCTTTTCGCAAGGCTTAGGTGAGTACACACCCCACCCGGTGTGAATGATAAGCCTCATTACTGTAAGGCTTAGGTGAGTACACACCCCCACCGGTGTGAATGATAAGCCTTTTCGCAAGGCTCAGGTGAGTACACACCCCCACCGGTGTGAATGATAAGCCTTTTTCGCAAGACTTAGGTGAGTACACGCCCCCACCCGATGTGAATGATAAGCCTTTTCGCAAGGCTTAGGTGAGTACACACCCCCACCCGGTGTGAATGATAAGCCTCATTCACGTAAGGCTTAGGTGAGTACACACCCCCACCCGGTGTGAATGATAAGCCTTTTCGCAAGGCTTAGGTGAGTACACACCCCCACCCGGTGTGAATGATAAGCCTTTTTCGCAAGGCTTATGTGAGTACACACCCCCACCCGGTGTGAATGATAAGCCTTTTTCGCAAGGCTTAGGTGAGTACACACCCCCACCTGGTGTGAATGATAAGCCTTTTTTTTTTTTTGCAAGGCTTATAGGATGAACTTTTTTGTAGTCAATCCTATGATCATCTATTTTTTTGGAGATGAGTTGACGGCTTACTGTTTTTGGTCATGCGTCTCTGGGGAGTATTTGATTTTTCTTTTTGACTTTTCTGTTTTAGTCATCTGGTTTTACTAGGGATATCTGTATTTTGGCTTTTCTTGTTTTAGCCATCCGGCTTTTGCCGGGGATTCTTTGATTTTGGCTTTTCTGTTTAGCCATGGGGATTTCATTGTTTTGGCTTTTTCTTTTAGCCATCCGGTCTTGACCGGGGATTTCTGTATTTTGGCTTTTCTTGTTTTAGCCATCCGGCTTTTGCCGGGGATTCTTTGATTTTGGCTTTTTCTTTTAGCCATCCGGTCTTGACCGTGGATTCTTTGATTTTGGCTTTTTTGTTTAGCCATCCGGCTTTGCCGGGGATTCTTTGTTGGTTGCCTCTTGTTTAGGCAGGAATCCTTTGGGGATTTTGATTTCTATTAGTTGCGCCTCTTGATTAGGCAGAAATCCACTTGGGGAGATTCTTGTTTGGTTGCGCCTCTTGATCAGGCGGAAATCCTCTGGGGATTTGAGCTTTTTGTTGATTGTGCCTTTTGTTTAGGCAAGAACCCACTTGGGGATGTGATTTCTATTTGGTTGTGCCTCTTGATTTAGGCATATGCTTCAATAGTGGTGAAGACTTAGGTTTTGGATTGCCTCCTGTATAGGTTGATTTCCCGTTTCTTGGGGATATTGGCTTTACTGCTTGCCTGTTGGAAGTGAAGACTTTGCTTTTCACTGGGATATACTGTATTTGGGAATTTATACGCGATTCCTCGAGGATATAAACTTGTAGTTTTGCCTTCATTTGGTAGGCTCAGCTGGGGATTTTGAGTTCTCTTATTGATTATGCCTCTTGATTAGGCGAAGATCCACTTGGGGATTTTGTTGTTGATGATCCACTGGGGATTGATTTCATTCCGGAGATCTATTTTGAATTGCCCTCCGAGGGAGAAATGGAGTTTTCGACTCCTTATGGGTTGTTGTTGTTTGCGCTGGCTTTGCCTATGCTCTTATTTTGCTGGGGAATGGGTTTCTACCCTTTTCTTGCAATTTTTCTTTTTTTTTTTTTTTTTTGCGATTTAGCTTTTGCATATGTGCTCCTTTTATGCACATTGGCTTGATCTTTGGATGAGAAAGATATCTTTTTTCTTCCTCTTTTCTTTTTGGAGATCCTTGGGGAATTTTTCTTTGCTTCTTGGGGATCAAATCCTTGGTTTGATTTTTTATGGAGTCTTGGCTCTAACTTTTGTGAGGCTCTTTATTGAGCGGAATGAAGAGTTTTTTCTTCATTTTCTTTTTTGGGATTCACCGAGGAGTCTGTCAGCTTCCTGGGGATCCAAATTTGATGACGGAGTCCTGGCCCCTGGCTTTGTGAAGCTTCTTATTTGAGTTGGAAGATGGAAAAATTTTGTTTTCATCTTTTTGTCTTTTTGTAGACTTTTCTTGATATATTCTTCTTGGAGATTTTTATTTGACCCTTTTTTGTTGTGGCCTCTGTTGGGGATGGAAAAGTTTTTTCTTTTTGTTGCCCCCGGGTTATGTGGAGGACTTGACTCCCTATTTTCTTTGATGGACTCTTATGTAGTCCTTATTCTCCTTATTCTGCTTTGGGGAAGTGACGAAGACTCTTGCATGAGTGTGCTTGATGACTCATGTGGCGATGAAGCTGAGTCGTGAAGTAGTCTTTTTGTTTTGCCTTTGGAGTAGGCAAGGATCCTCTTGGGGATGGTCAAGCCTTTCCATTTGGCTTTTTCTACGTTGATGACTTCCTTTTTCTTGGATGGAAGGATGTTGATTGAGGCTTTAAATGATTTATGTTTGATGACTCAATTGGTGGTGTTGAGTCAGGGAGTATTTTTCTGCCTTTGAATAGGCAAGGATCCTCTTGAGGATGATCAAGCCTTTTCCATTGGCTTTTCTTCTCCTTCTTTTATTGGTGTAGAAGGTTGATGACTTCCTTTTCCTTGGATGGAAGGATAGTGGTCGGATTTTTACATGACTATGGTTGACGACTCATGTGATGATGATGCTGAGTCATGGAGTAATTTTTTTGTTTTGCCTCTAGAGTAGGCAAAGATCTTCTTTGGGGATTTTCAAGCCTTTCTGTTGGCTTTTCTGTTTTGATGTACCTTCTTTTATTGGTATAGAAGGTTGATGGTTGGAGCTAGTTTCCTTGAAGCTCTTTATTTTACTGGAATGACTTTGATTTCGCTTTTCGCGATTTTGATTTTAATTTAGAGGCTGGATTTTGGCGCCTTTTATTTTCACTCACAAGCATGGAGACTATCCTCCTTATATGCATGTTTATTATTCTTGTTTGAAGAAAATTATTTTTCTTAATTTTGACAAAGTCGTATTATGCAACTACTTTGTGTGTGGATGTCCTAAATGCAATCTACTTGTTTATTTATTTTTGATGCATTTAGAAAGTAACTGGCCTTCTCCCGTTGGCTTCTTATGAATATGCCGATGGACTCCTCTTTTTATGACCTTAATGATGGGCTCATCTTTTACTCATCTTTTGGTTTTAGCCCTATCTTTTGCCTAGACCGCCTATTACGGGTTTTCAATCTTAGGGGGCTTTTGCCTTATCTTTTGCCTAGATCGTTCTTTTTTTTGGGGTTTGCGATCTAGCAGGCTACCCTAGTTTTTACCTGAGAATATCCTAGCAGGCATTTATTCCTTTATTATTTTTTATGCTTCCCCTTTTTTAGATGCATGCTTGATCTTTGATTAAAGGTCTTTGCGCATATTTATGATTTATCAATAAAGAGGCATTTCCATAATATTTGGTCAAGAGAAAGGAAATGAAAAGGAATTTTTATTGATAAATGAGCAAAAGTTTTATTTCTTTTATAGAAGGATTTCAAAAGGTATTTAGAAGAATGGGTGGTCAGGGTTGGCTATACTGTTTAGGCTTATACAGTCATGTCCATGATATCTGCCCCCTGGTTCTCCTAATTGCTTCAGTTGAGATGCCTGAGCTCAGAGTGAAGACCATGCAGACTGCTTGCTTCTGGAAGAATGTTACTTTAGCCGCCTTTTCGGTTTTCGACTAAAGTAACCATTGCTCTTAGTTTTTTTTTTTTTATTATTTACTTTTATTTTTTACCTCTTCTTTTTGCTTAGGACGTATCCTAGCGAGGAATATGGACCCTATCTTTTGCCCAGGAATGTCCTTTGCGGATTTTCATTCCTGACGGGTCTTGAGCAATGTCTTCAAGCATAATACTTCTTCACCGTACCGGAGTTGATTAGGTGTCGAAGTTCTTCTCCATCCATATTGACGAGGATAAGAGCCCTTTCCGAGAAAGCTCATTTGACCACAAGGGGTCCTTCGTAGTTCACTGCCCATTTTCCAATTTTATCCTTTTGGGCTGGAAGCAACTTATTTACCATTAAATCCTTCTTATGGTAAATGTGAGGGTTGATCTTTTTTCATAAGCCTTTTTGACTTTCCTTTGATAGGCTTGCTCACGACATATAACATTCAGCCGTTTTTCTTCCATAAGGTTTAACTGGTCATATCGGCTTTGAACCCATTTAGCTTCTGTTACGTTTACTTCCATTATCATGTGCTTTTGTCAACATGATTAGCTGTACCGATTTGCCATCTCGGATCTTTGCTATAACCGAAGAGTAATCATTTTGAATGTAGAGCAATTGTCATGTCAATGCCCCTCTTCCTTTCCTTAGGGATTTCAATCCTCCTATTGATCACTATATTTCCACATTTCCCAGTCAACTACTTGAATGCTTTGTGGTGAAGGGTCAAGAGAATAGAAGGAAAGGGATTTATTGCAAAGGCTTGTGTTTTAGAGGGACATTTTTTGTAATAGAGGTTTTTTGTAAGAATGGCTAGCTAGGGTTGGTCAGTGTTTAGGCTAGTTCAAACAAATGTTTTGTTTTAATGAGGTAGCGTCTTCAGTTGATTACTTTATGACTGATTAACATTCCTAGTCTGCTTAGGATTTTGCCCTTTTATCTTTTTGTCTTGGCCTTTGACCTTGACGGGCTTCTTTTAATAATAATTTCTTTTCTCAAACATTGTCGAAACACGATTTTCTTATTCGTGTCTCTAGCTAATCAATCATGTTAACTTTGGCTTCATATGGCGTTTTGATTATTTTGACGCATTTTGGAACAAAACGTTTGTCTAAACAGGGTTATTTAATGGGGTATAGACATGTTTAGCAGGAAAAGAAGCAGATAATAAGAATAGCATTCTTTTATAATTTCAGGGAAATGCGTGCCCTAACGATGCTCGGGGGTCGGGCACACCCGAGGAGTGATCTCTAATAGTCATTGGGTTTACATCCCTTAGAATCAGAAGAAGGACATCTAATGACTAATGCTACCCTTGATGCTAATATCCCTCCTTTTTGGAAGATCGTCTTTTTAAGGTAATGAGGGGAGACTTCCCTTTTCATCGTACAACTTGTCCTTTTGTAGGGTTGTTCTTTAAAGGATTATCCTTAAAATCTAGGATGTCTCTTATTCCTTGAACATCCTTTCCAAGCCCTTGCCTGGGCTGTATCCATATCTCTTCATTATATGGGCCACTTTTATACTGCTAGGAAGTTTTTCATATTTTCAAATGTCTTCTTCAGCCGCATCCATTTAAGGTGTGGTGGACGGCTCGCTGATTCGAGTGTAGTCTTTAGCTTGAACCATGATCAACTTGTAGCCTACCACGAATTTGATTTTTCGGTGGAGCGTTGAAGAAATTGCCCTAGCACCGTGAATCCAAGGTCTACTTAATCTTCCCTTTGGATTCTTTTTTTACTTTTCTTCTTTGGTTTCTTTATTTTTCCTTTGTTAGGAGCATTATCTTGTAGCTCCTTGGGGGAATAAATTCTTTCGCTTCTTGTCGTGCCCCCAATGCTGGCTATATTAGAAATATCTTCATTGACAGACGATTCTTGTATGCATATCCACGGTACAGCTTTATCCGATGTATAAGCGCAAAGGTGTTATTGCTCCTTCCCTGACATTATCAATTTGGGTATCAACATTTACTTCTTTCTTATTGTCTCCTTGTCCCAAATTGAAGGCCTTAGTTTTTTCCTTATGGGGCTGTATCAATTGAGCTTATTTTTCTAGCAGTCTTTGCATGTCCGAGGAAATGGTCCCCTCCTCACTGTCTGATTCAATCCATTCGTCTTTAGCTTTCAGATCTTCCAGGGAGTTTTCAATCACAGACATGACTGTTTATATGGTCTTTATTTAGGTCTAGATTTTATTTAATTATCTTGGAGTGAGAGAGAAAAGAATGAAAAGCATATGAATATTATGAAAAATGCCTCATTGTATTGATAGAAACAAAATATTTACAAAGCCCTTATTAACCAAAAATCTCGTGATCATGGGCAGGGATCACGAGGAGTACATCGGAAGCTTTTGATATATTTTCATATATTTTTTTTTATTACATTTTTAGAGATGGTAAAAATGATGAGCCCTAAATTGCTGGTCTTCCTTATCCCGTCTTTCATTCGGGCTTTGATAAGGGCTGCTCGTCCACCTTTGGAGTAGATGCGTCAAAAGTAACCACCCCGCATCTATTAAATCTTGGACCTTATGTTTTAAGTTGATGCAATCTTCCGCAGAATGCCCAGGAGCACCTGAATGGTAATCACAGTTCTCATTAGGTTTGTACCATTCTGGATATGGTGGCTCCATCTTCTTTGGAGGGATATATGCTAGGAGATGGTCCTTTATCAATTCTTGCAACAGACTTCCATAGGAGGTTGGAATTGGAGTAAATTTCTTCTCTTGTCTGCGTGACTGCCTAGATGGTTGTGAAGATGAAGAAGGGGTAGTGAGGTTTACGCTCCCCTCTTTCTTCTTGCCAAAAGACTTCTTGAATGATGCGTGAGATTTATTAAACTTGGGAGGGAATCGAGTATTTTTGACATCGGTTACCTCCTTTACATCAAAGTTGTATCCCTCTAATGCCCTTAATTTCTCCTCTAAGGCAAAAATTCGTTGCTCAGAGACCTCATTGTGGAAATATTGTTGGTACATTAACTCTGTCAACTGCACCATTTGTTCCTTTATGGCCTTAAGCTTGGCGATGAGCATACGATTCTGCTCCTCTAATCGCTCCATCTTCTTGGCTTTTTGAGCGCGAGTGAGAACAAGTAGAAGACCAGCCACTTTCTAAATGATTTAAAGATTTTTATTATTATTCTTTTTTTTATTATGAATGATCAGTGTGGGATAGATATGCCTTAGACAATAGCTTTGGTATTTTCTCAAAAGCCTATGTTTTAAGGAGTACCATACCCACTTCAGTGTGATGGTTCCCTTTTTTCAAAAGGTTATCATCATACCTTAGCGCACTTATCTCTTCTAGGAAGGTGATAAACGCACTTGGGTCTCTTTCGCTATTGTCTAAGGATATCTAATGCATCCTAGAATGAATGTTTTTATGCATGCACTACAAAAATATTTTTTTATGACAGCAGATATTGAAAGTGGCATAACTTTTGACTGGGTTGTCCGATTTGGACGCACATGTCAAAACGAAGAAAAAAAGGTGAAGAACCAAGCTGCAAATGCCGAAGGCGATTTGGCCCAGTAATTTTCCCAATAAACGTCTCTAAGACCCATTTTTTAGGGGTTTATTAAAATGATGAGCATGCTGCAATTATTTTCTTTCTTAATTTTACCACTTATTGGATGATATGGTATGAATGATACGACTTTGCCAAGAATCTTTTTATTGCAAAAGGCATTTTTATGGCTTTAATTGTTTTTATTTTTTTATGACCCTTTATCTCTTTTGTCGGTCAACGTGGCTACTTAGCTTACAAAGAACCTGAAACCAGGCTAGCTTAACTGAAGACTGTCCGAGATAAAGGTCTTTATCTTATCGCTTTTTTGATTTTTAGGGTTTTTTCATTTTTTTTTGTTTGTTGTATGATTACCCTATGCTAATGCATCAATACAAATGCAACAAACGAATGCACACACAATTCATACATCCACGAGCAGAGCCACGCTTATTTAATCACGAGGTGGGATTTTCTTGCAGAAACGTGCTTGGTTTAGGTGGTTCTAACTGTTCTCACCAGGCCAAAGGTCCCCAAGGTGCCCCCATTATAGGGACCTCTCAATCTTTCAGTCCTTGGGTCATGCACGGAACTTCGTGGTGACACCCTTAGACCAAAAGAAGAGAGTTATCACCTTGAGTTGGTGGTTTTCCGACAACGGTAGTAGCCCTGTGTGCCAACTAACCGATCGTATCTGACACCCACTCCCTATAGGTATTCACTCTTGCCCCCGGGTATAGAGGGACTGTTGTGTGCAAGGGTTTTTGTGTGCAATTTATATTTCAAACAATTGCAGAAATAATCATACGACGAGTTATTTAAAGCCATACAATAAAAACATACAGAAGGGTAAAGGCGTAATTTCAAATCTTTGCTTAATTTGAATTTATCCGTCACTAAATGGGATCAACTCTCGGACTTCCCAGATGGAGTCGCCATCTGTCGCCGCATGTCTGCTTCGACGTCCCGGGACGTCTCGAACGTTTATGCGAGCGGTCGCGAAAAGATGGTTGAGACTCGCGTTTTTTGTTAAAATTGTGTTCATTGCTTCCGAGGAGCTCAACACTGAACTGTCCTCTAATAAAAGCAAGGTTTTCGAAAAGGGGTTCTTTTGGAGTCGCCACCAATGTTTTGACCGGAAACATTGGAAAAGGAAAAAAGGCGTTGATTTTAATAAAAACCAACTTGGCCATTATAACTAGAGTTGGGTAAGGGAGTTAGTTACGTGTGGGGAAGGTGTTAGCACCCCACAACGCCCCTTTCGGGTTCCCTATGACGGATTAATTCATTAAGTGAAGATTATGAGAAATTACGCAGTTACCCTTATTTTATTCGTACAGTAAATATGGCTATCTACATGACTTTATTTACATTTTATGAAGCAATAAATAAAGCAGTAAAGGAGAAGAGATTTGAGAAGAACATCCGTAGCAAGCTTTATATATCAACTCTGTTACAATAAGGACGCTTTTCGGCAGTCCCTCGCTCTACAATGACTCTCCTCTCGATTACAGACTCGACTCGACTAAATTTTCTAGAAGAATCGAATGCCGGAATACAAATTCCTTAACTGATTGTTACCTTTTAAAGGCAATCAGAAAGATCATTCGAGAGAGGGAGAGAAGTAGACAAGTCTTCTGAGTTGTCTGGTGTGTGGAATGAGACAAATGAGGCTCCTATTTATAGCCATTTTTCGCCTGGACATCTGGGACGGCCGTCTGGGTTGGGACGGCCGTCCCAACTGCACATTTTACATTGGGACAGTTTGGGACGACCTGGTGCATTTGGGACGGCCGTCCCATTTGAATTAAGGGACTTGGGACGCGCGTCCCAAATGTGAGACGTGCGTCTCACATGCATTTTTTGTGTTTGGGACGGCCAGGTGTGTTTGGGACGGCCGTCCCAGTTTGGGACGGCTGTCCCAAACTGCTTTGGCCTGTCTTCGTGTTCCGGGACCCCCGAGAAGCTTTCCTTGCCGTTTTCGGACGTGGATTGGTGCCGATATGTGTCCGTTGAAGCTTTATCTTCGTGTAGTAAGTCTTCTTGGCCTTCATTTGAAATGTTGGGCGAGCTTTATCTCTGTATAGGAAGTCTCCTTTGTCTTTTTATCGTGCAGACGAGCGATCTCTGTGTTTTGTTGCAGGAGGTTTCCTCGGTTTTGGGAAGCCGGATGAACTCCATCTTCGGGTGAAGTTCCTCTAGCTTTTATTTTGAGAGGCCGGGCAAAATTAGGGGTCTACAACCACCATTTCAGAATTCTGCTAGTCCAAGTAGACCTTATGTGCCTCCACCAATGCAACAACAATATTAGAGGCAATAAAATGAAGCACTAGCTCCTCAACCTTCTTCACCTTCATTAGAGGAATTGCTCAAACAAATGGTGAGATGAACATACTGTACCAACAAAAAAATGATGCCTCCATTCAGAGTTTAACCAACTAGATTGGTCAACTAACTACTGCTGTGAATCAATTGCAAAATCACAATTCAGATAAGCTTCCTACACAGACTGTGATTAATCCTAAGAATGTGAGTGCCATCACATTGAGGTCAGGAAAACAGATTGACATACCCACTGCAGTACCTCCACCCTCATCTGTACCTGCCTCAGTTCCTGCACCTAAGCAACCAGTTGGTAGCCAAAAATTGCATATAGATGGACCTTCTCCCAGCACTAGTTCTGGCCTGCAACAACCTCCTATCCCTCTTCCATTCCCTCCCAAAGCAATTCCAAGCAAAAAGATGGAAGAGGTCGATAAAGAGATTCTGGAGACCTTAAGGAAAGTTGAGGTGAACATACCTCTGCTTGATGCCATCAAGCAAATTCCCAGATATGCTAAATTCCTAAAGGAGTTGTGCACCCACAAGAGGAAGATGAAGGGAAGTGAGACAATCAGCATGGGCAGAAATGTGTCTGCTTTGATAGGTAAATTTGTTCCTTACATTCCTGAGAAATGTAAGGACCCAGGTACATTCTGCATACCTTGTATTATTGGCAATAATAAATTTGAGAATGCCATGCTTGATTTGGGTGCTTCAATTAATGTCATGCCTTTGTCCATTTTTAATTCTTTATCTCTTGGACCTCTGCAACCTACGGGTGTGGTGATACAATTGGCAAATAGGAGTGTAGCCCACCCTACATGTTTCATTGAGGATGTCTTAGTTCGGGTTGGTGAACTTATTTTTCCTGCTGATTTCTATGTGCTTGATATGGAGGAGGGATTCTCCCATGGATCTGTCCCAATCATTTTAGGCAGACCATTTTTGAAAATAGCCCGAACCAAGATTGATGTGTATGATGGTACATTGTCCATTGAATTTGGTGATATTATTGTCCATTTCAATATTCTGGATGCCATGAAACATCCATCTGAGTGCCATTCTGTTTTTCGTGTTGAGATCATTGATGATGTTATTGATGAGTATGTTTCTGATTTTAATTCCTTACATGCTAAGAAACATTGTTTTCTTTCTGATCGGTATACTTCTTTTGCATGCACCGAATCCGAATCTGATTTTGATATTGACATTGATCTTCATTCTAATCCTGAGTTATATTCTGAATTTAAATCTGATCATATGTCTGATGTTTTGGGTGTTATACCTCCTATGGATATGAGTTCTTTAGAGTCAGAATGCACTAACCATGTTGCAGGAAGTATACATGAATCTGACTTGCAGGTTGAGGTACAAGCTGTGGAACCCATTCTTCTTCCTTCTCTGGTTCCTTCTATTCAGCCAACACCCACTCCAGAACTAAAGACTTTACCAGAAAACCTCAAGTACGCTTATTTGGAGGATGATGAGAAGTTGTCAGTGATCATTTCCACCTCCCTTGATGCTATTCAAGAGGAGAAATTGTTGCATGTTCTGAAAATACATAAGAAAGCCATCGGCTGGACCTTGGCGGACATTCCTGGTATCATCCCATCCACATGCATGCATAGGATATTATTGGAGGATGGAGCCAAACCAGTGAGACAGCCACAGAGACGACTCAACCCCGTGATTTTGGATGTTGTGAAGAAGGAGGTGACCAAGCTTCTTCAGGCTGGGATCATCTATCCTATATCAGATAGTCAGTGGGTGAGTCCAGTCCAGGTGGTCCACAAGAAGACAGGCCTCACTGTTGTGAAGAATGAGAGGGATGAGCTCATTCCCACCAGAATACAAAATAGTTGGAGGGTCTGTATCGACTACCGAAGGCTCAATCAGGAAACACGGAAGGATTATTTTCCACTGCCTTTCATTGACCAGATGCTTGAGCGTCTGGCAAGTAAATCTCATTACTGCTTTCTGGATGGTTTCTCTGGTTATTTTCAGATCCATATTGCTCCTGAGGATCAGGAGAAAATCACATTCACCTGCCCCTTTGGCACTTTTGCCTATAGGAGAATGCCTTTTGGCCTATGCAATGCCCCTGGTACCTTCCAGCGGTGTATGCTTAGTATATTTTCATATTTCCTTGAAAATTGTATAGAGGTGTTTATGGATGATTTTACTGTGTATGGATCCTCGTTTGATGCATGCTTAGATAATTTGGAAAGAGTGCTTAATAGATGCATTGAAACTAATCTTGTTCTGAATTTTGAAAAATGTCACTTCATGGTAGAACAGGGTATAGTTTTAGGGCATATCATTTCTAGTAAGGGCATAGAAGTGGATCCTGCAAAAATCTCTATTATTTCACAATTGCCTTACCCCTCTTGCGTGCGAGAGGTTCGATCTTTTCTTGGCCATGCAGGTTTCTACAGGCGCTTCATTAGAGACTTCAGTAAGAAGGCCCTTCCACTATCCAATCTGCTTCAGAAAGATATTGAATTTGATTTTGATGACAGGTGCAAAAAGGCATTTGACTGCCTCAAGGAAGCATTGACCACCACTCCTATCATCCAGGCACCTGACTGGACAGTCCCATTTGAGTTGATGTGTGATGCATCTAATTATGCATTGGGGGCTGTCCTAGTATAGAGAGTTGATAAGCTGCCTCGGGTAATATATTATGCTTCCAGGACTTTAGATGTTGCCCAAGCAAACTATACCACCACTGAGAAAGAGCTTCTTGCCATTGTGTTTGCTCTTGATAAATTTAGATCATATTTGCTTGGTTCTCGTGTTATTGTGTTCACTGACCATGCAGCTTTGAAGTACCTACTAAAGAAGGCTGAGTCAAAGCCTCGATTGATCAGGTGGATGCTCTGGCTCCAAGAATTTGATTTGGAGATCCGTAATAGGAGTGGAGCACAAAATTTGGTTGCAGACCATTTGAGCAGAATAGAGAGGTGTGTTGATGATGCTTCACCAATCCAGGATGACTTTCCTGACGAGGGTTTGTTTGCACTTTCTGCTTCTTTTCCAACACCTTGGTTTGCAAACATTGTTAATTATCTTGTAGCTTCTATTTTTACTCCCTTAGCATCCAGAGCTCAATGTGATAAACTTAAGAGCGATGCTAAGTATTATATTTAGGATGACCCGTATTTGTGGAAGTTGTGCAGTGATCAGGTTAACAGGAGATGCATTCCAGACCATGAGATTGACTCGGTCCTGCAATTTTGTCATTATTTTGCAACCGGTGGTCATCTTGGCATTCAGAGGATAGCTCGCAAGGTGCTTGACTGTGGTTTCTATTGGCCCACCATCTTCAAGGATGCGTTGAGAATTTGCAGCACTTGTGAGAAGTGTCAGAGAGTAGGAGGGTCCCTTACATGGAGACAGCAGATGCCCCAACAACCCATGTTGTTTTGTGAGGTGTTTGATGTCTGGGGTATCGATTTCGTGGGTCCCTTCCCTGTTTCTTTTGGTTTTTATTATATTCTCCTTGTTGTTGATTATGTTTCAAAATGGGTGGAAGCCAAAGCCACCAGGACTAATGATGCTCGGGTTGTTGTGGATTTTGTCAGATCTAACATCTTTTGCAGATTTGGAGTACCCAGAGCCATTGTTAGTGATCAAGGCACCCATTTCTGTAACAGGGCCATGCAGGCCTTGCTCAAGAAGTATGGGGTTGTTCACAAAGTCTCTACACCTTACCACCCCCAAACTAATGGGCAAGCTGAAATCTCAAACAGGGAGATCAAGAGGATTTTAGAGAAGATTGTCCATCCTAACAGAAAGGATTGGAGCAACAGACTGGAGGATGCTCTTTGGGCGCATAGGACTGCTTACAAGGCACCTATAGGGATGTCTCCCTATCGGGTTGTCTTTGGTAAGCCATGCCACCTACCAGTGGAGATAGAGCACCAAGCATATTGGGCTGTGAAATCATGCAACTTCTCACTTGATGAATCTGGAGAGGAGAGGAAGCTACAGATACATGAATTGGATGAGATCCGTTTGGAAGCTTATGAGAACTCCATGTTCTACAAAGAGAAAACTAAGAGATTTCATGATAGCTCCATAGCTAGGAAGGAGTTCTTTGTTGGTCAGCAAGTGCTATTGTACAATTCCAGATTGGGTCTCATGGGTGGTAAGTTGCGTTCAAAGTGGATTGGACCTTTTGTTGTTACTAATGTTTATCCTTATGGTGCAGTTGAAATCAAAAGTGAATCCACAGAAAAGAGCTTCAAGGTTAATGGCAATCGACTGAAACCATTCCTCAACAATCCTTCTCTAGTGGATGTAGTTATGGAGGAAATATCCCTGATTGATCCCACTTACCTTCCACCATGACTTAGGGAGTTTTTTTTTCCTTCTCTTTACTTTTATTGCACTTGTCCAATTGGTGATTTGATTGCTTGACTTGATGTTATGCTACATTGGGACAATTTGTAGTTTAAGTGTGGGGGAGACTGTTCTTTGTTTAGGATTTTCAGTTTTCTTTGTATTTCAGGTTCGTGTTTTGTGTACAGTTTACATGCTTCTTTTGGATCTCTGGGTTTTGTTTAGGTTTTGGGCACTTTCTTCACTCTTGGATAGGAGTTGCTTTATGCTTTTAGGATTGAAATCCCTGTTTTTCTCTACTTGTCAAGTTGGTTGCGATGTTTGAGAGGTTGAATTGAAGGCGACAATCTTACCCTTTGTGAGGAATTGAGCCACTACCTATTCATTCTTGTGTGTTATGCCTCTTAATTGCTTGCACAGTAGTTTTCTCTACCTATTCATTCTTGAGAGATTGATACTTCTTGATTCACATGCATGTTTGGAGATGATTAAGGCATTTTTGTTCTGATTAGCCTCTAGCCAAATGAGCCTACCTTGAATTAATTCCTTTGATAGCCCCTTTGAGCCTATGTGTCCCTTTATTTCTTTTGAAGCTCATTAAAATCCTTAAGTGAAAAACCATGATTACCTTAACCTTAGGGATTTTTGGAGCTTTGGAATTGTTTTGGGAATAAGTTATTGAATAAGTGTGGGGGTGTAGACCCCTAATCTTGCCTGGCCTCAAAATAAAGACTAGAAGACCTCCTTTCCGAAGATGGACGAAGCCTAAGAAGCCACTAGGAGAGACTATTAGGCCCCAAACTAGGATAGGAGGGTTTTTTAGCACAAAAATAAGGATTTTCGCCTTTGAGAGTAGCAAAGGGCGGTCTAGGCAAAATTTAGGGCATCCATAAAAAAGGAAAAAGCCCGCTAAGATATCCTAGGCAAAAATTAAGGCAGCCTGCTAGACCGAAAACCCCAAAAAGGGCGGTCTAGGCAAAAGATAGGGCTAAACCAAAAAAAAATGAATAAAAGAGAGGGGCCCTTCATCATAATCATAAAAGAGTCCAGTAGGAGAATGCCAGTCACTTTTCCAGATGCATCAATAAAAAAAATATATATAGATTGCATTTAGGGCATCCACACACAAGTAGTCGCACAAAATGACTTTGTCAATGTAAAAAATGAAAGAAATAAAACAGACAAATAACAAAAAACGAAAAACATTCATGCATATAAGGAGACTAGCTCCATGTTTGTGATTGAAAACAGGATCACTGAGACTGAGTCTCCAAATAATGCCCTCAAGAAAACGGACCAAGTCGTCAATCAAGCGACTCAGCAGAATAAGAGCTTCTGAAAATTAAGAGCTCCAGCTACCATCCTTCTACCCAGAAAAGAAGGCACAAGAAAGTAATAAGTCTCCAAACATTGCTCTCCCTCAAGAAAGAAAAGCGAGTTGTCATAAGAAGCTTCCAGAAGCCAAAGCTCCAATCATCACCCAATAAAAGAGGGCACAATCATCAGACATCATAAAAAGCCGACAGAAAGGCTTAGTCATCCCCAAGAGGATCCCTTCCTACTCCGAAGGCAAAACAAAAACACTTCTCACGGCTTAGCATTACCACCACATGAGTCATCGAGCACACTCACCCAAAGTCTCCTCCACACTCCCCAATGGAGAATAAAGGCTTCAAGAGCCCATCATCATCAACAGTCAAAAGAGTCCAAACCATCAAGGGCTCAACAAAAAGAAAGAAGAGAAAAGAAGAGAAGAAAAAACCCTTGCATCCCAGCGGATGTCCAAAAAGGCCATGACAGAGAGGGCCGAATAAAAATCCTCAAGTGGATCTCCAAAAAATTCTACAAAAAGGAATAAGAAATTCCCATCCCCCAGTGGAATAAGAGCTTCACAAGTATAGCTCGCATCAACATCAATCAAGGAGCCAAGACTCCATTCCTAGAAAAGAAAAATCAGATCCCTAGGAAGTCAACTAATTCCCTGGTGGATCACTAAAGAAATAAAACGTCATCCCTAGTGGACCCCCCCAAAAAGAAGGAAAAAAGCTAGCGTAATAAAAAGAGACTAAAAAGTAAAAAGGCTTACGCATTATCCCCATTAAAAAGCCAGATTTCAAAATCACGATAAAAAAGAGATAAATCGCGAAAAAAGGCGAAATCAATCAATCCTAACTTTTAGGCAATCAATAAAATCCCTAAGTGGGTCACCGCAGAAAAGGGAAAATCAACGAAAAAGAAGGAATCGGAAATCCCAATGAAACAAGAGTATCGGCAAAGCCATCTCATACCAACAACATCCAACAAGGAGTCAAAACTCCATTCCCTCAAAGGGGAAATCAAAATTAGATCCCCGAGAAGGAAATCAATTCCCCGGTGGATCACCAAAAAAGAGAATGATCATCCACATATCAGCCTAGTCAGAGGCAAAACAAATGCAGCCAAAAGTCTTCACTTCCGCTGAAGCATCTGCCTGCTCAGAGGCACCATCAAAATCAACAAATTTTCAATGGATATTCGCCTACTCAAGAGGTGTCACCAAGATCAGCAAATCCCTAGAGGATTTCTGCCTACCTAAGAGGTACTCATAAAAAATCCCCGACAACCAGCAAAGTCGGATGACCACTACCAAAGGATAAAAAACAAAGAATCCCCAGCAAACAACAAGCTGGATGGCTATCAGGAAAAGCCAAAAAAAAAACAAAATCCCCGGCACAGACCGGACAAACCTCAGAAGACAAGAAAACATATCTCAATGCTCGGCGCATGAGCCACCCGAGCAGTAAGCCGCCACGACCACCGGTCCTACGCAGTGGACCGTACCAGCCTGATAGGGGGTTCATACCTATCAACCCGCGCACGCAAAGTACGCCTGATCTGCGCCCCAGCCAGGTCAGTAAGTCACAACTACCAGCCTGATGGGGGGTTCATACCCATCCAGTCCAACACACAGTGGACTGCTTCTACCAGCCTGATGGGGGGTTTATACCCATCAACCGAAGGATCGGCTACCGTCAGAAGGAGTATCCTGAGGTTCTACCATGTGTCAACCGAAAGGATCGGCTACCATCAGAAGGAGTATCCTGGAGGTGCACATCACAACTTTTCCCCAGAAGATCAACTGCCGCAAGACGGAGCATCCAAAGGGTAACCGGGCAAGAGGGTCAACTCCTTTACTTTCCAGTCGTTCTTCTTGGCACAACAGGCCAACAACCGACTGGTCAGGTAAAGGGGGGGCAGTTGTAGACCCCTAATCTTGCCCGGCCTCAAAATAAAGACTAGAAGACCTCCTTTCCGAAGATGGACGAAGCCTAAGAAGCCACTAGGAGAGACTATTAGGCCCCATACTAGGATAGGAGGGTTTTTTAGCACAAAAATAAGGATTTTCGCCTTTGAGGGTCGAGACCGCCGTCTCGTTTGGCGAGACGGCCGTCTCGCCACCTGCGAATGGCGAAACCGCCGTCTCGATTGGCAAGACAGCCGTCTCGCCACCTGCGAATGGCGAGACCGCCATCTCAATTGGCGAGACGGCCGTCTCGCCATTCCTGCAAGGCGAGACAGCCGTCCCAATTGGCGAGATGGTCGTCTCGACCTTGTCGGACAAGATGACCCGTCTCGACCTGACAGGCGCAAATCCCTATAAATAGGGGCTCCATTCCCCTCATTCCACACACCTCTCTCATTCTCTCTCTAGTCACATCACTAGTTTCTCTCTCTAGAATCCCTCTGACGCATTTCCGGAGCTTCTGAGCGTTTCTAAGAGTGTTTTTTTAGCGTTTCGAGAGGTTTCCGATGCTGTGTAGAGTGAAGGGCTGCCACAAAGCACCCTATTTTCAAAAGTTAATAGAAAAGCTTGCTTCGAAGGTTTCTACTCTATTTATAGACTTTTCGGCCAACCTCGGGACCGCCGTCTCGAATTCGTGGGATTCGGGACCACCGTCTGGAACCTCGAGATGGCGGTCTCGACTTTGTCCTGAAGCGAGACGGCCGTCTCGTTTTTGGTCAAGTCGAGACGACGGTCTCGTTTTGCTGAAAATCGAGACGGCGGACATACGAGACGGCGGTCTCGTTTTTTAGAGTTTTTTTTTTTATGAAGAGAAAAATAGGACCTTGTTCAAAAACATTTTATGCATGCAATGTTTTCATGTTTGATGTCCTATAATGCCTATTTCATTTAATTTTCAAAAGGATTTAACTGACGTGTCCTGTAGCGACGGTGTCTTCTGATCTGCGTTCTTGTATTTGGCTGTACCATTCCGGACTTCTTGTGATCGAAGAATAATTGGATTGTGTTTTAGACGGTCCATTTTATTTAGAAAAGATTTTGTAAGAATGGCTGGCTAAGGTTAGGTCTAGGTGTTTAAGCTTTTAGTCTAAGCAAACATTTCCTTTTTTGTATTTGCGCTTTAGCTTATTTCCATTGCTTTTTATGGCTAGTTGATTTCCCTAGATCGCCCTTTGGGTTTTCGAACTAGGATATTGTGTTTTGGCCCTATCTTTTGTCTAGGTTCCTTCTTTTTGTTTTTGTTTAGGGAATCCTAGCGGACCTTATTTTATAACCCTGCCTTTTGCCTAGGCTACCCTTTATTTTTTTTCGGGTGTCCTACCGGGTATTTTGCCATTTTTTCTTTTGTCCTTTGGCTTCTATGGGCTTTTTCTTTTTTTGTTATTTTTTCACAATATTGGAAAAGCATGACTTTCTTTATGGTGAGGTAAAGCCTTTTTTTGTGTGCTTCTAATCAACTATCTTGATTGTAATAGCAATGGCAACTTTTGATTATTTGGATGCGCTTTTTATTCTTCTCCCTTTTTTGTTTACTTAGACAAGGTTATTGCGAGGTCTAGTCATGAAATAGCAAGAAGAGAAATAGATAGTAAGAAGTGTATTCTTCATTAATTAATAAGGGAATATGTGCTCTAAAATGCCTGGGGGTCGGGCTAGCCCCGGGGGATAATCTCTAACAATCATTGGGTTTACATCCCTTAAGTGAAAAAAAAAATCTCCTAATGACTAGGGTAGCTCTTGACGCTTGCATCCCTCCGCTTCGGAATATCTGTTTGAGTGTGCGGAGGGGAGACTTCCCTTTTCATCCTTCTGCCCGGCCCTTAGTAGGGTCATATCCTAGGCCATACTTGAAAGGAATATCTTTGAATTCCAGGGGTTCCCTCATGCCTTGGGAATCTGCCCCCAGTCGTTGGCCAGGATGGTAACCATGTTTCATCATCATGCGGGCTACCTTTGTGTTTTTGGGAAGTCTGTCTATGTTGGCAATTTCGAGCGCTTGAAAAGATATTTCAAGGGCTTCTTCAGTCGCATCCACATAAGGTTGGGTAGACGGTCCACTGATCAGGATATCGTATTCTGCTTGGACCGTGACCAGCTTGTTATCCACTATAAACTTGACTTTCTGGTGGAGCGTTGAAGGTACTACCTTAGCGTCATGAATCCAAGGGCTGCCGAGGAGACAACTGTATTGCCGAAGTAATATTCATTACATGGAAATCGACGTTGAAGATAGTGGGTCCAACTTGGATTGGCAAATTAACTTCTCCCACTACTTCTCGTTTTGATCCGTCGAAGGCTCGAATGATAGTGCTGCTTGGGCGCAGACGAGTTCCTTGGATAGTCAACTTGTCAAGTGTGCACTTGGGCATCACGTTCAAGGATGATCGGTTATCCACAAGAACTTTGGCGATGAGGTATTCCTTGCACTTGATGGAAATGTGCAAGGGCTTGTTGTGGTTTGATCCCTCGAGGGGGAGTTCTTCCTCTGTGAAGGTGAGGTGATCGCTTGCCATAATGTGACCGACGATCCTCTCAACCTTTTCTTGGGATATGGTGTGAGGTACATGCGCTTCGCTCAAGACCTTCATCAGGGCGTTTCTGTGCGGTTCCGAGATCATCATTAGAGATAATAGGGTTATCTTTGCAGGTGTATGATTGAGCTGGTCTATAATGGAATACTTGTTTTGCCTTATAAACTGGAGTAATTCCTCTGTCTCCTCCTTGGATTCTTTATTTTCTTTTTCTTCTGTCTTTTTATTTTTTTCCTTTATTCCTGGGGACGTCTTCTTGTAAGTCCTTGGGGGAGTAGACTCTTCCACTTCTAGTCATGCCCCCAATGCCGACTATTTTCGAGATATCCTCCTTTATTGGTGAAGATTCTCCATATCTCCACAGTAGAACTTTATTTGACTTGTAGGGGAAAGGACGTGGCATAAATAGTCACATTGGTGTCCTTGCCCCCTCTTCCTTATTATTTTTGAGGACCAACGGTCGAGGCTTATCGTCCTCTTATGGCGGGTCAACCGTTGGGGAAAGCTTGATTAGGAGTGACTTTCTCTCCATTCTTCTGATTTGGAAGACATGTCAGTTAATCCTTCCTTTTTATTATCTTATTTATTAAGAGTGAAGGAGGGGAAATTAAATATGCTAATGAAAGATATGCATGCAAGTAGACAATTGTTGAATAAAGAAAAAATTCATTTATCCGTAGAAGGTGTACATTCCCCTATTCCATACTACGAAGCAACTTTTGACAGAAACGGAAAAGCCTAAAGAAACCCACAGGCAGGTCTTGATCTCTATGTAATTCCCTTTCGGCTTCCAGGACATGACGAGCGAGTGCTTCGCTTTGCTTCTGGACCGCCTGACTCATTTCTTCAGTGTACTTTTGAGCCTCTTTGATCTTCGCCTCTTGATGGACGACAAAGGCTTGCAGTTCATCGAGTTTTGCAAGGGCTCGGTCCTTTTCTTGTAGTACTTGGCTGTACTGAGCTAGTCCGTCTCTTTCTTTGCAGCGTAGCTCAGCGAGACTTTTGTTGAGTCTCCGATTGGCCTCTCGCTCTTGGCGTATTTCTGACCGAGTCCTTGTGAGGTCTTGTAACAAGTCCTTGATCGTCTGAGCCTGGTTTGCTGATTCGGCCTCAAGGCGTGCTGATTTGGCGGTTATTTCTTGAAGTTGGCTATCCGAGCTAGTTCTAGCAGCTTTGGATGCTCAGATAGCTTGTTCATTAGAGTCAGCACACTGATCCGAGCTGGTTCTATTTCATGATCCTTTTTCTTGCATTGCCTTTGCAGACCATCTATGGTGAGGATAGATTCTTGTTCTCTTTCCTCAAGGGCCCTCATCTGGGCTCCCATGATTTCTATCCTCTAGGTCAAAGCGTCGACTTGAGCTTGCAGCTTTTCACTATTGGCGCATGTAATGAGTGAGGTGGATGGTTGTGACATCCCTCTTCTTCTTCTTCTCCACACCTCATAGTCACTGGAGATTGCTACTCGAGCTTTTCCTAGCTCTCTATCTCCCATAAAGACTGGTTTCTCCCATGCTCTTCTCACGGCTAGTGAGTTAGCAATTGTGCATGGGTCTCCGAAGAAACACAGTCCTCCAAGCTCCCCTCAGAAAATTGTAGTTTGAGTCCTCATGAGTTGTCTCATAGCTACTCTAGGTGAATAGGCTATCCAACCCCTGAGGCCTATCAAGGGTACGTTTGGATAATCACCACATCTGATGCGGACTGGACCGGGTCGGAACCAAGGGCAGACCCAAGATAAATGGTTGTCGTCCCATTGTTCCAACTCATCCTTCCATTCTGAGGTTAAGCGTCGGTGGAGAGGGATTTTGGAGAAGCTCCTCAAAGGGTCGGGGAACATCCCCATATGACTAGAGGCATAAAAATGTGTGATGCCCCATGTAGACCCCTAATTTTGCCCAGCCTCTCAATAAAGGCCAAAAATACTTCCTATTTGAAGATAAAGCTTCGATGGACATCCAACGACATCAAACGATTTCCGAATAAGGAAAGGAAAGCTTCCCGGGGGTCTCAGAACACAAAATCTGGCCATAATAGTCGAGATGGCCGTCCGAGAAGTCGGGATGGCCGTCCCAGCAAGCCCAGACGGTCGTCCCACATGCCAGACGGCCGTCCCAACCAGTTTTGCCTCTTGGGACAGGCGTCGCAACTCCCAGACGGCCGTCCCAGCCTCCCCAGACGCCCATCCTGGTTTTCCAAGCCCCAGACGGTCGTCCCAAAGTGCCAGGCTGCGAAAACTATAAATAGAAAGCTCATTTGCCACTTTTTCACACTCCAGACACTTGTCTTCTCTCCCTACTTCGAATGAACTCTCCGATTGCCTTAAAAAGGTAACAATCAGTTAAGGAATTGTATTCCAGCATTCGATTCTTCTTTAAAATTTAGTCGAGTCGATATTGTATTCGGGGAGGAGAGTCTTTGTAGAGCGGAGGATTGCCAAAACGCATCCTCACAGTTAAAGATTTGCAATACAAAGCTTGCTACGGAGGTTCTTTTCACTTCTCTTCTCCTTTATTTCTTTATTTATTGCTTTATGTATGCAATATAAAATAAAATCATGTAGATAGCCATTTTTTAATATTATGCAATAAAATAGGGTAATAGTGTAATTTCTCATAATCTTTACTCAATGAATGAATCCGTTATAGGGAACCCGAAAGGGGCGTTGTGGGGTGCTAACACCTTCCCCACACGTAACTAACTCCCTTACCCAACTCTAGTTATAATGGCCAAGTTTGGTTTTTATTAAAATCAACGCCTTTTTATCCTTTTCCAATGTTTACGGTCAAAACATTGGTGGCGACTCCATAAGAATCCCTTTTCGAAAACCTTGCTTTTATTAGAGGATAGTTCAGTTGTTGTGCACCTCGGAAGCAATGAGCATATTTTAACATAAAAACGCGAGTCTAAACCATCTTTTCGCGACCACTTGCATAAATGTTCGAGATGTCCCTAAACATCGGAATGGACGGCGACGAGAGATGGCGACTCCACTGGGGAAACTAGAGAGTTGATCCCATTTAGTGACGGATAAATTCAAACTAAGTAAAGATTTGAAATTATGTCTTTACCCTTTTCCGTATGTTTTATTTTATGGCTTTAATAACTGTTGTATGATTATTTTCTGCAAAATGTCTGAAATATAAACTATACACAAAAATCCTTGCACACTACAGTCCCTCTATACCCGGGGGCAAGAGTGAATACCTATAGGGAGTGCGTGGCAGATACGACTGGCTTGTTAGCACACGGGGCTACAACCGTTGTCGGAAACTACCAACTCAAGGTGATAACTCTCTTCTTTTGGTCCAAGGATGTCGACACGGAGTTCTGTGCATGACCTGAGGACTGAGAGATTGAGAGGTCCCTATAATGGGGGCACCTTGGGGATCTTTGGCCTTGGTGAGAACAGTTTAGAACCACCTAAACCAAGCACGTTTCTGTAGGAAAACCCCACCTCGAAATAAGAGTGGCTCTACTCGTGGATGAATGAATTTTGTGTGCATTCGTTTGTTGCATTTGTATTGATGCATTAGCATAGGGTAATCATATAACAGACAAAAATAGTGAAAAACCCTAAAAAACCATAAAAGTGATAAGAATAAACCAACTTTATCTCGGACAGTCTTCAGTTAAGTTAGCCTGGTTTCAGGTTCTTTGTAAGCTAAGTAGCCACGTTGACCAACAAAAGAGATAAAGGGTTATAAAAAATATAAAAACGATTAAAACCCATAAAAATGCCTTCTTACAATAAAAAGATTCTTGGCAAAGTCGTATCATTCATACCACATCATCCAATAAGTGGTAAAACTAAGAGAGAAAATAAATGCATTAAGAAAAGTATGCATAAACATCATCATAATAAAATTTCTCATACATAAACACATTCATTCTAGGATGTATCAGATATCCTTAGACAATAGCGAAAGAGACCCAAGTGCGTTTATAATCTTCCTAGAAGAGATAAGTGCACTAAGGTATGATGGTAACCTTTAAAAAAAGAAGCTATCACACTGAGGTGGGTATGGTATCCCTTAAGCATAGGCTTTTAACAGGATACTAAAACTATTGTCTAAGACATATCTATCCCACACTAATCATTTGAAATAAAGAACTATAATAAAAATCTTTAAAATCATTTAGAAAGTGGCTGGTATTCTCTCTATCCGCACTCGAGCTCAAAAAGCCAAAAGGATGGAGTAATTAGAAGAGCAAAATCTCAAACTCACCACCGAGATTAACTCTCTAAGGGAACAAATGGCACAAATGATGGCAATAATGCGTCAACAACATCTCCACAAAGAGGGTCCTCACAGTGAACATGCCTCCCACCATGAGGAAGAAGAGGAACCCATCTTTGAGCATGAATAGGGAGTTCATGTCTAGTCTGGCAAGAGGGCAGTACACATCAATACTCCTGAGGTTTCCAAGCAACAGATTACTGCCCTCGAAGAGAGATTAAGGGCCATGGAGGGACATGATTTCGATATTAAAGAAGCGGCTGACATGTGCCTCGTGAAGAACATTCAATTTCCCCCCAAGTTCAAGGTTCCAAATTTCCCAAAATACAGGGGAAAGACCTGTTCCAAGAGCCACCTTACAATGTATTGTCGTAAGATGACTCCATATGCCAATAATGAGAAACTCCTAATTCACTGCTTTCAAGAAAGCTTGGCCGATTCGGCCTTGAGCTGGTATATGCAGTTGGAAGGGGGACAAGTCCAAGCCTGGAGACAACTGGCAGATGCATTTCTTCGCCGTTACAAGTACAACATCGATCTGACTCCAGATAGGTCAGATCTACAAGCACTGAATAAAAGAAACAACGAACCCTTCAAGGCATATGCTCAGCGTTGGAGGGAATTAGCAGCCCAAGTAGAACCTCCTCTATCCGACAAAGAAACCATATCCATATTCATCAATTCGTTGACGGACCCCTATTATGATAAGATGATAGGGAACACATCAACCCTTTTCGCAGATGTGGTAACCATCGGTGAAAGAATAGAGCAAGGACTGAAGAGCAGAAGGATTGCACAATCTTCCTTTCTAACGCATCATTCAACAAGTCCTTTGGCCAAAAGAAGGAAGGAAGTGTAAGTGCCATCAACCTTGCTACTCCTTCTCCCTCTTCGCCACCAGCTGGGCAGTCACGCAGACAAGAGAAGAAATTCACCCCCATTCCAACCTCTTATGGGAGTCTGCTGCCAAAGCTGTTATAGGCCAAGCTCCTAACACGTATCCCTCTGAAGAAGAAAGATCCACCTTACCCCGGTTGGTACAAGCTCAACGAAAAATGTGATTACCACTCAAGTGCTCCTGGGCATTTCGTGGAAGATTGCATCAACTTAAAATATAGGGTTCAAGATTTATTGAATGCCGGGTGGATTACTTTTAATGCTTCCGACCCTTAGGTGGACGACACGTCTCTGTCTCAACTGGAATGACGGGGAAGACCAGCTGATTAGGGCTCCTCATTAAAAAAAAATATAAATAAATAAAAAGTATAAATAAAAAAATAACAAAAAATGCTTCTGATGCATCTCTCGCGGTCTCTGCCTATGGCCGCGAGATCTTTTGATAAAAGGGGATCTGTATATATTTCTCTTTTCATCAATACAATGAGGCATTTTTCATAATATTCATATTCTTCTCATTCTTTTCTCTCTCATTCCAAAATAATTAAATAAAATCTAAACCCAAATAAGGACCATATAAACAGTCATGTCTGTGATTGAAAACTCTCTGCGGAATCTGAAAACCGAAGGCGAATGGATTGAGTCAGACAGTGAGAAGGGGACCATTTCCCCAGACATGCAAAGACTATTGAAAAATAAGCTCAATTGATACAGCCCCATCAGGAAAAAACTTAGGCCATCGATTTGGGACAAAGAGATAATAAGAAAGAAGAAAATATCAGTACCCAAATTGATAATATCAGGGAAGGGGCAATAATACCTTTGCATTTATTCATGCTTCGTCCTTTCCCTTATACATCGGATAAAGTTGTACTGTGGATATGCACAGAAGAATTATCCGTCAATGAAGATATCTCCAATATAGCCGGCATTGGGGGCATGACAAGAAGCAAAAGAATTTATTCACCCAAGGAGCTACAAGATAATGCTCCTAAAAACAAAGGAAAAATAAAGAAACCGAAGAGGAAAAGGAAAAAGAATCCAAGGGGAAGATTAAGTAGACCTTGGATTCATGGTGCTAGGGCAGTTTCTTCAACGCTCCACCGAAAAATCAAATTCGTGGTAGACAACAAGTTGATCATGGTTCAAGCTAAAGACTACATTCGAATAAGTGAGTCGTCCACCATACCTTAAAAGGATGCGGCTGAAGAGGACATTTGAAAACATGGAAAGACTTCCTAGTAATATGAAAGTGGCCCATATAATGAAGAGATATGGATACAGCCCAGGACAAGGGCTTGGAAAGAATGCTCAAGGAATAAGAGAGCCACCAGATTTTAAGGATAACCCTTTAAAGAACAACCCTACAAAAGATCAAGCCATATGAGGAAAAGGGAAGTCTCCCCTCCGTACCTTAAAGACGATCTTGCGAAAGGGAGGAATATTAGCAATGTAGACCCCTAATTTTGCCCGGTCTCTCAATAAAGGCTGAGAAGATCTCATATGACAAGACAAAGCTCACTCGACCTCTCAATAATAAAAGCTAAAGAGACTTCCTACAAAGACAAAGCTCGTCTGACATCTCAATAAAGGCCAAGAAGACTTCCTATATGAAGATAAAGCTTTAACGGGCATTTATCGGCATCAAACGACGTCCGAATACATAAAGGAAAGCTTCCCAGGGGTCCCAGAACACGAAAGCTGGCCAAAACAGGTCGAGACGGCCGTCCCAAGGTCGAGACGGCCGTCCCAACCTTCCCTGGCCAAGTGGGACGGCCGTCCCAAGTGGGACTACCAGTCCCAGCTCCCCAGGGCGTCCCAGCCTTTGTAAAACATGCAGTTGGGACGGCCGTCCCAACCCAGACGTGCGTCCCAAGTGTGCAGGCAGCAAAAACTATAAATTGGAAGCTCATTTGGCACTGTTTCACACACCAGACAACTCCTAGTACTTGTCTATCCTCTACCCTCTTCGAATGAACTCTCTAATTGCCTTGATAAGGTAACAATCAGTTAAGGAATCATATTCTAGCATTCGATTCTTCTGTAAAATCGAGTCGAGTCGATCTTGTATTTGGAGAGGAGAGTCTTTGTAGAGTGAAGGATTGCCAAAATGCATCCTTGCGATCAAAGATTTGCAATATAAAGCTTGCTACGGAGGTTCTGTTCAATTCTCTTCTCCTTTACTGCTCTATTTATTGCTTTTTGTATGTAATGTTAACTAAAATCATGTAGATAGCCATTTTTAACATTATGCAATAAAATAGGGTAATAGCGTAATTTCTCATAATCTTTACTCAAATGAATTAATCCGTCATAGGGAACCCGAAAGGGGCGTTGTGGGGTGCTAACACCTTCCCCACACGTAACTAACTCCCTTACCTAACTCTGGTTATAATGGCCAAGTTTGGTTTTTAATAAAATCAACGCCTTTTATCCTTTTCTAATGTTTATGGTCAAAACATTGGTGGCGACTCCAAAAGAACCCCTTTTCGAAAACCTTGCTTTTATTAGAGGATAGTTCAGTTGTTGAGCACCTCGGAAGCAATGAACATAATTTTAACAAAAAATGCGAGTTTAAACCATCTTTTCGCGACCGCTCGCATAAACGTTCGAGATGTCCCTGGACGTCGTAACGGACGGCGGCGACAGATGGCGACTTCACTGGGGAAGCTGGAGAGTTGATCCCATTTAGTGACGGATAAATTCAAACTAAGTAAAGATTTGAAATTATGCCTTTACCCTCTTCCGTATGTTTTATTGTATGGCTTTAATAAATTGTTGTATGATTATTTTCTGCAAAATTGTCTGAAATATAAATTGCACACAAAACCCTTGCACACAACAGTCCCTCTATACCCGGGGGCAAGAGTGAATACCTATAGGGAGTGGGTGGCAGATACGACCGACTTGTTGGCACACGGGGCTACAACCATTGTCGGAAACCACCAACTCAAGGTGATAACTCTCTTCTTTTGGTCTAAGGATGTCGACACGGAGTTCTGTGCATGACCCGAGGACTGAAATATTGATAGGTCCCTATAATGGGGGAACCTTAGGGACCTTTGGCCTTGGTGAGAACAGTGTAGAACCACCTAAACCAAGCACGTTTCTGCAGGAAAACCCTACCTCATGATTAAATAAGCGTGGCTCTGCTCGTGGGTGAATGAATTGTATGTGCATTCGTTTGCTGCATTTGTATTGAGGCATTAGCATAGGGTAATCATATAACAAACAAAAAATGAAAAACCCTAAAAATCAAAAAGTGATAAGATAATCACCTTTATCTCAGACAGTCTTCAGTTAAGCTAGCCTGGTGTAGACCCCAAATCTTGCCCGACCTCAGAATAAAGTCAGAAAGCTTCCTATTTGAAGACGGCCGAAGCCTAACAAGCCATTAGCAGAGACTATTAGGCCCCCGTACTAAGATAGGAAGGTTTTTTTGGCCCGAAAATAAAGTTTCTCGCCCTGAAGGGACGAGACCGCCGTCTGGGAATACCAGACCGCCGTCTCCTTTCAACGCCAGGACGAGACCGCCGTCTCGATTTTCCAGATGGCGGTCTCGTCACTCGCAAATTCGAGACGGCGGTCTGGGTTTTCCAGACGACGGTCTCGATTCCTGCCAAGTCGAGATGGCGGTCTAGATTTTCCAGACGGCGGTCTCGACCCGCTGCCAAGTCAAGACGGCGGTCTGGACTTTCCAGACGGCGGTCTCGACCCTGTCAGTGGAGACGGCGGTCTCGACCTGTCAGGCGCGAAAAACTATAAATAGGGGCGTCATTTCTCCCTTTTGGACACACCCAGCAGCAAGAGCTCTCCCTTCTCTCTAGAATTTCTCTCTCTAAGAATCCCTTTGAGGCATTTTCAGAGTTTCTGAGTGTCTCTAGGCATACACAGAGTGTTCTAAATCTTCTTTAGAATCCCTCCGAGGCATTTCCGGAGTTTCTGAGAGTTGTAGAGTGAAGGGTTGCCAAAACGCACCCTCTCTTTTTAATATATAAAGCTTTCTTTGGAGGTGCATATCCTCACTCTCTATTTTTTACTGCTATTTAAATTACGCAATAAAAGCTAGGGTCATGTAGTCATATATTTAAATTCCGCATAATAAAAGGGTAAAAGCGCTATTTTCCAGTTTAATTATTTATTCAAATTAGCCAGCCTATCATAGGGAACCCGAAAAGGGCGTCGTAAAGGAACTAACACTTCCTTTACACGTAACTAACTCCCTTACCCAACTCTGGTTCTAATGACCAAAGTTGGTTTTCGAAAACCAACGCCTTTTTAAACCCCTTTTCCGATGTTTATGGTAAAAATATCGGTGGCGACTCCATAGAACCCAACTAAATAAATCCCTGGGTTAGCCCGGTTATCGGACAACTCAGGGATACTTTTGAAAACCTCGCCCCTAGGTTAGCCCGGTTATCGGACAACCTAAAGGCGTTGTAACCACCAATAAAAAACGCGAAAATCAAAGAAGAGTCGAAAAACCATCGCGTCGCTCCGACCGCACCCCCTATCCTCGGGGAGGCGGCGACAGATGGCGACTCCGCTGGGGAAGCCTAGAGAGTTGATCCCATTTAGTGATGGGCTGGCTTAAAAATAATTAAACCAAGAAAATAGCGCTTTTACCCTACCTTGTATTATAACATGCTTTATTGTTTGGCTTTCAAATAACTGTTGCTTGTTTATACTTACGCAATTGATTGAAATATAAATTGCACACAAAACCCTTGCACACTACGAGTTCCCTCTATACCCGGGGCAAGTGAGATAACCATAGGGAGTGGGTGGCGGGTACGGTTCGACTGCGGTTAGGGCCTTGTGCCCACCGGTGTGATCGGAAACCACCACTCAAGGTGATAACCTTCCTCTTTTGGCAACAAGACCGACTACGGCCTTAGTGCCGAGCATGGTTGGACGGCTGGAGAGTGGGGACCCTATAATGGGGGCACCTTGGGGGCCTTAGCCTGGTGAGAACAGTTAGAACCTACCCTAACCAATGCACCTTTCTGCAAGAAAACCCTACCTCGTGATAAAAACGAAGTCTCGCCTATTCGGGGATGATCGAATTGTGTGTGTGCATATGATTGTTGCATTTGTATGTTGCATAGCATAAACAAACAACAGAACAAAATCACAAAAATATTTCACAAATAAACACCCTTATCTCGGACAGTCTGCCTTTTAGCTAGCCTGGTTTCAGGTTCTGTGTAAGCTAAGTAGCCACGCAGTTCCGACAGAAGAGATAAGGGACGCTAAATATTCTTTTGCATAAAGCCACATTTTATCTCGGACAGTCTGCCTTTTAGCTAGCCTGGTTTCAGGTTCTTTGCAAGCTAAGTAGCCACGCAGTTCCAACAGAAGAGATAAAAGGCTATAAAATAAACAAATAAAAATAAAATAAAAAACCATTTTTTCAAAATTCACGAATAAGACCTGATCCAAAAATATTGCATTCATAAAACATTCATATAGATAGTTTATTCTTTCAAAAGATACGCAAATACCATACATCATGTAGAAAAACATGATAAAATAGCAAAATAAACACTCACATACATTCAATAAACATCATCTTCATCAAATCATACATTTTGGTTTTAGAAAATGGAGGGGACAAGTAGACAAGTGGGGAAGGTGGACATTCTCCGAAGCCATACTGAGAAGCTAGAGCGGCTTAGTGCAACGATGCCACCGGAGGTCCGCGCTGATTTTGAAAAGTCCTATGGACGAATTCCGGACCTCCTAAAGATCGGTGTCGATCAAGTCTTCCTCGAGGTACTGATTCACTTTTGGAACTCCGGTCTGCGGTGCTTTGAATTTCCGCGAGTTCGACATGGTGCCCACTTTAGAGGAGTATGAAACAATGTTGAAATGGCCCAAGTCGTCGGGGTCCATATCCGTCATGAGGCGTATACTCCTGCAGCACCAGTCGCTGCCCTTATCCATCTACCGTACCGACAAAGTACCCTGATAGGAAGAGGGAACACCCAGGGATGGAGAGTATCAATGTTAGAAGACCACCTGTCTTACCTGGCTGAGAGGGCAGAGTGGGTTGCCTTCAACAAGACCCTGTCATTATTAATCTTCGGAACAATCCTGTTCCCCTTCCATCTCGACACGATCGATCAAGCCGTCATGGACGCTTTCTTCGCTTGGGACGTGAACTCGAAGAGTCCCCTGCCTGCTATTCTTGCCGACACCTTGCTATCGGTGGATTTCTGCCATCAAAAGCAAGGGAGAACACTCCGCTGCTGCTCTTCATTACTTTATGTGTGGAGCATCACGCACCTTTACGCCTCCAGTCACATGGGGATATTCCCCGACCCCTTGAGAAGCTTCTCCAAAATCCCCCTCCAACGACGCCTGACTGTGGAATGGAGGGATGAGTTAGAACAAAAGGACGCCAACAACATATCTTGGGTCTGCCCTTGGTTCCGACCCGGCCCAGTTCTCATCAGATGTGGGAGCTACCCGAATGTACCCTTGATAGGACTCAGGGGTTGCATAGCCTACTCACCTAGAGTAGCTATGAGGCAACTCATGAGGACTCAAACTACTATCTCCCGAGGGGAACTCGGAGGGCTGTGCTTCTTTGGAGACCCGTGCACAATGGCCAACTCACTGACCGTGAGGAAAGCATGGGAGAAGCCAGTCTACATGGGAGACAGAGAGCTAGGAAAAGCTCGGGTGACTGTCACCAGTGACTATGAGGCATGGAGGAGAAGAAGAGAAATGGCTCGACCATCCACCACACCTGCGCCAATCGCCAACAACGAAGAGCTGCAGACACAAGTCAATGCCTTGACCCAGAGGGTAGAAATAATGGGAGCCCATATACGGGCCCTTGAGGAAAAGGAACAAGCCTCTATCCTCACGATTGACGGTCTGCAGAGGCAAGGCAAGAAAAAGGATCATGAAATAGAACGCCTCAAGGACCAATGTGTTGACGCTAACGAACAAGCTATCCGAGCATCCAAATCTGCCAGAACCAGCTCGGATAGCCAACTACAAGAGATAACCGCCAGATCAGCACACCTTGAGGCGGAATCAGCTCAGCAGGCTCAAACGATCAAGGAATTGTCAGAACAACTCCTCCAGGCTCGACTAGATCTCCGCCAAGAGTGAGAGAACAACAGAAAACTCAGCCGAGGTCTCTATGAGCTACGCATTAAAGAGAAAAGCGGGCTAGCTCAATATGACCAAGTGCTACAAGAAAAGGACCGAGCTGTTGCCAGGCACGATGAACTAGAAGCCTTGGTCATACATCAAGAGGCAAAGATCAAAGAGGCTCAACAGTACAGCGAAGAAATGAGCCAAGCGATCCACAAGCAAAGTGAAGCGCTCGCTCACCATGTCCGGGAAGCCGAGAGAGAATTACAAAGAAAACAAGACCCGCCTGTGAGTTTCTTTAGGCTTTTCCGTTTTTGCCAAAAGACGCTTCGTAGTATGGAATAGGAGAATGTACACCTTCCGATGAATTAATGAAATCTTTTTCTTATTCAACACTTGCATACATGAACATACATTTGCATATTTAATTTCCTCTCCTTCACACTTAATAAATAAGATAATAAAAAGGAAGGATTAACTAACACGTCTTCCAACTCAGAAGAATGGAGAGAAAGCCACTCCTAATAAAGCTCACCCCAACGGTCGAATCACCACAAGAGGGAAATAAACCTCGGCCGTTGGTCCTCAAGAATAAAGAAGAGGGGGCAAGGACGCCAGTGCGACTATTTATGCCACGTCCTTTCCCCTACGAGTCAAATAAAGCTATACCGTGGAGATATGGGGAATCTTCACCAATAAAGGAAGAAATAACAAACATAGTCAGCATTGGGGGCACAACTAGAAGTGGAAGAATCTACTCCCCCAAGGACACACAAGAAAATGTCCTTCAAAATAAAGGAAAAAATAAAAAGACCGAAGAAGAAAAAGAAAATAAAGAATCCAAGGAGGAGACAGAGGAATTACTCCAGTTTATAAGACAAAGTGAGTATTCCATTATAGACCAGCTCAATCGCACACCTGCAAAGATCACGTTGCTATCTTTGATAATGAGCTCGGAACCGCACCGGAACGCCCTGCTGAAGGTCTTGAGCGAGGCGCATGTACCCCATACAATATCCCAAGAAAAGGTTGAGAGGATCGTCGGTCACATCACGGCAAACGATCACCTCACCTTCACAGAGGAAGAGCTCCCTCTCGAAGGGTCAAAGCACAACAAGCCCTTGCACATCTCAGTCAAGTGCAAGGAATACCTCATTGCCAAAGTTCTTGTGGATAACGGGTCGTCCCTGAACGTGATGCCCAAGTGCACACTGGAAAAGTTGACCATCCAAGGAACCCGTCTGCGCCCAAGCAGCACCATCGTTCGAGCCTTCGACGGGTCAAAACGAGAAGTAGTGGGAGAGATCAATTTGCCAAGCTAAGTGGGACCCACTATCTTTAACGTTGATTTCCATGTAATGGACATTACTCCAGCATACAATTGTCTCCTCGGCAGGCCTTGGATTCATGACGCTAAGGCAGTACCTTCAACGCTCCACCAGAAAGTCAAGTTCGTAGTGGATGACAAGCTAGTCACGGTTCAAGCAGAAGATGATATCCTGATCAGTGGACCGTCCACCCAACCTTATGTGGATGCGGCTGAAGAGGCTCTTGAAACATCTTTTCAAGCGCTTGAAATTGCCAGTATAGAGCGACTTCCCAGAAATATGAAGGTAGCCCGCATGATGTTGAAGCATGGCTACCATCCCGGCCAAGGACTGGGGGCAGACTCCCAAGGAATGAGGGAACCCCCGGAATTCAAAGACAATCCTTACAAGTATGGCCTAGGATATAACCCTTCCAAGGGCCGAACGGGAAAAGCAAAAGGGAAGTCCCCCCTCCGCACACTCAAGCAGATTTTCCGAAGTGGAGGAGTGCAAGCGTCAAGAGCCACTCTAGTCATTAGGAAATCTTTTTCTTTGTTTAAGGGATGTAAACCCCATGATTGTTAGAGATTATCCCCCGGGGCGAGCCCGACCCCCGGGCATTTCAGGGCACATATTCCCTTATTAATTAATAAAGAATGATTCTTTCTACCTGCTTCTCTTCTTTCTACTTCTGCCTAGACCACATAAATAACCCTGTCTAAGTAAACAAAAAAAGAAAAGAAGAATAAGAAGCGCTTCCAAATAATCAAACCTTCATCATTGCTATCATCATCAAGTTAGCTGATTAGAAGCACATAAAAACGAAAACTTCACCTAAGCCATGAAGGAAGTCACGCTTCGCCAATACTGTGAACAAAAAAATAAATACAAATAAAAACAACAAAGAAAAAGCCCAGAGAAGCCAAAGGCCAAAGAAAAGGGCAAAATTACCCGGTAGGAAACCCACTAAGGGGGCTACGCAAAAGATAGGGTCAACCCGGTAGGATACCCGAACAACAATAAAGGGTAGCCTAGGCAAAAGTTAGGGTTACAAATAAAGGTCCACTAGGATTCCTCCAAAATTTTACAAGAGAGAACCTAGACAAAAGTTAGGGCCAACACAAGTATCCTAGTTCGAAAACCCAAAGGGCGATCTAGGGAAATCAGCTAGCCATTTAAAAAGCAATGGAAATAAAACCTGAGAGCGCAGATACAAAAAAAGAAAGAGGAAAATGTTTGCTTAGACAAAGCTTAAACACCCAGGCTTAACCCTAGCCGGCCATTCTTACAAATCCTCTTATCAATAAAAATCAATCTTCTAAAACACAAACCATTGATTTTTACCCCCTTTTTTGCTTCTTTTCTCTTGACCCTCACAACAATATTCTAATAATTAATTTGGGAATATGGAGGCGTATAGTCAACAAGAGGATTGAAATCCCTAAAACAAGGAAAAAGGGACACTACATGACAAAGAGTGCTCTACAAAAAAGAAAAAGAAAAGAGAAAGAAAAAAACTACTCTTCGGTCACAAGAAGTCCGGTATGGTACAACATGTACAAAGGCACAGATCAGGAGGCACTCGGCGCTACAAAGACGCATTGGTTAAGTCCTTCTGAAATATTAAACAAGGTAAGCATTATAGGACATCAAACATGAAAACATTTGCATGCATAAAATGTTTTTGAACCAGGTCCTATTCCTTATGCAAAAAAAAAAAAAAAAAAAAATCAAAAAAATCAAAAAAAAAAAAAATCACCCGAAATTCGAGACCGCCTTCTGGGTTTTCCAGACCGCCGTCTCGTTTCGTTGACCAAACAAGACCGCCGTCTCGAGAAACCAGACCGCCGTCTCGACTTAGGTAAAGTCGAGACCGCCGTCTGGGTTATCGAGACCGCCGTCTCGATTTGTTGACCAAACGAGACCGCCGTCTCGACTTCCCAGACGGCGGTCTCGACCCAGAAAAAATTCTATATAAAGGGGGCGCGCTTGGGGGGTTTCCTCACAACTCTCCAAGCCTCCAAAGCCTCCAACACTCATATTTTGCTCTCCCAAGCCTTCCCTGCTCAAGATGTTCGGAAGAAGTGCCTCCAGGAAGCGAAGGGCCACTGCTGGGGCTAGCAGCTCGGCACCACCGCCACCCCCAGACCCTTCTCAACTTCAACCACAACACCAGGCCCGCCTGGACAACCTCCGAAACTACCAGTGGCACTCCCTGCTGACACTGGACTTCAACATCTTGGCTGAGTTCGGATGGGAGGAAGACGTCCGAGTGCACATTGATAACATCGGGTGGGGTTTTCTGCTACAGCCTCCACCCGTTCATGTGTACCCACAAGCGGTACTCGAGTTTCTGGCCTCGGTCTCCCTCATTGAGATCCTCTCCATGGCCTCAGGCATGCAGCCCACCAAAATGGTCAACTACTTTATGGGTGGGCAATACCACACTACCACTTTGAAAGAATTCAATGTTTCCATTGGATTCATCCGGCCCGAGGCAGCGTTAACTCGGGAGTACCGTGAGGCCATTTGCTCTAGGCCCACCAACCTCACCGCTGCTGAAATGTGGCATGAGCTCACTGGAGCCACCACATTTCCTTCATTGATGAGGGGGTCTGCACTCCCCCCACCACTTCGCATCTGCCACAAGCTGCTAGCAGGCACCATCCATGCAAGGAAAGAGAGTCAGGGGAAGATATCCCTCCCTGACCTCTTTGCCCTCTTTTGCATGCACCAGAGACGGCGCTGCAATCCTGGGTACTTCCTCCTGAGGGCCCTGAAAGACTTCGGGAGTAGATCCACAGGGGCCATCCTTGTGGCTCCCCTCATCACCCCTCTAGCAGAGAGAATGGGGTGCCCCGGCCGGGAGGAGCTGGCCCGCAATCTGCGACCCGAGCCCATCAACGGGCCAATGCTGGTCAGCATGGGGATGTTGATACGCCGGGGAAGTCAGTTCGCCCTGCATCTCACCCTGGACTTTGAGCTGGACCTCCAGGGAATAGTGGCGATGCAGGATGCGCCCACATCTCCCGGCTCCCAGCAGCAGCGGCAGCAGCAGCAGCAGCAGCGGCAGCAGCAGCAGCAACCACCACCATACACGGAGGACTTTGCCGACCTCCACCAACACATGGACGACCTAAGCCAACAGCTCGGCCAAATGGCGATATGGCAGGAGCAGCAGACCCAGTGGCGGCAGGACCAAGACGTTCGCCAACAAACCCTTCAAGAGGGCCAAAACGAGATCCACCAAGAGCAGCAGAGGATGCGGCAGGAGTGGGCGGCGTTCCAGGAGGATTACAACGACGAACTCCAGGAACAAATCGAATTCCGCTACCACATGTATAAACATTTCCCCCACCGCACTCCTTCTGATGATGATGACTCTTAGGGACTGTACTGGTTGAAAAATCGCTGTAATAAAATTTCCTATAATTAAATTTTATTTCCCGCATCCTTCGCCTTCTTTTGCAAAAGCCAGCATAACAAAGAAGCTTAAAAAAGAAAAAGGCACACGCTCAATAAAAAGCCAGAATCCAAAATCGCGAAAAAAGAGATGAAACTGCGAGAAAAAGGCAGGATTAACCAAACAAAATTTTGACTGTCAAGCAAAAGTCGAACAAAACAAAGAAAACCCGACCAACCAGCAAGGGTCGGATAACCAACACAAAAATCAAAAGCAAAAATCCCCAGCAACCAATGAAGCTGGATGAACAGCAAACCAGATTTCCGGCAACCCGGATGACCATTCCGGAAAGGTCCAACCACAATTACCAAAACACAGAAAGTTACTCCCCAGGGAAACGGCGCATGATCAGAATCAGTAAGCCGCCACCATCGCCAAAGGATCAGCTACCGCAAGAAGGGGCATCCAGAGGCACCAAACCAGGCGAGGGTTCGTACTCGTCAACCAAAGGATCAGCTACCGCAAGATGGGGCATCCGGAGGTCAAAACACCAGATGGGGGTGTAAACTCATCAGGCCTTACAAAAGGGGGCTTACTGGGCGGGGGTTAGTACTCGTCAAACCAGATGAGGGTTCGTACTCATCAGCCGAAGGATCAGCTACCGCGTCGAAGGAGCATCCGGAGGTCAAACACCAGATGGGGGTGTAAAACTCATCAGGCCTTACAAAAGGGGGCTTACCGGGCGGGGGTTAGTACTCGTCAAACCAGATGGGGGTTCGTACTCATCAGCCGAAGGGGTCAGCTACCGCGTCGAAGGAGCATCCCGGAAGCGCACAACACATCTCCCCAGAAGGTCATCCGCCGCAAAGACGGAGTATCCGAAGGGAAACCGGGCAAGAGGGTCAACTCCTTTACCCTCCAGTCGATCACCTTGGCACAAAAAGGCCAGCAGTCGACTGGTCGGGTAAAGGGGGGGCAGCTGTAGACCCCAAATCTTGCTCGGCCTCAGAATAAAGTCAGAAAGCTTCCAATTTGAAGACGGCCGAAGCCTAACAAGCCATTAGGAGAGACTATTAGGCCCCCGTACTAAGATAGGAAGGTTTTTTTGGCCCGAAAATAAAGTTTCTCGCCTTGAAGGGACGAGACCGCCGTCTGGGAATACCAGACCGCCGTCTCATTTCAACGCCAGGACGAGACCCCCATCTCGATTTTCCAGACAGCGGTCTCGTCACTCGCAAATTCGAGACGGCGGTCTGGGTTTTCCAGACGGTAGTCTCGATTCCTGCCAAGTCGAGACGGCGGTCTGGATTTTCCAGACGGCGGTCTCGACCCGCTGCTAAGTCAAGACGGCGGTCTGGACTTTCCAGACGGCGGTCTCGACCCTGTCAGCGGAGACGACGGTCTCGACCTGTCAGGCGCGAAAAACTATAAATAGGGGCGTCATTTCTCCCTTTTGGACACACCCAGCAGCAAGAGCTCTCCCTTCTCTCTAGAATTTCTCTCTCTAAGAATCCCTCTGAGGCATTTCCGGAGTTTCTGAGTGTCTCTAGGCATACACAGAGTGTTCTAAATCTTCTTTAGAATCCCTCCGAGGCATTTCCGGAGTTTCTGAGAGTTGTAGAGTGAAGGTTTGCCAAAACGCACCCTCTCTTTTTAATATATAAAGCTTGCTTTGGAGGTGCATATCCTCACTCTCTATTTTTTACTGCTATTTAAATTATGCAATAAAAGCTAGGGCCATGTAGTCATATATTTAAATTCCGCATAATAAAAGGGTAAAAGTGCTATTTTCCAGTTTAATTATTTATTCAAATTAGCCAGCCTATCATAGGGAACCCGAAAGGGGCGTCGTAAAGGAACTAACACTTCCTTTACACGTAACTAACTCCCTTACCCAACTCTGGTTCTAATGACCAAAGTTGGTTTTCGAAAACCAATGCCTTTTTAAACCCCTTTTCCGATGTTTATGGTAAAAATATCGGTGGCGACTCTATAGAACCCAACTAAATAAATCCCTGGGTTAGCCCGGTTATCGGACAACTCAGGGATACTTTTGAAAACCTCGCCCATAGGTTAGCCCGATTATCGGACAACCTAAAGGCATTGTAACCACCAATAAAAAACGCGAAAATCGAAGAAGAGTCGAAAAACCATCGCGTCGCTCCGACCGCACCCCCCGTCCTCGGGGAGGCGGCGACACCTGGTTTCAGGTTCTTTGTAAGCTAAGTAGCCACGTTGACCGACAGAAGAGATAAAGGGTCATAAAAAATATAAAAACAAATTAAAGCCATAAAAATGCCTTTATGAAATAAAAATCTTGATAAAGGTCTTATAATTCATACAACTTTTGTTCATAAAAATAAGAGAAGAAAATAGGACTCTCTTTATCAAAATCCATAAACATCCATATAGATAGTTTTCTTTTTAAGAAAAACCAAGTATTACCATGTATCATATTAGGAATAAAACATGATAATACTTAGAAAAACAAACACTTACATGCATGCATTTACAAGAACTCATCCTCATATCATGCATTTTCATTTCTTCTAGATAATGGAGGGATCCAGTAATAGACAGTTAAAGAAAGTGGAAATCCTTCTATGGCGTGTAGAGAAGTTAAGGCAGTTGAGTACATTTATGCCGCCGGAGGTCAGTGCCAATTTTGAGAAATCTTATGGAAGAATCCTTGACCTCCTGAGAATCAGCATCGATCCAATCTTTGTTAGAGCATTGGTCCACTTCTGGAATCCCGATCAACACTGCTTTGAGTTTTCGCAGTTTGACTTAGTACCAACCCTAGAAGAATATGAACTCATGGTTAGATGGCCTCAATCAATCGGGGTCTATGTCTACTCAGGAGTATATGTGGCCGTGAGTAAGGTTGCTACTATCATACGACTGCGTCCTCATCAATCCATTTTAGAGGGAAAAGGGAACATCCGAGGTTGGAAAATGTCCATAATAGAAGACCACTTAATCTCTTTGGCTGAAAAGAAAGATTGGTCTACCTTTAACAAAACTCTAGCATTGGCAATGTTCGGAATCATATTATTCCCATTTCATGTGAACGTTGTGGATCATGCTGCAATAGATGCATTCTTTGCCTGGGATGTGTACTCTAAGAGTCATATACCTGCAATTCTCGCCGATACCCTGCTTTCAGTAAATTTTTGCCGACAGAAACAGGGGAAAACACTTAGATGTTGCACTTCATTACTATATGTATGGGGCGTCACTCACTTCTACGCTTCAAGCCACATGGGCATATTCCCTGATCCTTTAAGAAGTTTTGCAAAAATTCCTCTTCAGCACCGTCAAGCTTTAGAATGGAAAACCGAGTTAGAAAATTGGAACATAGAGCATGTATCATGGGTTTGCCCTTGGTTCTGACCCGGTTATATTCTTATACGATGCGGAGATTACCTGAGCATACCACTACTAGGCCTCAGGGGTTGTATAGCTTACTCTCCTAAGATAGCTATGAGACAACTCATGAGAACCCAGACTGTGCCAACTCCAGAAGAGCTCAGAGGGCTGAGTCTATGCCATTATTCCCATAGCTTTGAAGAAGTATCCGCTATCCGGAAAGCATGGGAAAGACCAGTCTATATAGGGGATAAAGAACTTGGAAAAGTTCAGGTGTCTACATCCCATGAATATGAAGAATGGAGAAAAAGTAGAAGGATACCCCAACCATCTGCTACAATCAATACAACGTTAGTCAATGAAGAGCTACAATTGCAGGTCAATGCCTTAAATAAAAGGGTTGAAGTCATGGAAGCTCAGCTGAGGGCCTTCGAAGAAAAAGAGCAAGAAGCAACCCTTATAATAGATAGTCTAAAAAGGCAATGTAAAAAGAAGGACCATGAAATAGAGCGCCTTAAGAATGATTGTGCTGACTATCAAGAAGAGACTAAACAAGCATTGAAAATTCCAAGGCTTGAACAAGACAGTCTATTCTGGGACATGAATGATGAGATAACACATCTTGAGAGTGCGCTTGCGAAACAGGCAAAAACGATCAAGTTAATACAGGATGACCTAGCAAAAACTCGGTCAGAAGCACAAAAGTGGTGGGAAACCGCTGAAAAATACAGAGAAGACCTAGAGGAGCTACATGATAAAGAAAGAGATGGATTAGCTCAGTATGGTCAATTGCTTCGTGAAAGAGACCATGTAATAGAAAGGTCTGACCAACAGCAAGCCTTGATCGCGCATCAAGAAGAAAAGATAAAAGATGCTCGTCGATATAGTGAAGATATGAGCCAGGCGGTACATGAGCAAATCAAGACGCTCAGAAACCATGTAAGAACAGTTGAAGATGAATTACGAAGAAAGCCTAATTTACCTATAGGATTCTTCAAGCTTCTCCGTTTTTGTCAACACTTGCTTCAAAGCATTGTATAGAAGGATAAACACTTTCTAGTTGAAATAAAAAGTTTTTTTCCTTAAACTGTCTATTGCATTCATAAGTTGCATACATTCATACATCCCTCCTCATTTTAATAACAAAGATAATAAAAAGGAAGGATTAATTGATGTGCTTTCCACAAATCAGAATAAATGGAAAAGAAGCCTTTCATCATCAAAATCTCTACAACGGTCGATAGACCTAAAGATGATAATAAACAAGCCCCGTTGGTTATTCCAATCGATAAAAGGGAAGAAGCAATAACGCCTGTACGTTTATTCATGCCTCGTCCTTTCCCTTATTCATCAAATAAAGTTGTACCTTGGAGATATTCAGAAGAATCATCAGTTAATCAAGATATCTCCAACATAGCCGGTATTGGGGGCATGACGAGAAGCGGAAGAATATACTCCCCCAAGGAATTACAAGATAATATTCCTAAGGACAAAGTGAAAAATAAAGCCGAAGAAGAAAAATCCAAGGAGGAGACAGATGAGTTACTCCAGTACATAAGGCAAAGCGAGTACTCCATCATCGATCAACTCAATCGCACTCCTGCAAAGATAACCTTGTTATCACTCATAATGAGTTCAAAACCGCATCGAAACGCGCTGTTAAAGGTTTTGAATGAATCATTCGTTCCGCATGCAATATCCCAAGACAAGTTTGAAGGGATTATTGGTAATATTACAACCAATAATCATCTTACCTTCACCAATGAAGAACTCCCTTTGGAAGGGTCAAAACATAACAAGCCCTTGCATATCTCTGTCAAATGCAAGGAATATCTCATTTCCAAAGTTCTTGTGGATAATGGGTCATCCTTAAACATCATGCCTAAAAGCACACTCGACAAGATAACAGTGCAAGGAACCCACATGCGCCCGAGTAACACAGTTGTTCGAGCCTTTGACGGATCAAGACGAGAAGTAGTAGGAGAGATTAGCCTACCAATCCAAATTGGTCCTACTATTTTTAACATAGACTTCCACGTGATGGATATCACGCCAGCATATAGTTGTCTCCTTGGTAGACCTTGGATTCATAGTACTAAGGCAATACCTTCAACGCTCCACCAGAAAGTCAAATTTGTGACAAATGATAAACTCGTCACAGTTCAAGCTGAAGAAGACTTTCTAATCAGTAAACCGTCTGTCCAACCATATGTGGATGCGGCTGAAGAGACTCTTGAAACATCTTTTCAAGCGCTCGAAATTGCTAACATAGAAAGACTCCCCAGCAATACAAAGGTGGCCCATATAATGAAAAAATATGGATATCGCCCAGGACAGGGGCTCCGAAAGAATACTCAAGGAATAAAAGAGCCACTGGAGTTCAAAGATAACCCTTTAAAATATGGTTTAGGGTATGACCCCACGAAAGATCAAACCATATGGAAAACAGGGAAGTCTTATCCCTCGAAGACGATATTCCGAAAAGGAGGGATATTAGCGCAAAGGGTAGCATTAGTCATTAGGTGTCCTTCTTCCAATTCTAAAGGATGTAAACCTAGTGACTATTAGAGATCACTCCTCGGGGTAGGCCCGTCCCCCGAGCATCTCTAGGGCACACATTTCCCCGAAATTACAAAAGAATGTTATTTTTACTATCTGCTTCTTTTCTTGCTAAATATGTCTATACCCCATTTTTAATAAACAAGGTTTAGATAGACGTTTTGCTCCAAATGCGTCAGAACAATCAAAGCGTCATAAAGCAAAGTCAAATATGATTGATTAACTAGAAACACGGATAAAAATTATCTCAATAAAATCAAGTTTCAACAATGTTGTGCAAAAGAAAATATACATATACAAAAAAAGCAATGCCCGTCAAAGCCAAATGCCAAGACAAGAAAAAGGGCAAAATACCCGGCAGGAAACCCATAAAGGGGGCTGCACAAAAGTTAGGGTAAACCCAGCAGGAAACCCGAACAATAATAAAGGGTAGCCTGGGCAAAAGTTAGGGTTATAAAAGTCCGCTAGGTATTCCTAAAAAATAAATAAAAAGGGGAAACCTAGACAAAAGTTAGGACATAAGCACAACATCCTAGGCTGAAAACCCGAAAGGGCGGACTAGGGAAGTTAATCAATCACAAAAAGGCACCACAAATCAGTAAACAACGACGCCACATCATAAGAACAATACGTTTGTCTGAACTAGCCTAAAACACCGACCAACCCTGGCTAGCCATTCTTACAAAAAAACCTCTATTGCAAAAATGTCCCTCTAAAACACAAGCCTTTGTTGTAAATCCTTTTCTTTCTCTTCTCTTGACCATTTCACTATAAAGCATTCAAGTAATAAAGGGGAATGTGGAAACATAGTTATCAATAGGAAGGTTGAAATCCCTAAGGAAAGGAAGGAGGGCATTGATATGGCAGTTGCCCTACGAACAAAAGAATTGTTCTTCGGCTATACCAAGAAAGGTCCATGACGGCAAATCAGTACAGCTTAGCTTATTGATCAAGAGACAAGATGACATAAAGGCACAACAGCAAGAATGCGCCCAAAGTCAAAGCACATCAGTTAAAACTTTCGAAATATTAATTGAAATAGATCCTAGGATGCATATCATGAAGCATTACATGCATTAAAGCATAAATGAAGGGAATCCTATCTTCAGTTTCATCAAAAAAACACGAAAATTAACTCAAAAAAATCAAAAATCCACTCAAGAAGCTCGAGACAGTCGTCCCAAATCCCCAATTTCAGTTGAGACGCGCGTCCCAGGTGGGACGGCCGTCCCACTTCTCTGATGATAAACCATGAAGGGAAAATTCAATTGGGACGGCCGTCCCAAGTCTCCTGGCGTCCCCTATATGAGTTGTGCGCGGATTTGGCCTTTGGTACCCCATTCCAAGCATTCTATCTTGCTTCTCTTCCCTTTTTACACACTCCTAGCATTCTTAAGTGAGTACTACCTACAATGGAGCATGGAGAAGCCTCATCTAGGAGAAAACGCACTAGAAATCCTGCTAGAGGAACTCCTACTACTAGCACTCTACTAGCAGAATCACATCAACAGCGGCTGGCAAATATCCAACAATATTCCTGGTATCCTACACTGCGGCTGGATTTTGAAATCCTAGCTACATTTGGATGGGAACAAGATGTCAGAAGGTTCATCCACAACATAGGATGGGACTTTCTGCTCCGAGAGCCACCTACTCGGATCCACCGCACTGCTACACTAGAGTTTCTTGCCTCTGTCAACATGGTGGAAATGCCTTCTGCAATTCCCGGAGTGCCACCGACTCAGGCCATCTCCTACTGGATGGATGGAGCCTACCAGACCACTGTTCTGGATGACTTCAATGTCATAATGGGTTTCTACCAGCGAGCAGATACAAGAACACCAGAATATCGGTCTGCATATTTGGAAAAACCTGCTGCTCTCACCACCACTAGCATGTGGAGAGAGATCACTGGAGCACACACTCTGCCGTCGAACCTGAAGGGCGCAACTTTCTCTCCCCCGCTTCGCATATGCCACAAATTGCTAGCTGGGACCATACACAGCCGGAAGGAGAGCCAAGGGAAGGTAACACTGGCCGACCTCTTCATTGTCTACTGTATGCATCAAGGGTTGCGATGTAACCCAGGTTATGCCTTCCTAAAAGCCGTAAAAGATTACGGAACCCGCGGCTTAGCAGGAGCCATCATAATAGCTCCCTTTCTCACCCCTTTAGCGGAATATTGGGGATGTACCGACGGAGAAGATCTCCCAACTAGCCTCCGACCAGAGCCGATTAGCGGAGGAATGTTGGTTCATATGAACATCCTCAGTCGACAGGGATCAGGGTTTATCTTAAACCCCATTATCTTGATTTCGCTGGATATGCGCGATTTTGACATGCCTCAGGACATCCCTTCGACTATAGAATCACAGCAACAGTCATATGATCCGGACTTCGCCGGCTTGTACCGACGGATAGACGACGAGCACGCCTATATGGAAGGAGAGTTCCAATTCATACGCCAGCAGTTTAATCAGCTGACTATGAGGCAGGATAGGACGGACCGACAGATAGAGAATCTGGTCCAGACCCAGGCAAGGTTCCAGCGTCGCCTGCTCCGTCGCATACCTTCGCCAGCACCATCTGCCCATTCCAGTCCAGAGGCAGACGATTAGGAGATAGTTTCCTTTTTATTTTCTAGTAATTTGAAAATGTTTTGAATGTATCACAAAAAGAAAAGAAGTAATGAATAAACATTGTTATTTCTGTTTACATTCCAAAAGCCCACGTGTACAAAAATTATAAAATAAAAGGCACACGTGATAAAAAGCCAAATTTCAAATAACTCGCGATAAAGATTCAAATCGCGAAAGAAAAAGGCGAAATCAAAACCATTCCAGCAGAATAAAGAGCTTCAAGAAAACTAGCTCCAACCTTCTACACCAATAAAAGAAGGTACATCGAAAAGCCAACGGAAAGACTTGATCATCCCCAAGAGGATCCTTGCCTACTCCAGAGGCAAAACAAAAAAGATTACCTCATGACTCAGCTGTATCACCACATGAGTCATCAAGCACACTCATGCAAGAGTCTTCGCTACAATCCCCAAAGGAGAATAAGAACCACACAAGAATTCATCAAAGAAAATATGGAGTCAAATCCTCCATATCACCAGGGGGCAACAAAAAGAAAGAAAAAGAAAAACTTTCATTCCCCAATAGAGGCCACAACGAAAAAGGCCAAATAAAAAATCTCCAAGAAGAGTATATCAAGAAAAGTCTACAAAAAGACAAAAAGAGGAAAACAAAATTTTTTCCATCTTCCAGCTCAAATAAGAGCTTCACAAAGCCAGGAGCCAGGACTCCATCATCAAATTTAGATCCCCAGGAAACCGACAGACTCCTCGGTAAATCCCAAAAAAGAAAAAGAAGAAAAACTCTTCATTCCGCTCAATAAAGAGCCTCACAAAAGTCAGGAGCCAAGACTCCATCATAAGAAATCAAATCAAGGATTATATCCCCCAAGAAAAGAAAATTCCCCAGGGATCGCAAAGAAAAAGAAAATTCCCTAGGGATCGCAAAGAAAAAGAAAAGAGAAAAAAGATATCTTTTCATCCAAAGAAAAAGCCAATGTGCATAAAAAGGCGCACATATGTAAAAACCAAATCGCGAAAAAGAGATACAAATCGCGAGAAAAAGATAAAAACCCATTCCCCAGTCGGAATAAGAGCATAGGCAAAGCCAGCTCAAACAACAGTGTCCAATAAGGAGTCAAAAACTCCATTCCTCCCTAGGGGGCAATTCAAAATAGATCCCCAGAAGACGATCAAATCCCTGGTGGATTACCAAAAAGAAAAATCCCCAGCAAGCCTACCAGCAAAGGCAAAATACAAAATTTATATCCTCAGGGAGTTAATCATCTGGAAAACCCAATATGAATATTCCCCAGCGAAGTGCAAAGCCTTCACTCCCGAGAAAGCCTCTGCCAAAGGCAAGCAAAAACCAATATCCCCAAGAAATGGGAAATCAACCTATGCAAGAGGCAATACGAGCATAAAGCTTTCAATAAAGCATATTCCTACTCAGAGGTATTTTCAAGAGCAAATGTACTCAAGAGGAGCATCATCTTATTCAGAGGCGAAAAACATAAAGCCTTCACCACTAGTGAAGCATCCGCCTAATCAAGAGGCACAACCGACAAAAATAAACAAATCCCCAGAGGATCACTGCCTAAAAAGAGGCAATCAACAAGAATCCCCGGCAAAGACGGATGGCTAAACAAGAAAAGCCAAAAACAAGGAATCCCCGGCCAAGCCGGATGGCTAAACAAGAAAATCCAATCAACAAGAATCCCCAGCCAAGACCGAATGGCTAAACAAGAAAAGCCAAAAACAAAGAATCCCTGGTAAAACCGGATGGCTAAAAGAAAAAGCCAAAACAATGAAATCCCCGGTAAAACCGGATGACTAAAACAAAAAAGTCAAAAAGAAAAATCCATCATTCCCTACGGAATAGGCGCATGATCAAAGACAGTAAGCCGCCAACACTTCTCTAAAAAAAAAATCGATAAGGATTTTTTTAGAATATTTCAAAAAAACCCTATAGAATAGGGTTCACATCAAGTGGGGTGTAAAAAACCACAAGAGTTTGTCAAGATGCAGATTCGCACCCAGTGGGGGTGTAAAATCCACTAGAGCCTAGTCAAGATGCAGGTTCGCACCCAGTGGGGGTCTAAAAACCACTAGAATCTGTCAAGATGCAGGTTCGCACCCAGTGGGGGTGTAAAATCCACTAGAGCCTAGTTAAGATGCAGGTTCGCACCCAGTGGGGGTTTAAAATCCACTAGAGCCTAGTCAAGATGCAAGTTCGCACCCAGTGGGGGTGTAAAATCCACTAGAGCCTAGTCAAGATGCAGGTTCGCACCCAGTGGGGGTGTAAAATCCACTAGAGCCTAGTCAAGATGCAGGTTCGCACCCAGTGGGGGTGTAAAAACCACTAGAGTCTGTCAAGATGCAGATTCGTACCAGGTGGGGGTAGGTACCCACAAGAGTCTGTCAAGATGTAGATTCGCACCAAGTGGGGGTGTAAAAACCACTAGAGTCTGTTAAGATGCAGATTCGTACCAGGTGGGGGTAGATACCCACAAAAGTCTATCAAGATGCAGATTCGCACCAAGTGGGGGTGTAAAAACCACTAGAGTCTGTGAAGATGCAGATTCGTACCAGGTGGGGGTAGATACCCACAAAAGTCTGTCAAAATGCATATTCGTACCAGGTGGGGGTAGGTACCCACCAAAGCCTTATAAAATAAGGTTTATACCGGATGAGGGTAAGTACTCATCAGAATCTAGCAAAAATGCAGATTCGTACCAGGTGGGGGTAGGTACCCACCAAAGCCTTATAAAATAAGGTTTATACCGGATGAGGGTAAGTACTCATCAGAATCTAGCAAAAATGCAGATTCGTACCAGGTGGGGGTAGGTACCCACCAAAGCCTTATAAAATAAGGTTTATACTGGATGAGGGTAAGTACTCATCAGAATCTAGCAAAAATGCAGATTCGTACCAGGTGGGGGTAGGTACCCACCAAAGCCTTATAAAATAAGGTTTATACCGGATGAGGGTAGATACTCATCAGAATCTAGCAAAACGCAGATTCATACCAGGTGGGGTAGGTACCCACCAAAGCCTTATAAAATAAGGTTTGTACCGGATGAGGGTATGTACTCATCAAAACTTAAGCAGAATGCATTAGGTGGAGTAAAATACTCGCCTAAGCATTACAAAAACAGGTTGCAAAGACCTTACTTCTATTAGAGGATAGTTCAGTGTTGAGCACCTCGGAAGTAAGTACCCACAGGAGTTTTAGCAAAATGCGAACTCATACTAGGTGAGGGTAGGTACTCACCAAAGCCTTGCAAAACAAGGTCTATACCTAGTGGGGGTAGGTACCCACAAGAGTCTAGTGAAACACAGACTCATACCGGGTGAGGGTAAGTACTCACCAGGGCCTTATAAAGTAAGGCTCAAACCAGATAGGGGTTGGTACCTATCAAAAATATTTATCATCCGGAGGATCACCAAAGAAACATCCGAAGGATAATCGGGCAAAAGGGTTAACTCCTTCCCCTACCAACTAATTTTGTCGGCATATTAAGCCAACATAATTAGCCAGGCAGGTGAAGGGCGGGCAGCTGTAGACCCCTAATTTTGCCCGGTCTCTCAATAAAGGCTGAGAAGATCTCATATGACAAGACAAAGCTCGCTCGGCCTCTCAATAATAAAAGCTAAAGAGACTTCCTACAAAGACAAAGCTCGCCTGACATCTCAATAAAGGCCAAGAAGACTTCCTATATGAAGATAAAGCTTAACGGGCGTTTATCGGCATCAAACGACGTCCGAATACATAAAGGAAAGCTTCCCAGGGGTCCCAGAACACGAAAGCTGGCCAAAACAGGTCGAGACGGCCGTCCCAAGGTCGAGACGGCCATCCCAAGGTCGAGACGGCCGTCCCAAGGTCGAGACGGCCGTCCCAAGGTCGAGACGGCCGTCCCAAGGTCGAGACGGCTGTCCCAACCTTCCCTGGCCAAGTGGGACGGCCGTCCCAAGTGGGACTGCCAGTTCCAGCTCCCCAGGGCATCCCAGCCTTTGTAAAACATGCAGTTGGGACGGCCGTCCCAACCCAGACGTGCGTCCCAAGTGTGCAGGCAGCGAAAACTATAAATTGGAAGCTCATTTGGCACTATTTCACACACCAGACAACTCCTAGTACTTGTCTATCCTCTTCCCTCTTTGAATGAACTCTCTGATTGCCTTGATAAGGTAACAATCAGTTAAGGAATCATATTCCAGCATTCGATTCTTCTGTAAAATCGAGTCGAGTCGATCTTGTATTTGGAGAGGAGAGTCTTTGTAGAGTGAAGGATTGCCAAAACGCATCCTTGCGATCAAAGATTTGCAATATAAAGCTTGCTACGGAGGTTCTGTTCAATTCTCTTCTCCTTTACTGCTTTATTTATTGCTTTCTGTATGTAATGTTAACTAAAATCATGTAGATAGCCATTTTTAACATTATGCAATAAAATAGGGTAATCGCGTAATTTCTCGTAATCTTTACTCAAATGAATTAATTCGTCATAGGGAACTCGAAAGGGGCGTTGTGGGGTGCTAACACCTTCCCCACACGTAACTAACTCCCTTACCTAACTCTGGTTATAATGGCCAAGTTTGGTTTTTAATAAAATCAACGCCTTTTATCCTTTTCCAATGTTTATGGTCAAAACATTGGTGGCGACTCCAAAAGAACCCCTTTTGAAAACCTTTCTTTTATTAGAGAATAGTTCAGTTGTTGAGCACCTCGGAAGCAATGAACATAATTTTAACAAAAAACGCGAGTTTAAACCATCTTTTCGCGACCGCTCGCATAAATGTTCGAGATGTCCCTGGACGTCGGAACGGACGGCAGCGACAAGCATCAAGGATAGCATTAGTCATTAGATGTCCTTCTTCCGATTTTAAGGGATGCAAACCCAATGACTATTAGAGATCACTCCTCGGGGTGTGCCCGAACCTCGAGCATCTTTAGGGCACGCATTTCCCTTTGAATTACAAAAGAATGGTATTCTTACTATCTGCTTCTTTTCTCGCTAATCATATCTATACCCCATAAATAACCATGTTTAGGCAAACGTTTTGTTCCAAAATGCGTCAAAACAACTAAAGCGTCATAAACAAAATAAAGTCCGATAGGTATCCCAAAAAATGAAAAAGGGGAACCTAGACAAAAGTTAGGACACAACACAACATCCTAGGCCGAAAACCCGAGAAGGCGGACTAGGAAAGTTAATCAGTCACAAATAGGCGCCATAAAGTAATCAGTTGAAGATGCCACCTCATTAAAACAAAACGTTTATTTAAACTAGCCTAAACAACGACCAACCTTGGCTAGCCATTCTTACAAAAACTATTATTTCAAAAAAAATCTCACTAAAACATAAGCCTTTGCAATAAATCCCTTTCTTTCTATTCTCTTGACCCTTCACCACAAAGCATTCAAGTAATTGACTGGGAAATGTGGAAATATAGTGATCAATAGGAGGATTGAAATCCCTAAGGAAAGGAAGAAGGGCATTGATATGGCAGTTGCTCTACATTCAAAATGACTACTCTTCGGTTATAGCAAAGATCTGAGATGGAAAATCGGTATAGCTAATCATGTTGACAAAAGCACAGGATGATGGAAGCTAAATTAACAGAAGTTGAACGGGTTCAAAGCCGATATAACCAGTTAAACCTTATGGAAGAAAAACGGTTGAATGTTATATGTCGTGAGCAAGCCTATCAAAGGAAAATAAAAAAGGCTTACGAAAAAAGGTCAACCCTCATATTTACCATAAGAGGAATTTAATGGTAAATAATGTGCTTCCGGCCCAGAAGAATAAAATTGGAAAATGGGTGACAAATTATGAAGGACCCTTTGTGGTCAAACAAGCTTTCTCGAGAGGAGCTGTTATCCTTGCCGATATGAATGGAAAAGAACTTCGATACCTAATTAACTCCGATACAGTGAAGAAGTATTATGCTTGAAGACATTGCTCAAGACCTGTCAGGAATGAAAACCCGCAAAGGGCATCCCTGGGCAAAAGATAGGGTCCATATCCCTCGCTAGGATACGTCCTAGGTAAAAAGTAGAGGTAAAAAAAAAAAATTAACTAAGAGCAATGGTTACCTCAGTCAAAAACTGAAAGGCGGCTAAGGTAACATTCTTCCAGAAGCAAGCAGTCTGCATAGTCTTCACTCTGAGCTCAGGCATGTCAACTGAAGCAGATATCATGGACATAACTGTTTAAGCCTATACAGTATAGCTAACCCCAGCCATCCATTCTTCTAAATACCTTTTGAAATCCTTCTATAAAAGAAATAAACTTTTGCTCATTTATCAATAAAATTCCCTTTCATTTCCTTTCTCTTGACCAAATATTATGGAAATGCCTCTTTATTGATAAATCATAAATATGCGCAAAGACTTTTGATCAAAGATCAAGCATGCATCTAAAAAAGAGGAAGCATAAAAAAAAAATAAAAGACTAAATGCCTGCTAGGATATTCTTAGGAAAAAACTAGGGTAGCCTGCTAGATCGGAAACCCCAAAAGAATGATCTAGGAAAAAGATAAGGCAAAAGCCCCCTAAGATATTCTAGGCAAAAATTAAGGCATCCTGCTAGATCGAAAACCCGTAAAGGGTAGTCTAGGCAAAAGATAGGGCTAAAACCAAAAGATGAATAAAAGAGGGGCCCATCATCATGGTCATAAAGGAGGAGCCCATCGGCGTATTGATAAGAAGCCAACAGGGGAAGGCCAGTCATTTTCTAAATGCATAAAAAATAAATAAACAAATAGATTGCATTTAGGACATCCACACACAAAGTAGATGCACAATATGACTTTGTCAAAATCAAGAAGAAAATAATTTTCTTCAAATAAGAATAATAAATATGCATATAAGGAGGTTAGGCTCCATACTTGTGATTGAAAGCGAGGAGGTGCCAAAATCCAGTCTCCATATGAAGAGAAGACGAAATAAAACCACTTCAGCAAAATAAAGAGCTTCAAGGAAACTAGCTCTAACCTTCTATCCCAATAAACGAAGGTACATCGGAAAAAGGCCAATGGAAAGGCTCGATGATCCCAAAATGGATCCTTGCCTACTCCAAAGGCAAAACAAAAATTACTTCATGATTCAGCACCACCACATGAGTCGTCAAAAAAGAGTCATTTGAAGCTTCAATCAACATCCTTCCATCCAAGAAAGAAGGAAGCCATCAACATAGAAAAGCCAACGGAAAGGCTTGATCATCCCCAAGCGGATCCTTGCCTACTCCAGAGGAAAAACAAAAATATTACCTCACGATTCAGCTTCATCACCACAAGAGTCATCGAGCACATTCATCCAAAATCTCCGCCATTTCCCCAAAGGAGAATAAAAATCAACCAAAGAAGATATTGAGTCAAGATCTCCATATCCCCAGGGGTTCAACAAAAAGAAAGAAAAGAAAAATCTTTCATTCCCCAATAGAGGCCACGGAAAATGCCGAATAAATATCTCCAAGTAGAGTATTTCAGAAAAATCTACAAAAAGAGGAAAACAAGAAAATTTCCATCCTCCAGCTCAATAAGAGCTTCACAAAGCCAGGAGCCAAGACTCCGTTATAAAAATCAAATCAAAGTTGGATCCCCAAGAAGCCAATGAACTCCTTGGTGGATCGCCAAGAAAAGAGAAAAAGAAGAAAAACTCTTCATCCACAGCAGATAATAAAAAGCCTGCGTGCATAAAAGAAATTAAAAAGGAGCACGCATTTAAGAAAGTCAAATATCCAAATCACGAAAAAAGAGATAAAATCGCGAGAAAAAGGTAAAAACTCATTCCCCAGCGGAATAAGAGCATAGGCAAAACCAGCTCAAAATAGCAGAATCCAACAAGGATTCAAAAACTCCATTCCTCCCTAGGGGGTAAGTCAAAATAGATCTCCGAGAAAGCGATCAAATCCCCGGTGGATCACCAACAAGAAAAACTATCCCCAGTAAGCCTATCAGCAAAGGCAAAACTACAAATTTATATCCTCAGGGAGTTAATTACCTATAACGCCCAATATGGATACCCCAGTGGAATGCAAAGCCTTCACTTCCAACGAAGCCTCTGCCTATTCAGAGGCAAGCAAAGAGTCAATATCCCCAAGAAACGAGAAATCAACCTATGCAAGAGGCAATACAAGCCCAAAGCATAAAGCCTTCATCAGTGAAGCATCTGCCTACATAAAGAGGCACAATAATAAAAAAATCCCCAATGGATTCCTTCCTAAATAAGAGGCAACCAACAAATCATCCCCGACAAGACCGGATGGCTAAACAGAAAAGCCAAAAACAAAGAATCCCCGACAAGACCAGATGGCTAAACAGAAAAGCCAAAAACAAAGAATCCCCGGCAAAGCCGGATGGCTAAACAAGAAAAGCCAAAAACAAAGAAATCCCCGGTAAAAGAGGATGACTAAAACAGAAAAGTTGAAAAAAAAAATCAATCATTCCCCATGGAATGGGCGCATGATCAGAAACAGTAAGCCGCCAACACATCTCCAAAACCAGATGAGGGTTTGTACTCATCAAACACAGGATTGACTACAAAAAAGAACATCCTGAGAGCCTTGTAGAACGGGGCTCGTTAAGAACCTTGCAGAACGGGGTTCATACCAGGTGGGGGTAGGTACCCACCAGAGCCTTAAAGAACGGGGTTCATACCAGGTGGGGGTAAGTACCCACAAGAGTCTTGCAGAACGGGGTTCGTACCAGGTGGGGGTAGGTACCCACCAGAGCCTTGCAGAATGGGGTTCATACCAGGTGGGGGTAGGTACCCACAAGAGCCTTGCAGAACGGGGTTCGTACCAGGTGGGGGTAGGTACCCACCAGAGCCTTGCAGAACGGGGTTCGTACTAGGTGGGGGTAGGTACCCACAAGAGCCTTGCAGAACGGAGTTCGTACCAGGTGGGGGTAGGTACCCACAAGAGCCTTGCAAAACGGGGTTCGTACCAGGTGGGGGTAGGCACCCATCGTAGCCTTGCGGAACGGGGTTCATACCAAGTGGGGGTAGGTACCCACAAGAGCCTTGCGGAACGGGGTTCGTACCGGGTGGGGGTATGTACCCATCGGAGCCTTACGTAACGGGGTTCGTACCGGGTGGGGGTAGGTACCCATCGTAACCTTGCGGAACGGGGTTCGTACCACGTGGGGGTAGGTACCCATCGGAGCCTTGCGGAACGGGGTTCGTACTGGTGGGGGTAGGTACCCATCGAGCCTTGCGTAACCGGGTTCGTACCGGGTGGGGGTAGGTACCCATAAGAGCCTTGCAGAACGGGGTTTGTACCAGATGAGGGTAGGTACTCATCAGAATCTAGCAAAATGCATATTCGTACCAGGTGGGGGTAGGTACCCACCAGAGCCTTATAAAATAAGGTTTGTACCAGATAAGGGTAGGTACTCATCAGAATCTAGCAAAATGCAGATTCATACTAGGTGGGGGTAGGTACCCACCAGAGCCTTGTAAAATAAGGTTTGTACCGGATAAGGGTAGGTACTCATCAGAATCTAGCAAAATGCAGATTCGTATCAGGTGGGGGTAGGTACCCACCAGAGCCTTGCAGAACGAGATTCGTACCAGGTGGGGGTAGGTACCCACCAGATCCTTGCAGAACGAGGTTCGTACTAGGTGGGGGTAGGTACCCACCAGAACCTTGCAGAACAGGGTTCGTACTAGGTGGGGGTAGGTATCCACCAGAGCCTTATAAAATAAGGTTTGTACAGGATGAGGGTAGGTACTCATCAGAATCTAGCAAAATGCAAATTCGCACTCACTAGAACCTTACAAAACGGGTTAGAAAAACCTTACTTTTATTAGAGGATAGTTGAGTTGTTGAGCACCTCGGAAGTAAGTACCCAAAAAGAACTTTGCAGAACCAGGTTCATACCAGGTGGGGGGTAGGTACCCACAAGAGTCTAGCAAAATACGGACTCGTACCAGGTGAGGATAGGTACTCACCAGAGCCTTATGGAATAAGGTTCATACCAGATGAGGGTAGGTACTCATCAGAATCTAGCGAAGAGCAGATTCATACCTAGGGGGGGTAGGTACCCACAAGAGTCTAGTGAAATACAGACTCATACCTGGTGAGGGTAAGTACTCACCAGAGCCTTATAAAAGAAGTTTCAAACCAGATAGGGGTTGGTACCTATCGAAAATATTTATCATCTGGAGGATCAACAAACTTCAAGCGAAGGAGCATCTGAAGGACAACCGGGCAAAAAGGGTTAACTCCTTCCCCTACCAACTAATTTTGTTAGCACATTAGGCCAACAATTAATCAGGCAGGTGAAGGGGGGGCAGTTGTAGACCCTTAATATTTCCCGGCCTCTCAATAAAGGCCAAAAAGACTTCCTATTTGAAGATAAAGCTTCGATGGACGTCCAACGGCATCAAACGACTTCCGAATAAAAAAAGGAAAGCTTCCCGGGGGTCCACGAACACAAAATCTTGCCAGAACAGTCGAGATGGCCGTCCGAGAAGTCGGGATGGCCGTCCTAGCAAGCCCAGACGGCCGTCCCACATGCCAGACGACCGTCCCAGCCAATTTTGCCACTTGGGACGGCCGTCCCAACTCCCAGACGGCCGTCCCAGCCTCCCCAGACGCCCATCCTAGTTTTCCAAGCCCCAGACAGCCGTCCCAAAGTGCCAGGCTGCGAAAACTATAAATAGGAAGCTCATTTGCCACTT